>SJYQ01004804.1:0-59206 GCA_006410935.1 Redunca redunca | reverse complement strand
GGGGGGAAGAGACAGAGGCCTGACTCACCCCTCCAGATTCTGGGAGAGACGTGATCTCTGCAAGTGGATTCTTACCTATTTCCTTTCCTTGCAAGCTTGCTGTGTGGGTTTTGAAACTGGTCTGGGGGTGGTGTTTGCAGCTGAATGCTGGTGTGCGTGGGCAATGTTTTGTTTGTGCGCTGGGGTAAGAGCATGCCAGCCTACTGTGAATTGCTGTTCCAGGGCCTGACTATAACAGGCATTTGTGGATATATACCTGTGTGTGCACCATGCTAGGGGTGTGTGTGTGTGTGTACATGTGCACGTATGACAAGCAGGCCTCCCTCTGGGCCAGGCTGCTGCTCCCCCAACCCCCAAACCCGGTGAACAAATCTCTAACAACAATCATAATAACGATAAATAATAACAATAAAAACAGTAGTTAACAGTCCCTCCCTAGCAGGATAACAATAAAATGCAAGAGGAGCTATTTTGAGGAGGGGACAGAAGGAGTCATGATCACAGCAACCCAGGGAGAAAGAACGGAAGGAAGTTAGCTTCTTCCTATGCCCTTGTGGGGCTGGGTTTGGGAACCCCCTCCCCAGACAAGGTCCTCCTGCCAGAGGAGGAGAAGGCGAGCCTGCAGGCCGCTCTCTCTTGTTTCTCTTTCTCGGCTTTTGCTTTGTCTGATGGGGAGGAACCCCACGTAAGAGGAAAGTTAGTAGCTCTGGGGATTCCTTGGAACCCCTGTTTTAAAGAGGAATTAAAGCATATAGGGTCAGGCCCTACAGGAGCAGAAAGGAAAGAGGCGATGATCATAGCCAGGGTCCAGGCCCAGCGAGTGAGCTGCCGAGGTGCCCGAGCTGGAGTTGTCCGAGAGGACCAGCCGCGGGCAGAGATCTACGCTGAAAAACATTTATGGCCTTGTCGGAGAGAAGGGAGAGCGCGAGGCAAGACCAGGGAAGTTGCCTTCCTGGGGTCTTAAAAAAAGAGAGTGAGAGAGAGGGACAGTGAAAAAGAAAGAAAGGAGGGTTTGAGGCACGCAGAATTTTCCTTCGCGGGCTTGGAGCGGAGAGGATTTCCATAAAGGAAGAGAAGCGCAGGGTCCCGGATACGTCCACGTCCGCCTCATTCTATGCAGGTACAATTTTCTGGTCATCTTATGAATTTATGTATTGGGGGGAGGATGGAATCAGAGGGGTAGAGATGCGACCTACGCTCTCTCGGGGGAGGAAGCCGTCCCACAGTTTCGGGTCTAACGAAATCCCCTTTTAAAAATAATCGTATGCAAAAAAAAAAAATCCGAAAAGGAATATAAAAACAAATTAGCCAACTTTAAAAAGAGAAATAAGATAAAATGATCTTAACAAGAAATGACCATAACAAGAAAACTTTAAAAAATTTTAAGTCACAAACCTTAAAAGGGGTTTGGATTCTTTTTTAACAGCCGGTGACCCATCTGGTCGGAAAAGAGACGGAGAAACACTTTTCACTGAGTCACTTCTTTAAAGGCAGTGTAGACACACAAAGATTCGAAAGAGACCCTTGGGCGTCCTAGTATTTGAGAACCATGCGGAGTGGAGGACATTGCCACAACCAACCCGGCAAAACAACAATAAGAGGAAAGAACTGCGGTCGGTGGAAGCACTGAGCGCGGAGCGCGCAGAGGGCCCAGGTTTGGGCTCCAGGCAGCCGCCCGCCGAGGCAGCTGCCCCGGGCGACGGGGCGCGGTGCAGGCCGGCACCGGCAGGCGACCCCGCTGAGTCTCAGCCTCCCCGGGTCGGCCTGCAGCCCTCTTCTCCCAGCCTCCGCGGCTCTCCTGGCTCTCTCGGCTTGGATGCCCGGTCGGTCGGGGGGCTTCTTTGGTGCGAGGATTTGGGGCCTAAGACTGGGGACAGACTCTGCTTCATTTTTTCTCCCCCAGGCCTCTCCACTTGCCCAAGCTCTCAGCCACCGGTCGGCTGACTTAGAAGGGGCTTCTGGGCTGCTCCCACCAACTCCTGCCTGATTTCCCAAAGTCCAGCGACCTCCAGTCCTCTTTAGGGGGGAAATAGCACCACCCAGACACCTCTGCACTGTGTCCTCACCAGAAACTTGGGAAGAAGAAGAAGAAAGGCGGCTTAGAGTCCTGTTTACATCTCGGTCTACACATCCCTTGGCGGCTGGAAAGTTTATTTATACCTCCCACTATAACTCTCTCTGTTTGGAGGCACTGGTGGCTCTATTGACAGACTGATGTCTAGAAAATATTGCTCTATCTCGAACCATACCTAAATGTGCTGTGGTTGTGTTTACAGATTTATGCTTGAGGAAAATATAATTATTTCCATTGTATTTGTGCATATACAGTAGTTGTAAGAGCAGATTTATATATAGGAAAATATACGACTCTCTTCTAGCCATCCAGCTTTATGGACATTTGATATCCTGACAGATTTACAGCTCTGAGCAGCTATATAGATAAATGTATATCGTTGGAATTATGTATCAGGAGATATATACTTATTGATTGTGATATAGAGTAGTTAGAGCACTCACTTAGAGCCATATATGGCTCTGGAGATATTTCTATATTATTATCACTATATATAGGCATATCTATTTATAACTACATAGTTATAAAAATAGACATAAGTAATTATAGTCCTATATGTACATGCTGCTATCTCATGAGAGTTATAGACACTTGCGAATATAACTCTATAGAGATATCTGTATGTATATAAGGGTGTAATTATCTCATGATGTGTGTGTATTTGGGCTTAGGTCAGTCTGTCTCTGTTCAGGCATATTTATACGCAAGGGCTGGGAGAGACTTGTTCAGGAAATGTTTTCAGAGGGCCAACAGAGCAGCTGTATCTGGCCAACTAGGAAACCAGCTAGCAGAGTTCTTTACTTATGGAGGGATGGAGTTACAGGAGGGTAAACAGAGCATGGGAAGTCTCCGGGAAAGGAGGCAAAAGGAGGGACAAGGGCTCAGCAGGGATAGTCAGGGAGGAAAGAGGTAAACAGCGGGCACCCACTGCAAGTGGGACCAGTTTTGTGACGGGCTGGCATAGGAGGCACGGAAGGGGAGGCAGTGAACTGTCCTACCACCTGGATGGAGGTAGGATGCCCTACCATCACCACTGATGGAGGCAGGGAACAGATCTTGAAGGGCCTTAGGTTTGGCTTTTGATGAACCAAAGACTGGCTACCATTCAGCCCCTCTCATATGCCTTGTGCCTTTCTCTTGAACCCTAATTTTGGGGTCTGTAAGGAGCAGGCTTTAGAGATGAAGACATTTAGGAGGGATGGAGCAGGAAGTGGGTACACTTTTGCCCCTGCTGCTCTCCACCAGGAAACCAAGGTAATGTGACCCCATAAAGCTTGCTTTAGCCTGGGCCTTCTGTGCTCCTGAGGAGTCTGGTGGATGGAGGGGTGAATTTTTCAGTATTGGGCCTATTCTGATAGGAGTTTGGGGAGTCCTCCCCACCCTCCTTCTCTGAGGCCTGGGCTTTTGGGCCTAATTCTCCTCCTTTGGGGCACTTCTGATCTGTTGGTCCCCAAATTGGGATTCTTAGGGGCCCCTTTAGCTCCCTAATATCCCTGCCTTGAGCCTTTATGAGGAGAATTTGACCTTAATGAGGAGGGAACATGGAACTGAACCTCTGTCCCTCACTTCTTTTCATGCACACGGCTCTCCCAGAAGCCCCTTCCAGATGCCACCTAGCCCAGGCTCCACAGTTCTGCACCAACCATCCCCTGGGGAAAAAAGACACTGTCAACCTCATTTCATTATTTTTTGAAAACCTGGGAGCTGCAGGCATGTTTGCTGAATGGTCTGCATGAAGGAGTTTCCTGGCTGTTAGTTTCAGCGGCCAGCAGGGCTTCCAAGATCTTTAGGATGCTGGAAGGGAGTGGAGATCCCTCAGCTGGGGTTAAAAGCCAAGCACCAGCCTCTACACACCCCTACTCACTAGATTGGAGCTCCAGAGCATGGACTCTCTCTGACGCCTTGCACAGAGGGGTTGCCCAATAGGTACTTGTAGTAAACTGAATGGCAACCAATTCAAAGGCTTTTGGCAAAGGGGGTCTCACCCTTCCCAGCCACTGGCCACCACAGGCTAGGGCATCTGGGTGCATGGACTGGAGCCTGGCTGGGGGATCACATGGCCGCTGGCCACAGCTCTGGTGGGTCTGTGGTTAGTGCTAGGGCAAGAGAGTAGCTCCAGCCCTAAAATGGGAGGTTAGGGACTGGAGTGAGGCACCTGGAGCCAGGAAATAGGGGAGGGGGCAAGTCAGGCTCTGCCCTCTGCCCTCAAGTCTCCTGACTTTCTAGAATCCCAAATATATATTAAAACTAAACCAGAGTCAAGACCTGGGCTGGGCTAGAGCTGCCAGTGGGCCTGAGAGGTCCAAAGAGGAAATACCACCTGATCCATTAGGAAATATACAAATGAAATAAACATAAATCAGCTGGAGGCAGTTAGCCTGGCTGAGGAAATGCCAGGATGCCTCAGCCCTGCTCTGTGGAGCTACCAAACTGATCAGAATTAATGTTTAAAAAAAATTGAGGTGGGAATTCCTGGGTGGCTCAGTGGTAAAGAATCCACCTGCAAATGCAGGAGACATGGGTTCAATCCCTGGTCTGGGAAGATTCCACATGCCAGAGAGCAACTAAGCCCATGCACCACAAATGATCAAGCCTGTGCTCTAGAGCCCGGGAGCCTCGATTACTGAGGCCAAGTGCCACAGCTACTGAAGGCCCCACGGCCTAGAGCCTGTGCTCTGCAACAAGAGAAGCCACCACAATGAGAAGCCTGTCTATCACAACTAGAGAGTAGCCCCCACTTGCTACAACCAGAGAAAAGCCTGTGCAACAATAAAGACCCAGCACAGCCCAAAATAAAAAAAAAAATAAAGTTATTAAAAATTTTCTTAACTTTAAAAAGGTTCAGATTTTCTGCTGCAGTAACATTTAGGTTGTTTCATATAGTTATTTCTTAATTGTCATAATCCCCCTGCTTCGGTCCCTGTAGTTGGGGGCAGGCAGTCACTGGCATGGGGAGAAAGAGATGGCACCCCACTCCAGTACTCTTGCCTGGAAGGTCCCATGGTCGGAGGAGCCTGGTGGGCTGCAGTCCATGGGGTCGCTAAGAGTCGGACATGACTGAGCGACTTCACTTTCACTTTTCACTTTCATGCATTGGAGAAGGAAATGGCAACCCACTCCAGTGTTCTTGCCTGGAGAATCCCAGGGACGGGGGAGCCTGGTGGGCTGCCGTCTATGGGGTCACACAGAGTCGGACACGACTGAAGCCCCTTAGCTTAGCAGCAGTCCCTGGCATGAGGTGAGATAGTCAGGTTCAGAGATCCCCATCTAGTGAGGATCCAGGTCTGCAGGATCCCATCAAGGCTTGAAGCAGGGAGGCCCCTGCTTTGGTTTCTATTTCCTATAAGAACCCTTAGAGGCAATCTGCCTGGGGTCTGGATAAGGGACTGAAGTCTGGAGAGTGGGCTAAGTTAAACCTGGAATCTCATTTCTAGTCCCCCAGTTTTTGACAGTTTCCTCTGCAGACAATCTGTACCCCCACCTTCCAACACCTAATGCCCACCGATGGATTGTGGCTACTTTCTTTACGGAAATGCAGAGAGAGAGTTGAGGGGCTGACATTTACATATGTTTGCCTAAGCTGGACTCTGGGCAGGTGTCTCTAGGCTCAGGCCAGGAGGTGGGGACGGTTTGCTATAAACCTCAGAACCTGCAGGGTTCAAATAACGACTGTCTTTGGCCAAAAGGCAGGAAACGAAGAGACCCAGGCAGTCAACTGTACACTGTTGAGCCTGGAGAGGTTGGGTCCCTTTACCTGGGCTGGAATGACTGTTAGCTGTTTCTGGGTCCCAGAGCCCCTTGAGAAGCTGATAAAAAACAATCTGCTCTGTCCCCAGCAAAGGCACATACACAGTGTGGACGGTCGCCAGGATGATAGGGAGCTGGGAAGACCAGGATCTCTGGGTTGGGTGTCCCTAATTGATATATTTATTTACCCTTTCTTTTTGTGACCCATCCCCAGTTGTCTGCTTGTTGTCCTCTCTGAGTCCCCTTACTTGGGAGTCAGAAAGTTCCTCTCCAGGTACAAGCCCTGCCTTTCTTGGCACATCCCTTTTCCTGCTTTCCAGCCTGATCACAGGCACCAGGCTGAGGCCTTGCACGTTTCTGCAAGCTCCTTATCTGCTCTCCTGCAGAAACCAGGCAACTGGCTGTTAACTGAAGCCTGGTCTCCTCTGCCCAATTACTCCAGTAATTCCTGAGGGTGGGGAAGTCTGGGGGCATCTTGGCAGAGTGGAGGCCTAGCTATAAGGGGACCAATTCCCATCTCTAGTGGAAACTTGGATGCAAGGAGCAAGTTGCAATTGCTATAATAATAGTCATAATAATAACAATAATAATTTATTTAGCATATCATTAGATGTGTATTTACTGTCTTCCCTCTGCTTTTTTACAAGTGTCTCCTAAGGAATTCTCACAACACCCAGGGGAGACAATAATAAGCTAATTACCACCCTTCAGCTCCCTCTCCTCCTCCCATCCACAAAGTCACCCTCTCTGAGATGGAGTGTTTACAGAACCCCTCCCCCAGTGATTTACACCTGCTTAAGTCTCTCCAGTCCCAATTCTTCTCTCCTGTTCCCAGCCTTTTCCATTCCTCTTTGGGAAGTTTCCCAATAACAAGGAGGAGAAGAGTTGTAAGTATTAATATTGTCTCCCTGACATCACAGTGATATTTAGGATAATGTGGGAGGAATCCAATTCTTACTTCTCTGATTGGCCTTTTTGGGGGCAGAAACTGCCTTCACAGTTTCTAGGCAGATCAGGTTAAAGAGAGAACTTGTGCTGCCACGATGCCAAAACATCTGAATCAAGTGTAGGAGGAGGGCCAGTCCTACAAACATAGCAACATCAGGGGCCTTCAGACCTATTCAGACCAGATCTCGGAGGTACCAGGCCCCACACACCTATTGGCTTTTTTGGCAATAGAAGCCACAGGGGCTTCTCTGGTGGCTCAGATGGTAAAAAATCTGCCTTCAATGCAGGAGACCTAGGTTTGATCCCTGGGTTGGGAAGATCCCCTGGAGAAAGGAATGGCAACCCATTCTAGTATTCTTGCCTGGAGAACTCCATGGACAGAGGAGACTGACAGACTACAATCCATGGGGTTGCAAAGAGTCAAATACGACTGAGTGACTAACAATTGTTTTTTTCATCTTTTCACAGATTATAATTAAAACACAAACCAGACACATGTTTTTGGATGACAGATTCTAAAAGGCCCCCAGGAATCCCAGTAATGTGCAGAGCACACTCCTAGTTACTCAGTGCTCAGCCCCAACCCTGGGTGGAGAACTGACACTGCTGTCATGATAGTCTTGGTCAGAGACAAAGCTGCTCGGCCAGTCATCGAAATCCTGGGTGTTGCTGCTTAGAGAGCCGGAACGCTGAGGGCAGCCCTCCACCTCTCCCTCCACCCAAGTACACAATGGCTCCTGGAAAGAAGCCAGTCCAGGGTGGAGGGTGCAAGACTCAGATAAAGTCAGTATCAAGGCAAACTGGAAAAGTTAGAATTGAATTCACTTTTTGCCTCTTTAAACCCTAGGTGACACAGTGGCCCTTCTCAGCAGGTCCCCTAGCTCACTGGGTGTCTTTTCTTCTTTCTCTGGTCCTCGTGTGTTTCTGCTGCCCATACTTTCCACTGTATGCCTCTGGCCTTTCTATATCCCCAGTCCTATCAAAGCTTACTTATCCTGAGTCCCAGCTCAGTATCCACGGGGTAAAAGCCAGATTGCCAGATTAGGAAACCTTAACCAATGTGTGCACATGTACATCCTCCCAGGAAATTGTGTGCTTTTAGGTAGGGGTCTGCAGGAGCCATTGCCCAGGTGGAAAGAAGTAGCTGTGATGATGGAATTTCAGATCCATGGCAGGTGGCATAGTACAGATTTGTGTGAGGGTGGTGTACGATTTTTCTTAAAACCATATCATGAAGACAGCCACCCATCCTGTCTCTGGGGAACACCATCTTTGCTCTAAACCTAAGGTTTCCAGGCTGCTTAGAAGAGTCCAGAATGCATTCTTCCTCTTTTATCACCCATTTTTGAGAGGTCAAATTAAGTTGGGGAAAGACTGGATTCCATGCAGTGAGAAGATTATGCATGAATTATCAGGGTCAGGGCTTCTGATTTGTTCCAAATATGGTAATTATTTATTCCATGACTCAGTTCCAATTCATGGGTAGTGTCCTGAAGCCCTCTCAATACTCATAACTATAATAGCTTCCATTTATAGAGGATTACTATATGCCAGGTGCTTTATACTGAATTTGATGAAGAAATGTAGTCTCAGAAAGGTTAAGTCACCTGCCCAAGGTCACTTAGCCAGGTTTGAACCCTGGCTGTGTGTTTCCCCATCTGCTAGGTTTTCATAGTTCCAAATCATGCCTCCTGGGTTTAAAAAAAAAAAAAAAAAAAAAAAACAGAATATAACCAGGGGAAGGAAAAAAAATTTTTTTTTAATAGTTTGACATCCTCTGGACATGCAGAGGCGGCCCTGTGAGGAACTTCTCTACTGGCTTCTGCAGTGGTAGATCCAAGTGCACATACACTCAGAATTTCCATCTCCCTGAATTCTACTTTATTGGCAGTCTGTGATTTTTTCTTTCAGCATGACGACTAGCCTTACCACTTAGAGTCCAACCCTTTCCCAAGACTGGAAATAGACCCAGAGTTGAGGTACCTCATCTCTAGTGGAGTCCTTGAGTTCCCACTTCCCCAGGCAGAGTCTAGCTTTCTTGTAAGGCTCAGCCAACGTGAAACTGAGAAGCATCTAGAGATTAATCTTCGGAGCCCCTCGTCTCCCTGAGCATCCCCGCTAAGCACTACTTTTCTGGTTCTAGCCTTGTTTGATAAAGTATCCCAGCGGTGCTTTTGTATTTTAAAGGATGTGATGTGCAGAGGACTGCACTTAACACCATGTGCTCTAACCGTGGAACTTAAGGCATTTCAGTGGCGGGATAATTGGGGAGGGGGGAAAACAGAGCTTTCCCAGGGGCTTTATACTGCATCACTGCATAAGGCTGATCCTGCATCTCATTATCCATTAACTTCAAATGAAAGCTATAAAATTGGATCCCTTTATTCTGATTTTTGAAGCTAAGCAGAGAGTGGGCTGATATCTGTTTTTACCTGGCTGCTGGCATCCTCCAGACACCCTCCCCATTGTCCTGCCCCATCTTGTCTTTGCCTCCCTCCCCTCAGGGGCAGAGTCCTCAAGGGAGACAGCTCCCCATGGTGTGTCTGCAGGGGCCCTATGCAGAAGGTTGAGTTGTCAAATGAGGAGACACCACAGCTAACACCCCCACTCCTCCAACCCCCACCAACTCTGGAATGAAGATGGAGAGTTTTCTGTGCCTGGTTTGGTTCACAGAGACACATAGTCCATCATTTGATTTGCTACAAAGAGTATTCCTTCCCTGCCCCCCAGCATCCTCTAGTTTTTGCTTAGAGTTTCAGAGCTGGAAGGATCTGAGTGATAACCTAATTGAACCACTTCATTGTTAAGGAAGGGAAACTGAGGCTCAGACAGAGACCAGAACCCAAGCATTCTGATCCTCAAACCATCCTTCCCAGTATACCACCCTGCACCTGGCTCTCTTTGCACTTCAGCTAGATACTTTTGTAATTTCTTCCTCCAAAACCTAGAATTTGAGCTTGATTCCCATGGCAGAGAACAGAGACCAACCATCATGATAATGTGGACTTTCTTGTTTGGTTATGGCCACTTTCTTGGCACATGCCACATCATACCCACACCACACTCCACAATCCCATTGGAGCCCATCTGTGATTTCTGTGAAATTAAAAAGTGTTAGTCACTCAGTCATGTCTGACTCTTTGTGATCCCACAGATTATAGCCTGCTAGGCTCCTCTGTCCATGGACTTCTCCAGGCAAGAATACTGGAGTGGGTAGCCATTCCCTTCTCCAGGGGATCTTCCTGACCCAGATATCGAACCTGGGTCTCCTGGATTCTTTACTGTCTAAGCCACCAGGGAAGCCCTGTGAAATTAGAGGGTCTCTCTAATAAACAGGGGAAGACCCTGTCTCTGTGCCACCTTATGTGTCAGTTCCCCTCAATCCACTCTCTAGAGCTGCCCAGGACCTGGAGAGGGGCTGAAGGTCGCAGAGCAAAGAGCAAAGGGATAAGAGCACATTTTTTTTTTGCTTCTGACATCCTACCTCCAGCCTCAGACAAAGAAAAAGTCTATCTTGAATACAAAGTTTTTCCTTAATAAATCATCAAGCCTTCCTCAAGCTCCCAAGGAAAAACTCTTATTGTCCAGTTATGAGGACTAGAGACAAGGGAAGAGGGTTGAACTTAGCACAAAGAATGCTGATGATATATAAGAAGAATTTGCCAGTCATGAACATTGTTAGACACCTCTGTTCTTTGAGCATATCAGGTAATTCTCATCCCCCCGAGACGGTCAAGTTAACCTCACATGGTTCCTGTTAGACACCTGTGTTCTCTGAGCATATCAGGTAATTCTCACCCCCCTGAGACGGTCAAGTTAACCTCACATGGTTCCTTCTAGTGCACAGATTCTGGTTGGAAACTTCCTTTTCCCAGTGTTTGGTGGTCTAATTCCAGAGTCCTCAGACAGTGCTTACTCAGTTTACCACTAGGCTTTGGCTCCGGAATACATTTTAAAATCTCATGTTGGCCCCAACCAACTTTCCCACCTCTAAGGAACCAAACAAAATTAAATCAATTCAGGAACAAAATTCACCAGATCATTTATTAGTTTGATGTGGGCACAATAGCACTGGACTAGGGGGTCTAGGGACTTGATGACTGTTTTAGGTTTTGTGTCACCCCAGATTCCTATGTTGAACCCCCCAGTACTGGAGAATGTGACTGTATTTAGATATGGGGCCTTTAAAGAGATAATCAAGACAAAATGAGGACATAGTGGCGGACCTTAATTCAACTTGGCTGATGTCCAAGGAAGAGATTAGGACACAGAAAGCCCAGGTGGACCCCAAGACCATGTGAAAAAGACCATGAGAGAAGCCTCTAAAGGATTCAACGCTACCAACACTTTGGTCTTGGACTTCTAGCCTCCAGAAATGTGAAAAAAAAATTTTCTATTATTTTAGCCACCTACTCTGTGGGTAGTTTGTTATGACAGCCTTAACAAATATGGTGTCTAGATGTGTCTCAGCTGTTCATTCACTGTGTGACCTTGGACAAGTCATTTAAAACTGTCCACCTCTTAGGACTTCCCTAATGGTCCACTAGTTAAGACTCCGAACTTCCCATGCAGGCGGCGCGTGTTTGATCCCTGGTCAGGGCACTAAGACCTCACCTGCTGTAGGGTGTGGCTAAAAAATAAATAATGAAACAAAAAAACAAAAACCAAAAGCTCTCCAAATCTCCGTTTCTACATGAACTCTAAAGGTTCCTTCAATACCTAACTTTCTGTGATTCCACATGAAAAGAAAGCGCCAGTTATGATATACAGCTTTTACTGTCTTGCCAGTGTTATTAGTTATAAGGAGACACAGCTCCAAATACAAGCACTCATGCAATCACACACTGATTGCATCACAACTTTTTTCTTCCAAGTGTACAGCCACAAACACAGCCCTTTCTTCTTTTAGATCTTGGTATACATCCAGCTTTCAATGCAAAGCCTTTTGGGTTCCCTGACCCTCAGGTGCTGCTGATGCATCTTGCACAAATTGGTTGAAATGAGAACATTTTAATCAGTTGACTGGTTTGGGTGAACATAGTGCCAAAGAGCCCCACTGGTTTCTTTCTGTTTAATTGATGGATCCTGTTTTTAAACTGTCAGATTCTGCCCATCGTTTTTGACTCAGAATCACTCTGTGGCCATGTGAGGCCTAGTCAACCACCTGATCAACTCAGTTCCATCACCATTATTCTTTGAATTGATTGGTAAGTTCACTCAAAAAAATCAAACCCAGACAACTGACAGACTCACTCAGGCTCAGAGAAAGCACTCTCAGTCATGTCTATAAGATGCCAAAATACCCACTTGGGTCAATCAATTCCCCCAAAATATCAGTCTAACCTATAGCTGCAGCACAGAGTAGGCAAAGCAATGTTCACGCATCAGCCTGCAGTGACTTGCAGTCTGTACGTGGCTAGCGCCCTTCTGTTCTCATCAAGCTGACTCATTAGAACAAAGAAACACGCATTCATATGGACACATGCATACATACATACCATGCCATACTACCCTTGGTCTTTGTCTTTCTGGGAGAGAGAGGATTGAGAGATAGAAAACTTGTGCTAGCAGGAGCAATGGGAAGCCCTTGGGACAATTTCTCTTAGGTGCACTTTTGCATGAATGTGACTCAGAGTGTAGCTTTGGCCAATATTTGGTAAATTTATAGGCCGAGAGGGAAGGAGCCAGCTAGAATGGGGCTTGGCCACATTAACTGCTCATGTGTAAAAATGGCCCAAAATGCATTTGCATGTCCCTAGGCTTTTGTATTTGGCATTTTGGGTATTTTTTTCCATGACTTGCATGTTTTTGTATCCCTGCGTACTCACATATGCCTGAATGTTTGGGTTGTGTCTCTGTGTGTTCCCACACACCTGGGGGTACATCTGCTTGTACATTTGCATCTGTCTCTGAATGCTTGCATGTGTTTATACACGACCTGTGTATGAACGGGTGGATTTGCCTGTGCCTCTGTGCATATCTCCTTTTGGGTTTCTGTATAAGGATGCTATTACATGTATCTGCATGTCTTTAGAGATCAGTATTCCAATGAGACTTCAGACATCTCTCAAATGCCTGGCAAGCCAAAGGTGAAATCTGATGCTGGAAATGGCTGGGCAGGCCCTCTGCTCAGACTCCCTCTGGCTCAACAACTATTTTCTTCCAAGATGAAGTTTGCAGTCTTCCAAGGCCTCTTCTGGCTGCTTCTAGCAATCCAGACCTCCACGGTCCCCTCTCAGTCCATTCTTAATGGCCTTAATGAGTAGAGCGGAGTTTCTGGAGGTGAACTGGGATTTTAAGAGAGAAATAAAAAAGGAAACTTCATCCTTTCCTTCCCATTTTCCTCATTTTCCCTTATTAACATTAATCAACCCTGAGCATGAGGCATAGGGAAGGCAGCTGCTCTACATTTTTTAGACCTTTCTCACACTTTAAAAGCGAAAAAAATTTGCTGACATTTTTCAGGTCAGTATGATAATCATATTGTAGTTAGGTTGTTAAAAATGATTTTACCTTTTAGAGATATTTATTGAATTGTTCCCATAAGAAACAATGTGATGTCTGGGGTTTGCTTAAAAGTGTATGAGGAAGTGTTGGGCTCAAACTAGGTGAAATTAGATTGATCATGGGTTGATCCCTGTTAAAGTGGGGTGATGGGTGTGTGAATGTTTGAATATATTATTCTCTCTTGATTTTGTTTTGATTTTTCCATAGTATGAAAGAATCACATTCTCACAGACATCTCCTATTCTTTCCCCACTACACTCTCCATCTGGAGATGTAGCTGAAACTCTCATTATTCCCCCCATTATGTGGATGAGGAGGTGGAGGGCCCTCACCAGGTAAGTGATTTGTTTAAGGCAACTGGGAGCAGAAAGCCCTGACTAGAATTCCAACAGCCTGCTTCCCACCTAGGGTTCTTCTCATTGGACTGTGCATAAACGTGAACCTCATGCAGTCATAAAACATAGAATTTGTGAATAAATCCCTATCAGATTAATGAAATTACTGAGGCTCCAGTTGCTCGTACATTTGCATGGTGCTTACCTAGACAAGTATATGGACACCCAAGGGTTCCATATTTGCATCTGCAGAGACACATACACACCTCCCTTCACACAGCTATGCGTCTCTCGGTTATACACTTGTGGATCACTTATTTTGAAAATACAGGAGGTTGTGCATGATGTCCATGGTAAAAATAAAAAGGGGGGGGGATCAGATTGTTACCTCCAGGTGTGCCTGTTCTGTGTGCTCATATGAAGAACTAGGCTATCTGCATACCCTATGTGAGAATGTACCAACAAAGGATTTGAAAGGAGTAAGTGTCCCTAAAATTAGATCAAGCCCAAGACCGCAGACACACAGTGAGTTTTGTAAGAAAGGGAAACCATTGGCAAGCTGGTGCCTTGTGCCTCTCAATAAAATTGCAACTTCACACACAGGGATACAAGATTTTTTTCCCTTTCATACATAAATATGTTCAGATAACTAAAACCATCACATATACTTTCATAAACAGTGTATGGCACCCAGCTACCTTCATGCACGTGTTATACAGCCATGTCTTCAGAGGGAGGATTCCTGCACAGTGAGCACAGGTGCTGGACAGAGGACAAGAGTTCTGATCTCCTGTCCACCACATACTGAGCATGTCATCTTCAGCAAGTCACATCACCCCTCTTTGGTTCAGTTTCCCCCTTGTAAAAACAAGATTGATAGGAATAGCTAAGTTGCCCAGGTCAAACTATGCTAAACATAAAAACTATTTTATCTATAAATCTATATTTTACTCTACATATTCACAATAAAATAATGAATATCCACCAATAACATGTATAACACATAAATATCTGTTTGCATGCATGGCAATCTATTTATCTATCTAATTTAAAACATGGGATAGAAAAAATGAGTAATTGCCTAAGATAATGCAATTCGAATACAGCCCGAACTAGTGAAATGACGATGAGTCTTGGAGTTAGAAGCAACAATCAACAGCGAAAAAGATGTTCAATATAGTTATTATGGAGTGAGTTCTGCTAGTTGTCTCAGTTGGTTAGATCTGTGGTTCTTAAAGTGTGGCCCAAGGATCCCCGGGGGTCCTGGATATCCTTTCAAGAGTTCTGTGAACTCCTTTCTTTTCCAATAATATATCTGCATGAGGCTATGTACTTCATACACTTCAAACAGACATTGTATCACAACAACTTGAAAGGAGAAACAGATATGAGGATCCAATCACTTTCTATTAAGCTAGACATTTAAAAGATATACTTCAATGTAAAACAATGACATTCTTCTCACTAAATTGTTTTTTAAAATTTTTTTCAAAAAAGTTATGACATCCAATTAAAATTTTTTAAAAAGTTATGACAACATGTGACTGATTATCATTGTTTTAAAAAACTTTTTTTTTTTTAAGTTCCAGTTTTCGTTTCTAGCAAGGTAAATATTGATAGGTATGACCCATATAAGAAGAGCTCTTGGAGATTCTAGTAATATTTAAGAGTATAAAAGGGTTCTAAGACCAAAAAGTTTGTGAACAACTGTCAGAGCCTGTTGCTGCTGGGGACAAGAACCTAAGGCAAGACCAAGGCAAGTAGCAAAGCCCAGGTTAGGTTCTGCTCACCCTCAGGCTGCTGCTGTACCCACATCCTCATCAGTGCTCCCTGCCAAACTCAGTCCCAGCCTAAAGCAGTGTCCAAGTTTATCAAGAGCAGAGAAATGGTTCAGAGTGCCCACTCTGGGGTCAGGCAAGTCTGATTGGAGTCCTGGTTCTGCCAATGGGGCATATCACTAGCCTCTTGGGCCTCACTCAGCTTCCCCTTGTGTAAAATAGTGACACAACTTCCTTGCAGTGTTATTATAAGATTCAAATGAAATAAATTTAGCACAGCACCTGGTACATAGTAAGCACTTAAGAAAATACCTATTATTGTTAATAATAATAATAGCTAGCACTTACTGAAACCTTACTATATGCCAAGCACTCATCTAAGTGCTTTCCGTACATTTATCCACTTAATCCCAAGGCAATTAAGAATCCTAGGAGACAGTTACTGTGCAGTTGCTGCTGCTATTGTGGTGGTGGTGGTGGTTTCCCAGGCTCTGCCTATGAGCAGAATAGTGTAGATTGAAGGGTTAGATAAATGTTTGTGGTTTTGATTTAACTTTGACATGTAAGTGAGAGCATTAAGTGAGGAATCTGATCTTCCAGAAGTCTCTGACTCCTGCCTTCCTCTTATATAACCACCCCAGGCCTCTGGAGCCAAGCTGTAGGATCAAGAGTGTGTCCTCAGGCCACATGGCCTTCAGCCGAAGGGGCAGGCCTTTTAAAGCAGTGTATGAGGAAGAGAGGACAGCAAAAACCTCTGTCACCAGTAACATCAGTGATAAGTCAATAAACCTACTTCTTAGGTGCTATACTTGGGATGTTATTCTTCTCTATCACTCAGAGCCTCTCCGCACACACGCACACATACACACGTGCAGACCTTCGGCAAAATCACCTCCCATGCATTTATAAACAGAAGAAATGAATGTGTTGAGGTCCATGCCTCGTGCTTGTTTTGACGGTGTACCTCTAGGCAAACACGTATGCAGAGAGAAAGAACTGTATGAAATTATAGAGTGCAGAGAGAGACTCTCCCCCAGTTTTCCCTCTTCCATCCTGACTAATTAGCAAAGATGCTATAACAAAATACAGGCTTTCATCTCCAGTGTCTTTCTTAGATCAGGTTCCCCCAGAGACCATCCTGGCTGGTCTGGGTCTATCCAACCACCTGGAGTGGGTGGGGAGTTCAGTTGCCTCTTATTGTCATGGTAACCGAGTGGCAGAGCAACGGGAGCAACGGGAGCATGAATCTGGGGCTTTTGGCCAACCACTGATCTACAGAGAGAAGAGGGGCAGAATCCCAAGCAGGGCTGAATCTCAAGACAGAGCTAGAAGGAAGGGAATGAGAAGGATTTAATCATTTCTACTGCTTTTCAACTGTGGGTACTAGGACAAGGACCTTGGGATTATTCCAGTCTGGTGCTCTGGGATATAAGGTGGGTTCTTGCTACAGACAGGTCTAGCAGACAGAGTTCAAGAGTCTTGGGCCGGCATTATCCAGACTAAAATCCAACTGGATTGACTAAGAGGATAAGACAAGCATTTGTTCACCTTGATTAAGTTTACCACCCTCTCCATCAAGCTTTGAAGACCACATATTCCTGGATATGAGTGGAGGCAAGGAGGATGTGAGGCAGTCATTTCTTGGCTTCTTTTTTATTTTTTGGAAGACAGAGAAAAGAGACCCTTCCGTGTGTATAGTATGGACAATGCCTTGGCCTCCTCCATTAGATTACAGAATTCTGGGAGGTATTGAGGGAAATGCTAACTGCTCAGAAAATGACGTTGCAATCAAGGGAAGGGGCAGGGGAAGGTACTAAAGAATGACCAGGTAAAGAGGTTAGAAAAGGCCATCTCCCCTCTATGGTCAGAATATGAAGATATGTTCAAAATCCAGAGTCCAAAAAAAGCCCAGCAGAGAACTGGGGTAATAATCTAAATAATTCAGCACCAAACCCTTCGACTACAGTGCTTCTGCCTGAATTTAATGGATAACTGACCCAGTGAGAGAAGAGACTGGTCCCTGGGGGCCAAGACTCAAACTGTGCAATTCCAGGACCCTCTCCAGCTGAGAGAATGAAATGAAAGGGACCGGGGGTTGGGAGGGGTCTCAAGGTTTGGCCTCAAAGTCTCTGGGCTCTGAAGTAGCAGAACAGGCTAGAGGCCAGAGGCCCTCCATTTGGGGGCTTCTTTGCTAGAGAGGGAGGGAGGGGGAAGGAGGGAATGAGGGGAGGGGGAGGGGCAGGCAGGAACAGATGCTTCCAGATCTAAAGGAATAATTTGAGGGGGAAAGGCAGGATCAAACGGAGGAAGAGGAGGGGGAGGAGGGGAAAAAGGAAAGAGAACAAAGGTGTGGTGGGGATTGGAGCCTCTTTGGTGGAATCCGGGTGAGACGGCTAAGCCAACATCTGCCCTGGGGCTATAAAATCTTGTTCTATTTGCTGCTGGCCCAGGGGCCACTCTGGAGCAGTCAGGTCGGTCCCTGAGGTGGCCTGGACTGGAAGCTCAGCCAGGAACCTTTGAACCTCAAGTGTCCCTCCCAGATTGCCGCCCCTACCTTCTGGTTCCTCTTCTGCATTCTCAGTGGAGGGGCGTTCCAGGAGGAGCATGGAGCTGGGGGCTGTCCCAGAGGACTCCTGGGGGACGAGCGGGCAGAGGAGCAAGGACCAACCGCAGGACACACGGAATATAGAAAGCAGCAGGAACACTAGGCTTCCTTGGAAATGCTGAGCAGAGACAGACAGACCCGGATAGAACTTGAGGCAGTCACGTCCCAAAACGGTTCAAAATCATCAGAGAGACCAAGTCCAAGAAGAGAGGTTTCCAGCTGGGAAGCTCAAATCTCCCCGTTTCCCCTCTGATCGGGGTCAGGCAGCAGAGGGATGAGGTGAGGTGTGGAGAAGGGCCCGAAAAAGCAGGAGCAAATGCCCATGGGGAATATTCCATACCTCCTCCATTTTCTCCTCTCCCGAGCTCTTCTCTCCTCTTGCTGGAACTCAACCCGTTCTGTAACCTTAATTACCAAGGTCTGTTCCAGCTGAGTGGAAAAACTCCACATGTAGAAAGTTACAAACACTGTGTTCCTGCCCAAAGGGACAGAGTCAAAACGGAAGCCAGGCAGTCATGGGAGTGGGGTGACACCTCAGAACAAGAACAAACTGGTTGGGGGCCATCTCCCAAGTGACTCATTCCCACACCCCCATGGGTAACCCAGCCCTGTCCTCTGTCCATGGGATTGGAGAAGGTGCCTCTCGTTTTGTAAGAGCCCTAATCCTAACCTGGCATTCAGAGACAAAGGCCAGAGGAGGAGGGAGGCAATTCTTCACAGGATTTGGGGCTGAGGCGCTGGGTGGACCCACTCTGGGCCTGGAATTCCTCTGATACAGGAGAGACTGTTGGTTTGATGACCTGGGATTCTTCGGGGTTTGGAAATGTTTCTTCTACTGATTAAGATCTCTCGTCTCCATTGGTCCCCACAAAAATCTTGTGAGAGGGTCTCATTTCCTGCTTTTCTAAGTCAGAGAAAACTATCCTTTCCTTTCCAAAGGAAATAAAGTCTCCTTATTTGGTGGTGGGGAGTTGGTCGGTCGAAGAGCAACCGAGAGGCCCACTCCATTTTCCACGAAAAAATGGAAGGTGGTATGCGGGAAGCAAAGGGAGCTTGGGCTCTGAAGGGCGAGTCCCGGGAGGTGGAGCGGAGTTCACCGCTCAGTGAACCCGCTCGGCCAGCCACGCAGCCCCGGCCCCCGCCCCGCGCCTTGTTGTCCTACGTGAGAGCTGGGGGTCGTGACCCAGCTGAAGGCGACACCACGCCAGCAGCGGACGCGGCGTGGAACCCGGAGCAGAAGCCGGCCGCCGGTCGGCCTCTCGCGGTCTTTGTCGGGCTGGTCCCATTTCGGCTTCCTCCAGACCCTGGCCACTGCCAGGAGGGGAGCGAGGACTCCCGAATGCAGGCAGCTGCTTTGTGCCCTGTTCTCTTAGGCCCGGCTTCCTGGGAAGCCAAAGGCACCCCTGGGAGCAGGAACCTAGGATTGAGCTGTTTGGCAGAGCCTTCCACATGCTGTGATTTAGGGTTTCTCTGCCCCAAGTTCAAATATACTTCCTTCTCCCAAACTCTGACGCTGCAAAGACAGGGTCAGAAAGGAGTGAGTAGAGGGGCACTTCTTTGGACTGGACTCACTCCCATTGCGGTTGCAGAATGGATCCTACAGGACGCTACATCTCAGGGAATCTGGCAATTGCTGATGGGGACTGGGAAGTTAAAACAGTCCCTTTAGGTTTATTAGACTATGTAGCCCTACTCTTCCTCAAACATCCTCTGAGACTCTTCCTACCCATCCTTGTCTCCCCTGCCTCCTAATTCATCAGTTAGCTGGGCCTGCAGGCATGGTTGTGGTTGTGGGCTTAGCTTCTGGAAGGACCCTGTTGTTCAAAGAAACTACAGAGCTGACACCAGAGAGAAGAGCAGGAAAATCCTGAGGCGTAGAGGAGAGCCAAGCCAGAGAAGAGGCTCCTGGACCTGGGAGGCAGTGAGCAGACCTCGGTTTCTCTCTACTCCCCAAGTCCAAAGGGGATCCGAGTTCCGGGAACCGCACAGATTTTAAGGCAGCTGCGAGAGCCCTCCAGGTGTCCGGTTCAAACAGTGCACATTACCCTTTTTAATTCTCAAGAAGCAACTAAAACTTGGATACCCAAAGCTGCCATATGCTGCAGGAGAAAAATTAAATTGGGGCTAGTGAGAGGGGATGCAGAAAAAGCAGGCCAAGGGGGTGGTCAGTTCCATCAGAAAGACTGGTCACAGGCAAAGACTTTTTTTTTTCCTACTAAATCCCCTAAATGTTTATTTTGGGCCCCTACCCACCCAGATAAATCAAGCTAACAGATTAGGAAGTTCATAAAATTGTATTCTTAGGTAATGATATCCAGAGAGGTAATAAATATTCCCGCAGTGCTGATGGCTGCTGAAGTTGGGGGTTCCTCCATCTCTTTTTCCAAGCCTAAGAAGAATTTCTTGAAAGGGGAACATTTTCATAAAAATTAGCTCTCCAAAGTTGGGGTGCAGATAGAAGCTGTGGAAAACCATAAGTGGCTTTGTGAACCACACTTCCCCAGGACTGGGCAGAAAGCTGAGAAAAAGATGGTAAAATTGCCCCAGCAGGCTTCTCCTCCCCACCATAGCACCCCCTTCAGAGTCAGTCTCTCTAATCTTAGAAAAGCAGACAAACCGTGCCTAGCAGAGGGTACCCTGGCCCCAAGCTCCGGAGAAACCCTTAACTGTTTGTCTTCCTTAGCGGTCCCCCAAATACACACAGATACATACATCTAACAGCGGGAAGGCGTCCCTGGATTGCAATCTGCCAAGTCTTTGCTCAAAAAAAGCTAATGCATAGATTGCAGAGAAAACTTTTTAGGAAACTTCACACATGCGGCAATGAGAGGCCCTCAGACAAGCAAAGTTCCTCAGTCCTTTCCCCACCCCCGCCCCTGCCCCCAGGCTCACTTTCTCCACTCTTTCTCTCCTTTGGGAGACAAGTTTTTTCGTTCCCCAGGTACACTCCTTGGCTCAGATACTCCATTTTTTCCCCCAAGCAGAAGTTCACTGCTCCTGATTGGATTTCCCACCTTCCCTCCCCAAGACGCAGAGTTGAAATAAAAATTGAATGGCAAACAGAGATAGAGTTGAAACTGCTGTGCTCCTCGCCCCTAGAGCATATGAGTGCTAACTACTTACATGTCAAGGGGATTTTGACCTGTGGGGATCTCCTGGTGCTGGGAGAGAAAGACCTTGGAAGATTGGTGTTGCGGTTTCACCCCGTCTTCTTTTTAGTTAGCCATTGGAGAGACACACACAATACGCTAGCAGGCATTCATGCGCCTTGCCTCTCCCATTACTCGGGGCAAGAAATCCCCAGCCCCACAGAAGCTGTGGCATCCTGTCTAGAGACAGGGGGCTGAGCTAGGGCTGGCCTGGGAGGGTCGGAGCTGGGGGTGGGGGAGAGGTCAGAGGCGCTGCCGAATATAAAGGCGATGGGAGAGAAAATGCTGTGTCCTCCCCGTGAACCTGGGCTGCGTCTTCCCCACCCTCCCCCAGGCTTTCCCCACTGTTCAATCCAACTTCAATAAAAGCCCCGACCCTCAGCTTCCCAGTGAGGCTGAAGCAGCATCCAGTGGGTCAAGGCAGCTAGAGCTAGGGGCTCAGGTTGGCCCCCTACACTGGACATCCCGCTCATCTCCGAGAGCCTGATCCCATTCCAGGTGGTCAGGTCCAAAGCAAAGGAGAGTTTTGGGAAAAGAGCAAAGAATGGAACCCACTGGAGGGAAGGCCAGAGGCCAAATTTTTCCAAAACTCAAATACAAGAGGGTTTAGTTTTGTCAAACTATGGATGTCTGATGTTTCTGGTTTCAGACCGAGAAGGACAGAGAGATACACAGAGAGTGACTACATGTGTATGTGTGAGAAGAGAAATTTAAAAGGAAGAGGAATTTAAAACAGAAGCTCCTAAAGAAGGAAAAATAAAAGAACTGTCCCAATCCTTTTATACTGTTTTTCTTGAACAGGAGTGTGTACCTTTAGCAAGTTCATCTTAATTTCCCTCCCCTGTGTTCATCCCTTTCACTTTAGGGAGGAAAAAGAATACATTCCCCTGAAACCAAGTGAGCAAAGTTAGGAAAAGATTATGAATCTTAATTTCCATTGCCCTCTATTTCCATCTTAACTTCCTTAAGGGATTGGAAAGACTTCCAGGTCCCCCTCTCATACCTTCCCTTTTCCTAAGAGCAACTAGACCCCCTTTTCCTGCCCCAAAGCAATTGCATCAGGATGATGGGAGCTACAGTCAGATTTGGCCCCTAATTCACTTGATTACATAAAATCACTCCAGATAATTGTTGGCCCTGCTTCCTCACACTGTAGGCAGCATGTTTTGCTGTCCCCAGGGCACCATTGAGGGAGGGGAAAATAGACCTACAGGACCCCAGCACACACACACACACACACACACCCCCAGCAAGTGGTTCAAGAGGAAATAAATCCAAAGCATATCAAACAGATTTTCATAACTTGGTTCCTCTGTTGCCTTTCACTCCAGAATTTGAGGAGAGAGGAGAGCAGTACCCATGGCTTCCCTACTTATCCCAGATCTCTTCTCCCTCTCTCTTCTACTGCTGACAGCCCTCCATCCTGATAGTTGGATAAACTGTCGGAGAAGCTCACAAACTACCCCTTCACCTTCTCCCAACAAACAAGCAAAAATTGGAGCAGGCCTTGCTCAGAGCCTGGTCTCCAGGACTAGAATTCTTTGGAGACTTTGACTTAAAGTAATCATTCAGGCAATCTAAATCAGTTTTTTGTTTGTTTTAGCCCCCAAGGAAGCGATTAAAAAAATTTTTTTTTACAAGCAGGAAGCCTTGTTCCTCTAATCTCCAAGCCCTATGGAGACCTGGGAGGTTGTAGGAAGAAAGGTGATCCCCCTGCCTCTCCCTGTGTCTTTTCTCAACATCTAGCAGGTCCATGATAAAAGTTGGGGGGGAGCAGGGAATAAGAGTGCTTCATTATCTCCAGGCATCAGGCTTTGAGGCCTACCCATGCAAGAGGGCCTCCCAGGCCTCTGGCCTCCACTTCACCCTTCTTTCCAAGTCTAAACAAACAGAAAAGCCATCCTGACAGGTCACTTTGCTGTTTTAGAATCACCAGCTCAAAATGTTTCTTCTTTTATGAGAACAGGCATGTTGAGAGGCATCTTCCTAATCCCTCAGCCCCAAAGAACTCCCCAAAGATGAAAACTCTTCTTCATCCCTACTCCCTAAACTTGCTTTCTAATCTGCAAATTAGGCAGGCCTACTCACCACAGGGAAGGGAGAAGAGAGGAGCGAGGAAGAGACAAAGAAGGCACCGTGCTTAACTCTAGAAAAGTGAGACCCCCAGGAGAGTCTGGCCCCTGCAGACTCAGGGAGGGAGTGCCCTACTCTTCCACATCCCCTCTTCTGACATCCTCTGCCCCAAACCTTTTGCTGGATCTTTTAAGGACCTTGGGAAACTGGAGTTGAGAGTTAAGATCTGTGTATTTGCTTAGAGTAAACTTCAGCAACTCTAGAGAGAAGGTGGGATGTTACCAGGCCAGAAGGAGGAGGGGGAGAAAAAGAAACCATCAGACATTGACGTAAAACTAATTCACATCCACTGGTTTATTATTGATCACGGGGCATTTCACATCGACACTAAAATTCTTTATTGCAAGTTTTACAATAATCAAGTAAATTCAGTCCAAAAACACAATAACCATGATGGGGGGTGGGGTGGGGTGTTCTACCTATAGACTGCCTCTCTGAACTGAAAGTTCATTTTTATTTTCTTTTGGCTCCTCAAACTGAACAGCTCTGAGAGGCTCTCCAGATGCATTTAGCTTTGTCTGCTGTCTTCCCCCTTATCCTCCCAGCTCCCCCCAACAATAATACAAAAGAACTTCATAGCTTTGTTCTCCTTAAAATGACTTCCCCCTCACTAACCTCCCCTGGTGCATTTTCAATGCAAAAGGCCTAAGGAAAGAGGGGGGAAGGAGGAGAAGGAGGAGGAGGAATACTGGCTTAAAAATCTCTTTCTTTTTTTCTTTTCCTCATTTCCCCTGAAATGCACCCAAACCAGACCATCACACCTTGCAATATATAATTTTTGCAGTTTTTTTCCCTTAAAAAATAAATAACCCCCCAAAATGGCCTTAAAAAAAAAACAAAAACAACCAAAAAACCAGCAGGTACCATGCTAAGACAACATCACATGCTTAAAAGGGTCCTTAACAGTGGAAAGGAGAGAAGGGCAGGGGGCTTGTTTATCTGTTTTGTCTGTTTGGAATTGACAAGGGGTAAGGTGGGAGGAAGAGAGAAAAGAACCAAAATATATATATATATTAAATTCTATAAATAAGAGTCAATTTGTGTGTGAGGGGAGGATGGGGGGCCTGGGATAGGGGCAGGGTGTGAGTTATGTTTTATAACCTGGTAATGTCCTCTGCCCGTTGCTGCTCCGGCGGCGTGGCGCTCTGGGAGTGGTCTTCAGAAGTGCCCGGGGTGGCTGCGGAGAGGGTGCTGGGCGCAGCGCCGGCCGGGGGCGCTGACCTGACTTTGGTGTTGGGGAGTCGGTGGTCCTTCTTCCATTTCATGCGACGGTTTTGGAACCAGATTTTGATCTGCCTCTCAGAGAGGCACAGCGAGTGGGCGATCTCGATCCTTCTCCTTCGGGTCAGGTAGCGATTGTAATGAAACTCTTTTTCTAATTCCAGGACTTGCTGCCGGGTGTAGGCTGTCCTCGAGCGCTTGGGTTCCCCTCCGTTATAATTGGGGTTCACTGAGGGGAGGGGGGAAGCAAATAGTGGGGTTCAAAGGCAGCAGGCTCCCCGCCCCCCACCCTCACCCCATCCTCAGCTCTGTTGGAACAGGAGGAGGGGGTGATGGAAATAAAGTCATCAAGCTAAATGGGTTATAAAGAAGTTGAAGGGAGCTGGAGACTTTGTAGTGTAATAAGAGGGGAATCCTCATTGTAACGACACTGAATTATTTATGCGCCCTTAGAAAGCGAGCATAGTTTTCACACATACATAACAGATCGTAGCACATGGCTCGGACTGCCCAGAGTAGCTAAGCCATAAAATTTATGGGGGATGTAATTACCCATTCTCGCTCGTAAATCCAGTTCAATTGTGCTAACCCAGAGTCGCTCCTGGAGAGAGAGGGGGAAGGAGAGAAAGGAGGACGGGGCCGGCGGGGGCCGAGGAGGGTGGGGAGCGCTGGGGAAGAGGGGAGGGGGAGAGCAAAAAGCAAAGTTGCCTACCCGTGCTAACGTGGATTTTTTTCATCCATGGGTAGACTATGGGTTGCTTGCTGGCGGCGCTGGAGGGATGGTCAGGGGCTGGCTGGCTGCAGGCTGGCGGGGCTGGGGACGGGGAGGCGGAGGCGCCTGAGAGAGGCGCCGGCTCGCAGAGCGGCTGTGATTTCTCAGGGTGGTGGTGGCCCGCCTGGGCCGGCCCGTGGCCTCGCGAATTGCCCGGCCCCTGGAGACTGGTGCAGCTATACTGGCGCTCAGGGTAGCTAGGGCGCGGAGGCGGTGGTGGGTACAGCTCCTGGTGGTGATGCTGGAATCCCGATTCCCTGGTCCGGCCGTAATATTCCGGACTGTGTTCAGGGATGTAGCTATTTTGCGAATATTCTTCGCATGGAGGAAATTTCGGATCGATGTAGTTAGAGTCCATCAAATACGAGCTCATGATCATTAATTTCTGGAGTGGAAAATAATTTTTCTCGCTTTGTCGTTTTTCTGCTCCATAAAGCCCTCCTACTAGCTAGCGACCCTGTAAAGTTACTTTCACCATGTGACTCCGCCGGCCAATCACACGGAGCAACCCAGTCCCCGGATAAGGAACCGAATCGCTTTATTCAAAATGTATCCAATTTTTTTTGTGTGTGGTGGTGGTGGTGGTGCTGGGGGGTGGTGGTGGTGGTGTGGGGTTAGCTGGCAGGGGCTGGGGTGCCCCCAGTACACACCCCTCCGACTGACAACGCTCCCCTGCAAAAGGAGATGGGAAGCCCCCAGCTCCTTTCCAAAGGCTGGGCATTGGGAGGCTGTTGGGAGGCTGTGATTCAGCCCCCTCCCAGAGTCTCCCTTTGAACCTCCGGTGTACCCCTCGGGCCTCGGCTCCCGAGCTTTTCCAGAGGTCCTCATTCATGGCGATCCTGCCTCAGTCTGTGTAGGTCACGGGGCAGCGCCCCTCTTTCGCAGGAAGAGGAAGTTGAATGAGGACTGGAGTGGAGGTTGGATGGGGAGGGGCCCAGGCTGAGCCCAGGAAGCTGGTGGGCCTGTGGTACCCCACCCCCCCATCCAAGGAGACCAGAGTCCAGCCCTCTTCTCCATACACACTCACCCAACCCTCTGGCCAGGGGGGCGGCGAGGCAGGGTCCCAGCTGGACCAGCAGGTAGAGGCAGCGGGATGCAAATGATTCTGACGTCATTTCTGGAGGTCTGGGGGTTCAGCCCCCGCTGAAGAGAGACAGGAAGTGGTTGGCAAAAGCATAGTTCAGAAGCTTTGCCCTCCCCAAGTGCCCACTGACCCTCCCTGCCCAGCCTGGAGCAGAGGATCTCTTCCACTGGCAGTTGTCTCTGCTCTCCATTCTGCCTGGTCTGCCGCTTTCTGACAACTACCTCCAAGGCCGGTTCCCAAGGACTTGGGTCAAGGAGGAGAGCACTCTGCCAGGGGCCAGTCCCCTGGGATGGTGCCCAGCCAAGGCCCTGGGAGCTCTTCCTTCTCCATCCCCACAGAGGGCAGACCTAGCTAGGAGGAAGGCCTGCGTGAGTAGAGCCTGCTTCCGGCCAGGGATTGTATCCATGTAACACATGTGTTTACATGTAAACACGCATCCCCAAGGGTCAGCTCCAGGCTGCCTTCCAAAAGCCGAGGGGTAAGCTCACGAAGCCGGGGAGGCTGGGCGGGCCTTGGGGGTCTCCGGTCCATTCCTGCGCCCTCCCCTCTCTCTTGCCACCCACCTACAGGAATAGCTTTGATGGTGGGGTGGCAGGGCCATGGAGGAGGGAGGGGGCAAGAAGAACTGCTTTCTGACACTCCCCACACCCCCAGCTAGGGGTGGCCACGTCATGCCACCAATTCTAATTAACTGATCCCATAACTCAGAGTTGGTGGGGGTGGCAGAAGGGAGAGCCCAGGGAGGGAGCTGGGTCCCCTTGTTGCACTTGATAACAATTATAGTTTAAAATCATAGCTTGCCGGGGCTCGGCTATATTTTACTTGATAACAATAAAAGTGACACATAAAGTTAACTGTTTATGTTTTATTTATTAGACTAAATCTGCCAGCGGTGGTAGGAGCGCTTGCCTCGTCGCTACAGCTTTTATAGGGCTGTAAAACGCCATAAATCAGTCTCGCGGAATCGCCCGCACTCTTTGTGTCGGCGGCGGCGCAGGGCTGGCGGCCGCTGGCTGCCTGCTCCCTCCTTTCCACGAAAAGTCGTAATGTGATTTTTTTCCCCTCTGATTTTATTATTATGATCGCCGCTGTGATTAGTCAATCTACCTTTAATTCGCCGCCCTACGCTGCCTCCTCCCAGCCCAGCCTGGTTGACACTTGAATAAGTACCTTTTAAAACGGCATAACAACTATTTGAGGGTTTAATTAGAACATCTGCAATTAAGGGAATGAGGAGGGGAAAGGGAAAAAAATAAAACCGTTGCGAGAGGGAGGCTGAAGGCGGGAGATTCCCAACCTGTCTCTTACCACCTTTGGGATGCCAGAGAGGGTTCTCACTTCCAAATTAGGGCTCACCCTGAGGCTGGAGAGCTGGGCCACAGCAGATGCCCCAAAGGACTGATTCCCCCTGCCTGGGCCGTGGCCACCTTTCTTCCTGCCATGTTCAAGCCCCCCACCCTCACCCTAGGCTCACCAAGAGCCAGTGCTTGGGAGTCCCTGTAAACCTCTTGCCCAGAGGTCAGTGCCCACTCGCTGCCAATAGATGGGTGAGAGAACCGGAATTCCCTGGAGGCTGACCACCTCTTAGAGGCGATTCTCAAATTTCCAAAGTTGGTTGAGAAAGAACTCCTGCCCACTCTTATCCGGGACCCTCTGCGTGTGAAGATTGGCTGGTTTGGTTGGAAGAGGAGCTTGAGACTGTGAGAAGGTGAAGGCTGCTGCTTAGTTGGTAGTGATTTGGGGTTTATTACTGGTGCTGGGGGGTGGGTTAATTACAAGTTGTTAGAAGTGCCGAAGGGAAACCAATGCTGACTGCTGTCCTACAAAAAAATTCTGAATCCAGCCCCAGCCCCCAACCTGGGGAGAGGCAGAGCTCCAAGAGCTCAGGTAGGGTGGGGGTAAGGTTGCTGAAGGAGAAAGCTTTCCAGCCCCACCCCCATCCTCCCTTCTAGGCCTGCACCTGGATCAGGCTGCCCCACCCTATGCTGGCCAGGAATAGTCTCACCTCCACCTGGCTCCCCTCCTCCCAGCCCTCACCGTCACCTTCTACCAGCCCTGCCCCCGCCTCAACTTGCTTTTCTTCTTTCTTTTCACCCTCTTGGGCTTGCTAGGAAGTCCTTTCCAAGGCATGGCCCATCTTACACCCCCACTCCCCAGGATTCTGAGCTCCTGCAGGTGGGTCGAGGGAAGGGGAGCACGAAACCCACTTTGGGCCAGTGTGTGTAGGTAGATCCAAGAGAGTTCAGATGCCTTCAACTGAATGTCAAGTCCATGTGCATTCATACTATTTATATTTATTGATGTATTAAGTGCCTTCTTATGCAGCCATAAATACACAGAGTTTTCTTTCTAGGTTTGCACAGCTAAATTTGACATTCAGGTCCAGAAAGTGAAATCTGGGAGATTTCCCCAAATTTGTCCACATGCATCTACATCATTTACCAAAAAAAACCCCTCTTTGGACTCCTATATCTCAGTAGCAAGAAAGTTGCCTATCACATGAAGAAAACAGCAAGCCAGAGTCCACTACACAGACACACACATATAAACATTTTCACCTGGATATTACTGCGAGCATAGAAATAAGATCTCTTCTGAGGGCTCCTGTACTTAGCATTAGCTTAAAGAGTTGGGGGGGGGCACTAAAGCAGCTCTTGTCCGTGATGAATCCTTGTATCTCTTTTTGTGTTTTGCCCTCCTGCCTCATCAGCCCAGGGATCTCCAACCCCTGCTCTGCCCTCTACCTCTCTCAGCCCCAATATTTATTTTTTATTTTTTCTGATCACCTTTTGCCAGCCTCCAAACAATACTCTCCGAATGCTACCCGCACCCACCCCACCATGTTCTTTCTAAATCTCGATCTGGTTTCTCTTTCGGAAACGTGTTTTAGTACAAAGCGCTTCCCTTCTGACACCGCTGAAGAAAAATATGTGTCCATTGTGTGCGAGGCCTTATTGTGCCCGCATTACCATACTGACCGTTGGATAACCCATATTCCTCCCCTCCCCAGTAACAAGCTGCCGGCTGAGAGACCTCAGCGACTCCACTGATTCTCTGCTGCATTAAAATCTCACCTCTCAGACTCCCTGGATTTTCCTAGGGAGAAAAATAGTGAGAGCCAACTCAGGATTTGGCGGGCAGAGAGAAGGAAAATGAGGTGTCATTCCTTTCCCCACTCTCAGAAAGACAGGATGTGACTGTGTGCGCGCGCGTGTATATGGTTTTTGTTGTTGTTTTAGAGATTAAACATTGCAACACGTCTCTTTCCTCTTCCTCAAATAAATTTGACTTTTAGATGGTATACCATCAAGTAATTCATTCCATTTTATTTTCTCCAAGCAACTTGCAAACCCCAAAATAAAGCAAGGCTCCCATTTTCCCCCGCTGTGTGTATATATGTATATATGTATGTGTTTTGTCCCCTTTTAATGCCAGCAGGCAGGGCTAATGTATGCAAAAGAATATGCAAATGCTTAATTGATTTTTTCTTAAATCTCTTGTCAGTAAAAGTAATGAATTGGTCTAAAATGATTTTAATAACCCAGACGTGTCACCAGAAAATACTCAACCTTTTTTTTCTCCTGGAATCGCTTATAGTCTCAAAAAAAAAAAAAGCAATCATGGAATGTTAATTTGCCCCCCTTTAAAATATTAAAGATGAATTTCTCCTGTTTGTTTGGAGACCATAGGCAGGGTCCTCTCATGAATTTCCCCCTCCTTGCTTTGCCTTCCTTGGAATTCAATTTTCCTCAAATCTCATTTAAAGTGGCTTTTTAAAAAGTGGCCGCATTTTAATATTGGTTAGACAGAGTGACCTGCATTTCACCTCGGGTGTTTGACTTGTTCCAATAGGTCACTGCCATGGGGTTATTGATGGGGAAACTCCATTGAAATTTGTCTCTTCGCAAATGGCCTTTAGATCTTCCAGTGAGTTCAATAACTAGTTATAATGTGGAAGGGGAAAAATGAAGGCCCTNGCAACCCCATAAAAAATGAGGGAGCCCGGGAAAGGCCCATCGGTCGGTTTCAGGATCCGGCCTGGAGGAGGACACACAGCCTGCTCTCCCCAGACGAGCGGGAATCAATAGCGATCTGTGATAAACCTCCCCGCAGCCCCTCGCGCTCCGGGCCATGGCGGGCGAGCCCCATCCCCGGGCCACTCACCCGCCTCGACCCATACCTTGGCCGTCTCCTCGGAACCGGGACTCCCAACCTCGGGCCTCGCCCTCTCCCCGTTTTAATTACGTGATTGATTTTCGCTTTGGCCGCGCCGGGACGCCTCTACCTTCAGACTGTTTAAATTTTTCGGCTCCCTTTTTGCATTTCCGAGTCCTCTTGAAGGGCCGTCATTTAGAGACTGGCCCTCGGGCGGCTGGGTCGGGGCTGGGCTGCGGCCTCGCTCTACACTCCAACGAAATGGTCCTCCGGGGCTGGGCGGCGCGGGCCGCTCTGCAGCCGGCCCACCGCGCGGGGCTCCCACACTGCGCTCCTGCCCATCCGCTCTGCTGAATTATTTTGTGCTCCATTATTCTCTGATAGAAAAATATTCCGGGTTGGAGTGAGCACTCCACGCCTAGGCTCGGAGCCGGGCTGCTCGGCTTTTTTGTGTTGTCTCTTCACCGGCAAGAAGTGTGTATATCTGGGAAGGTCAGGATGGAGACCCGAGGAAGCGCGATGCCCAGGCTGCAGGCTCGGCGGGGAACTCTAGCCGCTCCCCGCAAAGACCTGGCCCGGCTGGCGGCCCAGAAGCGCCGGAGAAGCGGATTCGGCTGCAACTTTCCGCCACTCGGCCCGCGTGGAACCACAGGGCCGGCGACCCCCAGCCCGCAGTGGGCTGTTGGGTCTGATTTTCTCCCCACCCCCAGGCAGAGGCCCCAGCACTCCGGCAGCCCCAGCGGGCACCCGAGCGGCCTCTGGGAGGAGGCACCCGGGTCGGCAACACGCGGGTCATCCCTACACCGGAGGGACCGAAGGTGAGGCGAAGAAAGGGGAAAAGGGGAGGCATTTTCACGGACGGGAAGACCAGATTTGGGGTGGGGAGAGGACGGGGAAGACGCGAAAATTTAAAAAGGAGCCCTTCTCCCACCGTGGCTGACTTTCCCTGTCCCTTCTCCGGACAAAAAAAAAGAAAAGAAACCCTCCTTTTTCCTCCCTAAACTGCTGATCTCCTACTTAATCTCTCATCTATTTACAAGTAATAAACACTTCTCTGATTATTCTCCCATGTCCTGTTCATTCTTTGATCTTTTCCAACGAGGCAAACTATGAGTTACTATTAGCCCTTTTTATGATTCTATTTTTCCCTCAGGGAGAGGAGGGAGTTGGGAATGTCTTTCTCATTGGGGAAGAAGTTCAGGGAAACTTGAATTGATCACAACCTTCTCCCCTGTCCCCCACAACCTGCAACACCCCAATCCTTGCTCCCCCAGCCCCCCTTCCCCCGCGGCAATGTTGCCGGGTAAATAAGAGTCCGCCTGCCTGGCTATTAGGATTCTGGAGACGTTGGCATCTGTAGCAATCATTAGTCAAAGCCGCGGAAGCCGAAGGAGCCGAGGAGTTGGACAGAAAAAATCTTGGAAATGATATACAGGAGCCGCGGAGGCATCAATCCCCGGCCGATAAGAGCTCGGCTGCCGGGAGTGAGGCAGCCGCTTAATTGGGCCCTGGGCACCAAGAACAATTGGGGAGGAGGCATTTATGGGTAGGGCAGAGACCCTGGCACCATTTGGGCACCCTCCAAAAATAGGGGGAGACTTAAACATCTTTCCCCAAATTTCAAAGGCCCAGTTGTGTTGGGGAGACTCATGCTTCCCTCCCTCAACCTCTCCACCCTGGGAGCCAAGAGGAGCATAGTCCTAGGACTCTTCCCTTTTCTCTCCCTTCTTAGCTGCTGTTCTGGGAGTTTCTGCAGGTTGGGGAGACTGGGCTGGGATTTCAAGTCACAGGGAAAGCCTGGAGAGAGCTGTGGTCCCTAGAGTAGGTTTTCAGGAGGCAGCTAACTCCTTTGGACTCTATTTGGTGGGAACCTTGAAGATAGTAACAGAATAACTCTCTTTAATAAGCAAAACAGCCAGAAAGATATTTGTTCCCTATCCCCAATAAAGACACTCACCTGATGTCTTTATTGACATAGAGACAGGCAGAGAGATGAATTAAGTTTATATCCTTCTGGAGGGAGATCTATGCCCCTACATATAGATACATGTATTATGGAACCATCTCTAAACATACTTTCAAATATTTAAGTTTGCAGCAAAACTGCAAAGACTATAAAGAGCTCCAAATATGTAGCTTCAATATGTACCTATTTTATGAGTTGGGGCTTTTGCATAAATCTAGATAAATTTTTCAAAATAGAGATTGAGCAACACACTCAGAGTTTTTTTTTCCAACCAAGGGGAAAGAAAAAGCTCACCAAATATTCATCCAGACATTTAGGGAGTGCTGTATCAATACATCCCAGCCTATACATCCAGTACTATAGAGAGGTTGGTAATGTGCACACAGAAATCTGACAGAGGACTGTTATGTTCACTGTGGATCTATAAATCTAAAGATCTATAAATCTGCATTTAAATGTGGAGTAGAGAGAGATGGAAAACATACATCCTATTATACACGGAGCGATCTATAAATATATTTTCCCATATACAGCTATGGAAGTGCTCAGCTCTCTTTAAAGGCAATGTATTTGCATTGAGCCTTAGGAATGAGGGGGATTCTCTGATGCTTGTGGGTTTGGGATGCCCCAACCCAGACTTCTCTGGGAAATGAAGGAGCGTAAACTGGAGCCTGTGCAAGTAAGTGCTAAGAGGGCCCAGGAATTCATATAATCTATGGCCTCATTTCCAGCATACGGGGCATTTCTCCGGCTATGGATAGGAGTCCTGATGTCTGGGCCTGAAAGTATCCTAACTTGTAGCCTGAACTGAGACAGAGGTAGAAGCCTCTTTACTTCTTTTCCCTTTAGCTCCCTAGCCCAAAGCTGGCAGGGGGACCCTTGAGAAGCAGGGGTATCTTTAGGAGGGGAAGGGTCATTAACATTACAAAATGGAGCCATTTAGGTAAAATGCTTTTTTCTTTTTTTTGCTACAGTTCAGTTAGTAAGGAGGCTGTGGGCTTTCACTCACACCCCAGCATGCATCTTAATTACATAAAACCCAGTCACTGACTGCAGAGTTTCCTCCATTCATATAATGCTAGACGATGCCTCAGTCCCATCCCCTCTCTTCATGAGCTCTCTCTTACACACCCGAAGTCCCACCTTGTTAAGAAGGGGTTTGGGGCTCAGGAAATGCATCACAGGGAGCCCCACAAGAGAGTAGTGGCCCCAGGAGTCATGATATCTGCCACCAGGCTCAGAAGCTGATTACCTTCCATGTTACTTGTTTTTTAACTGAGGGGTTGGGGGAACCAAAATCTGCATGGGCAAAAGAAAATGAAAGATGGCATGATTTTTAAATCTGGAATTTTAAGGAGAACTATGGCTATACCACCCAGAACATGCTGAATTTAGAGGGGTCAAATCACCAGTGAGCCCTTTTCTTATTGGAAGCAGAGGATTTGGGGGCCCCTGGACTTCCTTTGATTTTTCTGCTTTGGTTTACCGGGGAAAGGGAAGTAAGAAGGGCCCCAGGTGGGCTTGGGGAAGTGCAATCCAATATAGTTGGCCAGTTTGGGGGAGAGTGATTTACAAAGCAAAAGCTCAAATGCTACTTCCTGAGAAGTCACCAGATCAAAACAACCTCCTCCAGGTTTTATGACCCACCACTACTCCCAACAGGAAAAGCACCCTCAATAAAGCCTCAGCCCACGCCCCCATCCTCCACCCAGAGGAGGGGGAGAGACACAATCCAAAATGAGGGACCTGACCCTTACTCTCTTCATTCACATATACACACACTGGGTTTTCCAGCCAGAAAACTAACTTTTTAAAGAAGCATTTTCTAGACAAGAATTTTCTCCACTATATGAGCAAAGAAGCAGCCCTGAGATATTTGGAGTTTGAGGCTGAAGCGTGGATTTGATCAGATAAGGATCTGACCTCATGGTTCCACACTGCCTTCCAACCCCCCTACAACTCAACAGGCCAACAGGACACTAAAGATCACCGAGAGCCTGGCTGCCACCCTCTGTGGGGGCTGCTCCAGGGGTTTGGTTTTCCAGGGAAGCAGAAAGGAAGAAACTCAACAGTTGCTTGGGGCTTGAGGGCATGAGTGTGGCGGGGAAGAACAAATGGTCTTCAGGCTGGGCTGATGGGAAGAATGGGGCAGGACAGGGAAGTTAGTTTAAGGCTGGTTTATTGTGTCCCGCTTGGGCTTCTGACCTCTTTAATTCCATACTTGGCCACATATATATACTTTTGTGTGTTCAGGTGTGATGTTCTGGGCCGGGCGCTGGGAGAAGTGGGAATCTTTCAAGGGCAGAACCTAGCCTCCTCTAACTCTGTCAGAGCTATGGCACATGCAGACTAAAGAGATCCCAGGGAATTAAGCCCACACGTTCCACCATCCCACCCCCCAGTATGGGGCTGCACATCATGGCAGAGCTTTCTCTGTGTTTGAGTCAGCTGTAGAGAAGTAGCCTTGTTCCTGTACTTGCTCCCCAGCATACCCAGAGCCTTCTGGTCAACCTTTCATTGTAACTTCTAAGGCCTGGTCATCAGAAGCTGAACAAGGTCCTAGACAGCCCAACTTCCCCAGGTCCTAAATTTCATCTCCCTCCCACTCCCATCCCAGTGGATCTTCCTAGCAGTGGAAGAAGAAAATGGATCCCAGAGTTCTTCTGTAGGACTCAAGGACAAAGAGATCTCTATTACTTCAGCTCCTCAGTCCAGACTCCTTGGGCTCCTGGGGCCTATCAAAGCAGTGAAGGGAGGTATCAAAAACAGGTACACCATTCGAGTTTACAAAGACCTAGTAAAAAGGATGAGATATTCCTGGCTCTCTAACAGCTAGCCTCTTCTTTAAATTGAATCTCAGAAAGCCAAAGAGCCCTAGCTTGGGGTCCTGAATCCAGATTCGCTCCCTTCTCCACAGCTAAGGGCTCCAGGGTCTACAATCCCATTGAGGAGGAGGTTCAGAAAAGCACTTGTCTCTTCAGGAAAAGAAAGCACAGAACTCAAGCCCTGGACAATGATGTTTCCGCTGAGAAACTCAACCCAAAGTAATTACACAAAGACAGGGAGAGGCAGACAGATAAAGCTGACCTGGATATTAGGAGGGGCTGAGGCAATAAAAGCTCTCTTCCCAGTGCCTGCTTAGAAGGAGCCAGCCACGCCCCTCCCCCCTTCTTGCCTTACTTTCATGGAATCTGGAAACTCCAGCATGAGATATCCACACTAGAGGTGAGGATTGGTCTTAGACAAGATTACCACACCATCTACCAGGGAAAAATAAGTTTGTGTGCTCTAATTCTAGTTCATGAAAGAAGTCAATAGAATGGTAGGATTGAAGGTAACTTGGGAAGTGAGGGCCCAATGGTTTCTGAGAAGAGCTGCCCTCCCTCTCTCTGGCTTTTCATTCTAATCCTTCCCACCTGGCCTGTGGCATTGTCCCCAAATCAGCCCCACCTAGAAAGCAAACTACCACGGGGATGCTGACAAAGCCCAGCTCAAACTGGGCTATCCCTTGACACCCCCAGAGGAGGGCTTGGAGGTCTGGGGGCACCACCCATCAGAACTCCTGCTGCTCAGTCAGCTCAAAAAGGGCAGGAAATCAGCAGGGAGAAGGGGAGGTTGCTGTTGTGGTGGGGGGGCCGGGGGGGGGGGCGGCTGGAACTCAATCAGAAAATTGACCCTGCAACAAAGCCCTGGAGACTGAGGGAAGGGGGATGAAATGCCTGGGTCTGGACCTGAAAAGCAAGTCAGTTGGCTCAGGGCCCAGTCCAAGTGTTCAGGAGACACAAGCACTCCTGCCATACACGCACACTGTCTGCACCATCAGATGTTTTGCTTAGAAATAGTTTATCACCCATTGCTTATTCTGACCTGACCCATGTAAATATAAACACTAAAACCCACGTCTTCAGTGGCTGTGTCCTTTGATAGCCATTGGCCAAGCAGCAGCAGCAGCAGCATATCTTGTTAAAAGAATGGATAGGAAGGGGACTTAAATCCATCAACTGTTTCATATGAGAGCAGTGAGGCGAGGGTCCTGGTTTTCTGTGCTGATTCCCTTTTCCAGACCTGAAGTTACTCAACAAACTAAAGGTACCAAACACAACTTTCAAAAAGTCTCCACTTTTGCTGCCTTCCCCAACCATGCCAGAGGCACTTTGATAAAGCTAGTGACTTCTGGAGCCTTTCCAGGAAGAAAATTGAAAGAGATCGCTTCTAATCACTCCACTTGTGCTCAAAATGACCCGAAGAGAAAAAAAAAAAAACACGAAAAGGTGTGCAAGGTAAGTGTCTAGGGAATAATCACAGAATTTGAATTCAGGGCTGGAGTTTGCATCCACACCCACGGTACAGCCTAATCGAAAGGGCATAGCTATAAAGTGCAGGGAGTTGGGGAAGATCACACAGGAGAACATGGGAGTAATGCAGAGGATGCCCACACAACTTCCAGTCCCAGTGCAATTGAGATTGACCTCGAAATACAACTTTGTTAGAACTAGAGGACAAAAGCTGAGGACTCCTGAGAGCTGGGTAAGGGACAGAGGGAAGGGGCTGGAAATTCTCAGCATCACTTATTCCCTTCACATCATAGAGAGGGAGGACCCAGAAACTAAAGAGGGTGGGGAGGGAGGAGGAAGAAGAGAGCAGGCAAGGGTGAGACCCTTTTTGGCTGATTGGTTAGTGGAGGCCATGTGACCCTGCTTAGCACATTTCTGATTGGTTGCTTGACCTCTTCTAGGGTTAAAGACCTAGAAACAAAATTAAAAGCTTTCCAGGTTAGTTGGGGCACCTGATGGACTGCCCATCCCCCTACTCTAGAGAAACCTCAAATTCTAGTGTGGGGGAGGGGTGGGAGAACCAAAAATTTCAAGACCTGTTGTACTACTACTTTCGTTTGTATTAGTCCTACAAAACAAAAGAAGAAGAAAAAGAGAAAAAAAAAACAAAACTGCTCTGGCAAATTATTTGAGAGGAAGGAGGATCTATTAAGGGGTGATAATTACATGGAACTTTTGAGCCTAAGAAACAGGAAAAGAGGACGAGGAAGTTATAGAAACCCTCCAAGAAATGCTATGTAAGTCTATAAAACAGAAACACGCTCACCCTGCTACACAGAGCTGACAGAACTAGGCCTAAGATCTCCCCAGGAGTGGGGGAATGTGGCGAGTCTTGCCTGGGTGTGGAACTTTGGCCCTGCTTAAATTCTTTATTGAAGACCATTGATTTACTAGGGAGGCCAGAGGGAGGGGAAGAGTCAAGTTATAGACCAAGGGAAACTCCCATCTCCCTGCTGCTCGAATGGAAAGTTTCCAGAAACTCTCCAAATTGGACTAGTGGGGAGGAGGAGAAGGGAGGAGGGCCCATAAAGAACAGGAAATTTAATTCTCCACTGGGCCACTGGAAAGAGTCTGTGGGGATCCTACCACTTTCCCGGAACATAAAGGCGTGGGAGGCTGGTGGGGCAGGTGGGTTGTGCGGGACTGAGAACCCAGAGGGGAGGCTTCTGGACTTCTCCACCAGGTTGCCTGTGCTCCTCACACAGGCGACAGTCCCCTGAGGGACACGGCCCAGTACCCAGTGTCTTTGGGTCTCTGTCCCCTTTCACCCTTCCAGAGTCTGCCTGGGCTCCCTGCCTCTGCTTGATTGCCTGCTTCTGCCTCAGTCTCTTGGGCGGCAGGGGCTCAGTAACAGTGTCCTCTTCCAGTCACCCAACCGCACCTCTCCACACCGCAGGCAGCCAGAGTTGCTAGCGCTCAAGGCAGTCAGTCGCTCCAGGAGGCTCACTCCCTCTCCCCATCGCTCCCCTTCCCTTTCCCAAGACTTAGATTCTACACCCGCAAAGGGCCGCCTTTTGGCCCTGCTTCGGAATCCCTGGCCCCTTCAGAGAACCTGAGTTCCTAGGTTGTCAGGTAGGGTACACACTCGCAGGTGTGGAGGACACGTGCCTCCATGTCTGATGACACCTCTAGGAAGGAACATTCCTAGAAACTTGAAGGGAGCCCAAGCCTGAGACTGGCCCCAGGGTGCAAACCCATATTGGGTCCTGAAGGCTCCATCCCCCAGAGGCACTCTCTCCTCAGAGCTGAGGGACTTCCCTGGCCAGGCTTATTAAAGATGTTGCCTCCACTCCCACACCCATTTATACTCCACTCACAGCAGGAGCCTCCTGGCCTCCCGGGCCTAGTTTTACCTCAGGCCAGTGCTGGGGACACCAGGAAAGATCTCAACAGCTAGAGGGAGAGGGAGGCATGAAACCATACTGGGCCCAGACTGGCTAAGACCCCCAGACTGTGAAGACTGGGACAACTGCCCATTTAGGCCGGGTGGTGAAGAAAGAAAGAATGTTTGGGGACTCCCTGGGCTCCATCCTCTACCTTTAAAATGCTTCTGCCGTTTCAGGTCGCAGGCTCAGTAATCTCAAACTCTCCTTCCCTGCCCCCCTCCCCAGCTGCCGGCCCTGCCTGGACTCTGGGCCACTGGCCAAGGCTGAACTGGCCCCTCCCCAGGACAAAGGCCCCCCGAGGCCCTTTGCGCTTTCGCCTAGAGTTTACACGGTCCTACAAACACCAAACATCCCTGTGTCTGCCGCTGTCTTTCTTCCCAATTGAGAAGGGAAAGGGGGTCAGGGAGACCTAGTGAAGCTCTAAAGAATCCAAGTCTCTCTTTACCCCTAGTTAACTTGCATTTGGAGAAACTAAGGGGCTGGGAGTGGGGAGGGCTGGTCTGGGAAGACAAACTCCCCCATCCTTCTACCTCCCAGCGGCTTCTCCTCTTTCTCTCCCACCATAGCCTGGGGAGGCCTTCTTCCCCTCCCCTTAATGAGTGGGAACTGCCTCCTAGCTGGAGTGGGGTGGGTGGGGGGCATTAAGTAAATGAGAGAAAGGGTCAGAGAGAGAGAAAATTAACTTACAGCGTTTGCCTGGGATTCATTTGCGAAGATGTAACCTCTCTCACCATCATCCCCAGCGCCGTAATCCCCTCTAACTGCCAGGCCCTCTGTCCTAGCATTAAACCTCACCAGCAGCTGCGTGGCTGGACAGTTAAGATTATATATGATGTAAATATATTGTGGGTTTGTCAGCTCTCCCTACACCATAAAACTTGGTTTAATGACATCACGTGGTCCCCCAAGAGCCACTCACGGGCTTGCCTTCAGGCCATTCACATAAATAACCTCCAAAAGTTTCAAACTCCTAAATTCACATAGAAGCCATGCGTATTTCTCTAATGCTCAGTTACACTAAAAAGCCCTTTTGCTGCTCCTTTGCCCCACCCCCACACCCCCTTGCAGGGTGGGGAGGGGGGAGGAGTGGATCCTTATTTATTTATTTACTTACTTACTTATTTCCATAAGGACCTGTCGCCTTCAAGGTTGTGTTGATATTTTTCTTCCTCCTATTTTTTTTTCCTCCTCTATCCTCTTAATTGTTCAGAGTGGGCCGTGTACCCCTCTTCCCACTCCCCCGGGAAGGTAAGTCATGTTTCTTCCCCTTATTTCTCGCTGCCAGAGGGGGTGGGTTCCAGGGTAGAGTGGAGAAGTAGGCTCCGTGGTCTCTGGCCAGACCCAGAAGCCCCTCTATTAACTCCCCCAGAGCAATGCCAAACCCTGGTACTTGAAGATTGTTCTAGGAGGCTGGCTGGTAGGGGAACCACCCCAGACTCCAACGCAGAGGCCTCTGCTCACGGTGAAAGCAGGGGTCTGGGCTGCCCCCACTGCCAGTGCAGGGGATTTGTGGCCTCTGTAAAAGTGATGGTCGCTGATGCCGCTGAAGCAGAGGCTGGGGCCTGAGTGCAGGCCTGCAGAGGGTGGCAGAGGGTGGAAAACTGGCTGGCATGGCTCTGTCTACCCAAGTCCTCCAGCTCCTCCAGGGAAAGAGGCCCAAACCCTATGGGGAGAAGGCATCCGAGCACCCTGCTCAGCGGGTCTGTCACACTGCCTCCGCCCCTGGTTTTCTCTCTGGGGTGGTGCATCCTTCCAACCCCCCCACCCCGCTGCCAATGGGGAGGAAGCACAGAGCCTCTCCCCTGGAAGTCAGGGAGGCTGGGGTGGGTGCTGGTGGGTACCACGGACTCCTTCTTAGTTAACTGTTACCCACTGGAGACGCCAGTGCTTCTCCATGCTTCACTGCTCGCCCAATAGTTTTACTCAGCATGGAGAAAAAATTAAAATAACTCCCTGAAGAAAATCACACATTTTATTTGAGAGGAAGGGGCCTTGAGAGAGATGAGTTAGTGCTGGGCTGGGTTGACTGCTGTGAGCTAATGGAAGAAAGGCATTACGGGTGCCCTAACCTGGTGAGTGCTCTGAGAAGACGAAGGGTGTAGCCAGGGGTGCAGTTCAAGAAACTTGTGTAAGACCTCCTGTGTGTTAGGCATGGAGTGAGGGAAGGCTCTTGGATCTTTCAAAAAAAAGACAGACTGGCAGCTTAGGCAGTAGGATGCAGAGGAGTCAGTCCTTATAATAAATCCAAGTAGCATCAGCATTAATAATCATAAATATTCCCCCTCCCCCTCCCCAGATCCTCTCTGCTCTCTCTCCCTCTTGGCTGCTGGAACAGCCTCGGAGCCCAGCTCCCGAACTGGCCCCTGCCCTCCAGTGTGGGGGGCCTAGGCTTGGCTCCAGGAAATTACCCCGTCGTGGGAGGCAGGAGAGGAAATGCAGTAAAGTTTTATGGACCCTTCCCACATTTGTTTCTCCCGTAAAGTACTTCTTTCCTTCATCCCATCCCAGGAGCCTGGGGCAGAGCAGTTCTGGGCCTAGGCCAGCCTCAGGCACCACCTGAATTCTCCGCAGTTCCCCCTTCTCTTTAGCTCCCCCTCCCCCTCCACACAAAATCTCTGAGACTGAGATAAATGATGGCTGATGGCGGACCAACAGACGCGACTCAGGCACTGGTCTACGCAGCTCTTTTCCCAGCTAATTGTCTGCATAGCCCTAGGCTATGGGAGGTGGGGAAGACAATCTGAACATTTCCAGCCAGGCAGGTTCAAACTGCAGGTTGCCCCACTACTCCCCCACCCTCACCCAAAGTTCACACACTTCCTCCCGCAGTGCCCCTCTACCAAGCAGTACCAACTCTTTCTGAGCATCGTTTGGGGGACCAAATAGGCCCCTAGACTGAGAGCTCAACCCTTCCTCTCTGTCCAGCGAGGTCCCTCAGGGACCACCTAGCCTTGAGAGAGCTCATCGAAGGCCCAGGAGGGCTTGAGTCTGTGCACCCCGGAGCCATGGGTCCCTAGTCCCTGCAGATTAGCTCTGGCATGCAATGCGTGCCAGTCAGGGTGGGAGTGGGTACAGAGGCCTGAATGCTTGGGACAGCCACAGCACAGGAAAAGGCAGTAGAGATGGTCTGGGTGCCCTCCCTTTCCCCAAGAGGTTCTTCTTGGAGCCAGGGTTAGGAAAGGAGCTCAGTTTCACCTGCCTCTACTCAATGCTCCTAGACTCTCCTAAAATTCTTTTGAAGGAGCCGCTTGAAAGCTGTGGTCCTCCCCCAATACCCCGCAGCCCATTTAGACACTTTGCCCAATACATGCCCCCCAAACAGAGAGGAGCCGCTGTATCTTTCATCCTGTTCTCTCTTTGTCTTTATTTGATATGACAAAATATAGTTTCAGGAAAGATGTGGAGTTAATAAATAGTTGGACAACAGCGATGGGCAGAAGGACACCGAAAGTCGTGGCAAGGACTACTGGGCAGCCAGAAGCCTCTAGGACCTTTGTGGGGTCTAGTAGCAGGGAACCCCAATAGTTGAGCTAGCTAGCGGTCTGAGGCTGGGGGCCTGAGAGGGCATGCAGAGAGCGCAGGCTGGACAGGTTTCCGGGTTTTGGGGTTGGGGGGGGCGCAGGTTTAGAGAACATAGGGCAACCGAGGGGGCCCTAGGCAGACAGTCATCTCCCCCTTCCATATGCAGATCATTTAAAAAATAAGCATCCAGTTGAGTGGCTACAAAGAAGCACCCCGAGATGGTGCCGGGGTTTGCCAAGCACAACCATGCTCTCACCAAGCCGGCAGCCCGCCTGGCCCGCCTAAGCCGGAACAAAGGAGAGGGCGAGGCCGCAGGGTCCGGGTGTGGGGCCTGCTGCGGCGGCAGGGCCCACCTGAACCCCGGCGGCCCACGCTGGGGCAGGAATTCTGAGAGGCGGCCCAAGCCAGGTTCGCTCAGCACCAGCTCCTGTGCCACAGCCGTCTGGGGGTCCCCTGCGGAACTTGCCCCGGACCTCGGTGCTGAGCAGAACTGAGGGGAGTCCGGTCGGCGCGGGCAGCCCCGCGAGAACCTGGGGTCGGTAGGGATGCGCAATGCCAAGGGAAAGAGCTTTTGTCTGAGGTGGGGAACCGGCGCTCCAGCCCCCGTTCTTGCCCCCAAGATATCTAGAGAGGAAAAACCGACAGGGAAAGGCGCAGGACTGAAGCGGGCTCGGGGTGCTCTCGGCGGGCCTCCCCGATGCCTCTAGAGAGCCTCTTTGCTTTTCATTTTGGAATCTTTCTTCCACTTCATCCTGCGGTTCTGGAACCAGATCTTGATCTGTCTCTCGTTGAGACACAAGTTGTTGGCGATCTCTATGCGCCTGCGGCGAGTGAGGTAGCGGTTAAAGTGGAATTCTTTTTCTAGTTCCAGAGTCTGGTAGCGCGTGTAACTGGTTCGGGACCGCTTGCCGTCCGTCTCTGGAATATAAACCCCCCCAAGCCAGGAAGGGGTGAATAGCGTGCAGCACCCCAGCGTCCCCATCCCAGCCCCAGGCCCCCACCCGCGGCCAGAGGGAGAAGACGCGAGCGGGGCCGGACAGGCCCGGCGGGCCGCAGGCGGGCCCGGCCCAGCCCAGCCTGGCCCCGGGAGAGGAGCCTCCGCCCAGGCAGGAAACTTTCCGCCGCAGCCTTCACTCAGCAGCCGGAGGGGCTGGGGGTGGGGGGAGAGGGAGACCCAGGCTCGGACCGAACAATGAGCACCCTCGAGATCCGAGCACCGGGGACCCCCCTCCCGCCCCTCCCGAGTCGCTGGAATCCTCCGGAGCCGCAAGCGGCGGCCGAGCCGGCTCCGCAGGGGAGGGAGGAGGGACCGCGGGGGGATCCCCGCTCTGGAGCCCCGCGCTCCTCACCCTTCAGATCCCTCTATTTTTTTAACTCCCTCCCTCTCCCCCAAAAATTGAATATTGCCTTTTATACACGTTTTGTTCCTATGATCCAATTATGTCGTCGTAAATTTGGGCGCACACAGCCTCTAAGCCTTTTAGTGGACAGTTTTACGAGCCATTGATGCCTGGATCGTAAAATTTATGGCCGCAGGTTTTTTTTCTTTATTTGCCCCGCATGGCCTATAAAACCCAGGCGGACCCGAGCGCGCAAAATGAAGTCCTAAAGTTTACCGTGGCTCATGTGCAGTTTGGTCATCCACGGGTAAATCTGTGGCGCGGCCGGTGGCTGGCTCAGTCCGGCAGGCTGCCCTGTCTGCGCCTGCTCCTCTTTGATCTCCCCACTGCTCTTAGCTCGCTCCTCCAGCGCTGGGCGAGCCGCCTTCTGACTGTACATCCCGGGGTTCAGAGGAGCCGCTTCATCTCTGCCCAGAGCGTGTCCCGGAGCGGCTGCGGCGCTGCAGGCGGGGCGGTCGGGGTGAGCCCGGGGGTTGGCAGCCATGTCTACCCCGTGGAGAGAGTTGGAAGGCGCAGGCGGTGGGAAAGTGATGCTTAAGTCCAATCCGCCGTAGCAGTACCTGGATGCCTGCACCTCTGAGGCCGATCCATAGTTCCCACAAGTTTGCATGTTATAGGCAGGGATATTGGGGCTCTGCTTATAGAATGAATTGGCTACGTAGGAGCTCATGGCGGGGAGGGCCCAAAAAAAATTTCTGCACCCTTTTTGATTAAGGGTGATTTGTGACTCTTTGAAGTTGNGGCTCTCTGCTCGGGGGCGGGGATGGGGGGCGCCGAGGGGGTGGGAGGCCAAGTCCTCGTTTGGAGGGAGATCTGTGGAGTCTAAAGCGAGGTTCAGGGACGAGCCCCAAGGCCTGGGCGGGGGAAGGGGCCTGCAGACGAGCCGAGAACGAGCTAGCGAGGGAGCGAGGAGGAGGAGGCGCCTGGTGAAAAGAGTTTGTGCGGTGAGGGAGGGGGGCGTCCAGAGTTGACTTTTCAGGTCCATATTTGACTCCCTAATTTTGTCTCAGGGAGTCCAAACACATCAATTGTGCCAGTGATAAATATCGAGTGTGTGATTAGGAAGGTATGGGGGGAGCGAGGGAGCAGGAGAAAGAGGGGTGGCAGGGAGAGTCCTGGTCACTCTTTCTGCTTCTCCTCCTCTGTCTCTTCCCGCTTTTCCTCTTTTCCGCCCAGGCTGTCAGCCGCGGCCCCTCCGCCGCCCCCTGAGAGCGTGGACGTGAGATTAGACTCTTTTTTCCACTTCATCCGGCGGTTCTGGAACCAGATTTTGATCTGTCGCTCGGTCAGGCAGAGCGCGTTGGCGATCTCGATGCGCCGGCGCCGCGTTAGGTAGCGGTTGAAGTGAAATTCCTTCTCCAGTTCCAGCGTCTGGTACCTCGAGTAGATTTGGCGACCGCGCCTCCGGTCCGCTCCATAGCCGACCCCTAGAGATCCGGGCACAAAACACACTACAAACAATCAGCAAGGCATCCTCTGCAGATGCTCTAGCCTAGCACAGCCCTGACCCTCCCAACTTGGCCAGCACTCACGGGCCCCTCCGGCTCCAGCCTTCTCCCCTCTGCTCTGTCCCCACCCCCACTGGGGGTACAGCCGGGATCCTAACCTCATTCAGTCCCCCCCCCGCCCCGGGTTGGTAGGTGTGTCCCAAAGAAAGGTGTGTGGGGGGTGGGGGGGGACAGAACCAAGCAGGAAGCTGTAAACTAAAAGCTGATTTTTCAGAAAAATCTCAAAACACTGGGCATGAGGCCCCATTTCTCAAGGTCTGGGCTCCCCCATCTCCCCAAGCGCTCTAGCTCCTGGGAAACTTCTCCCCAATTCTGTGTCCCATTCTCCCCCCCTCCCTTCTCCTCAGTCTGACTCGACTTTGGGGGGCTCCCCCACCCCCTCCCTTCATCCCCTGCCCTGTTCCTGCCCCCTCAACTCGCCTTAGAGCCCTCCAATCCGTCAGGGGCCGAGGGGGCCAGGCCCCTGCAAGCAAGCAGGAGGCGAGCAGAGGGGGCAGAAGAGGGGGCCCTGTCTCGGCGTCGGCGAGGAGACGAGCGTGATTGTTTTTATGGGGCCATAAAAAACTCTCTCCGCCCGTTCTTCTAGGGAAGCCGGTCATAAAGCCAGTTCAGTTTATTTAATTTATATCTCGGAGCTGTAAAACTCACCACTGTGCGAATTCATTCGCTGCATCCAGGGGTAAATCTGGATACTGGCTTTCTGGTCCTGGGGCGCAGTCCTGCCCTGCTCAGAACTAAAATCCTGAGCGATTGAGGTCTGTGTGTTATGTCCTAAGGTGTTTTGTCTGCAGTTTGAGAGCATGTCTTTCTCCTGGTAAAAGGAATTAGATCCATAGTCATACGGCCCTCGGCTGGAACTGAACACGACATTCTCCTGTGGCGAATAAAAGGGAGTCGAGTAGATCCGGTTCTGAGCCACGGCCGCTCCATAGGTCGAGAAATGCCTCACTGGATCATAGGCGGTGGAATTGAGGGCGACGTTGGGGAGGACGTCCTGGCCCCCGGCGAGGTGGCAGGATAAGGAAGGGTTAGTGAAGTAGGAATTCATCCCTTTGCCTTTACCTGGTCGGGCTATGATTTCTTTAATATTTATTTCTGTCTCCAGTTTGTACTCGGAACTAGATGGTTATAGGGACGGCTCCAATCCAGGACAGACAAAATGACAAAGTCAGCTGACCCCCTCCTAGCCAATCGCAAGCCAGATGTCAAGAAGGGGGAAAAAAATCGCTTCTGCTTCTGTTGATTCCCTAGTTGAGACTAAGTGTGTGCTTTGAAAGTAAGACTTGGATTTCTTTTAAAAATATATATGTAAGGGAACTGATTTGAAGGTGAAGGAAGGGTGAATGTCCTAGAGCAGGGCCTTGAGGCCCAGAAAAGGAGAGTCGCACTCCCAGGAGATTTCTCAGCCCCAGCTAACTTTGCTGTGCTGTGGCCACAGGAGAAATCTCTGTATTTTCAATCTGATTTCATCTTTTATATCTGCCCTCTTCTAAAATCACACTTTGATTTCTCCATAGGAGGAACTCCTTCCCAGCTCAGGGGGTTCCCCAGAAATCTTACAGGAAATCTGGTTTGATACTCCAAGGAGCAAGTTCCCATCTTTACACCAGTCTATTTTTACCCGAATAATTTTTTTAAAAAAATCAAGAATGGGAAGAAATTGCATAAGACATGGTGCTTAGAGGAAGGAGAGTGTATATGAGAGTTGGAGGTGGCGGGGGGGGGGGCATGTGGGGAACCCCTAAGTCTAAAGAGGGAATGCTGAGTCTTCAGGGTGCAGTGGCAGAGCTGAGGTGTGCAAAGGAGCCATACATCTGCTTCCTCTCCCTCCTAGCCCTCCTCTCCCTCCTCCTGCTCAGGAACCCCTTTTTGGGGACACTCTTGCAGCATTTTTGCCTAAAAGGGAAATTGTATTTAAAAATACAATAGGAAAGGAAGAGAAAGAAGTAAAAGGTGGGAGAGAGAGAGAGAAAGGAAGGAAGAAAGGAAGAAGAAAGAACTCTGAGAGTCTTTCTAGACACATCAACTCCTGTTTATGTTGGTGAGAATTTATGATTTGGAGCCAGCCAGGGCCGTTGGGGTAATTCACATAGCATCCAGCCAAAGAGAGAAGGCTGGTGGGGCTCTGATGGACACAGAGACACAGAGCGTCTTGCAGCCTCAAGCCCCTGCCCAGGGCAGAAACCCCTGCCCCTTCTCGGACGCTGTCCTGCCAAGGGAAGTGCCCCTGGACCTGAGCTCTGGGGCTTGGAGATTACAGCCAAGGTTTCCTGGGGCGCTCTCTCCCAAGGGCCAGCCACACCTGGTGGGGCCAGGCCTCTCAGCAGCTCCCTACCCCCTTTTTCTTCCCACCTGGGGGCTGAGAAAAAGGAAGAGAAGGTTAGGAAAAGGCAGCTGAGTCCGAGGCTTCTGAGGAGCTGCAGTGGGCGAACGGAAACAGCGGAAGGTGTGCAGATGGGCTTTTTCCTCCTGATTAATCCAAACTTCTTTTGATATTGTAACATAGGCCGAAAATGCTCTGAGTTGACAAAGAGGAGGGTGGTGGGGCAAGCGAAGGGAACAGTGGAAGCTCATATTTTCCCCTCACCATTTTGGGGAGGGGGAGAACTGGCTATAACAAGAACCCGGATGTCGCCGGATTTTATGATCTTTTCCTTCTGTGTAACAAAGCGGAGTAATCAATGGGTAGCAATAAAGCCATAAACGGGACTACACTGGGAAAAAAACTCGTTTATTCATCTTCTGTAACGTTAAGGTTTCCCTGGAGTGTCGCTAGGGGGGAAAAATAAAGTTTCGAACCCAAAAGCAGACAGTATGTAGGAGCTGATGGAGACAACATGTTAGTTAATACATGAACCTCGTAACAGGATGGAAGAGTCTTCCTGCAGACAATTTGTGTTGGCTTTTAAAAATACAGCCCCAGTCCTTCAGAGAGGAGAGAAATGTGTTGGTGTTTAGAAGGGCAGGGGGAAGGCCCCTATAATTATAAAGGCTTCCTCTCCTGGACCATACTTTCCTCTCCCCAAGGAAATGAAGGTGAAGTGTAGAGGAGGATTCTTAAATTAAGAAAGAAATGTTGAGATGAGTTGTCTCATTTTGGGGTGTCATGGCAGGTACACAACAGACACCAGCATGAGCTGCTTTTCGCTCTAGAATCCAGCTGTCCTCGAATTCATGGCATGCCTGGGCAGGGGTTTCCAACAGCTGGCTGGGGCTCCAGGCCCCCTGGAGGGCAAGAGGGAGAGGGAAAGAGAAGTGGGGAGGGGGTGGAAGGCCGAGGGGGCTGAACTAAGGAACAAGTCAGTGCCCCCCTGGACACCAGTAGCTGCTCTCCAGAGTTCCCAGTCTCAATTTTGCCCTAAGGATAGCAGTGTTACACGTAGAACAGGCCGGAAGAGAGTAAATTCCCTCCCCGCCCCCCCTTCAGAGAGAGATTGCTAGAGGGATAAATCATGTCAGTGATATTTCCTTCAAGATATTAAATTGTTGCAATGTACAACAAATTGAATGATGGAAGATAGGATGTCTTAATGAGGTTTCGCTTTCAATGACTGTTGATTTTCTATGTATTTTAAAATCTCTTTTATAGGTGGGTGGGGGAAGGAAGGACCTTGGAAGAAACAAGGGGCTTCTGGGGAAGCATGTGCTGCAGCTCTTCAGCAAGGATGCCTGGGTTTGTTTTCTTGAGCCCCTTCTAAACCAAGTGTGGAGAGGAAAAGGGTGCCTAAGTTGGGGAGAGTCCACTTTGGGGCCTAAAGGCAGTGGGCTCGGGGGTGGGCGCCCTGAGGAGCAGAATGTAAGTCTCAGCCCCGGAAAGTTAAGTGTTTTATTACGTCCCTAAACAGAGGGCAGAGACTGAAAGGTCTCGCCAATTTATAATGAACAGGAACCAGCTGCTGGGGGGGTGGGAGGCAGAAGTGCTGGAAGAGGGGAGAAGGGGAAGCAGAAATACAAATAAATTCTGCTACTGCTTGAAGACTTTTGGCAAAATTAGTTTCTAACACACTTTTCCCCCATCACCTTTCATTCCTCAGGAAAGAAGCCTTCTTCCTTCAGTTAGATCTTTAATTATGCAGCTGAAATTTGCTGGAAGGATTCGCTCCAAGGGGGGAGAGCAAGTCAGATGAGCCGAATCTTCCCTCCCTTGGATTATATTTTCCTTTTCTCATTTCATGTTAATTTTATTTTTTTGGCAAAAGAATGACTGTCTATGGGGGGAAAGCTGGGACTTGGGTTTTTCTAAATATATTTATATTTTCCTGTTAAATTTGTCTGAAAACAATTATGGAAACTCATCAGCAGAAGCAAGAACAGATGTTTTATTAAAACTGCAGTTGAGCTCTTGTAAATATGCACAAGTCCTGGGAAGGAGGGGGGAGAACTAGTTCTTTGTTTCTATAAAACAAGCCTAGAGAAATCAGAGAACACCCCTTCATCAGGCCCGTAGGTCTCCGACTTGCTCTGCCCCTTCGGCCTCTGGAATCGGGAGGGGGGTTGGCGGCAAGAACGGATTTTCGCTTTCGGAGCTGGAATCAGGGGATTCAAAAACAGAATTCAAAAAATAAGAAAAGGAATAAAGGGGGAAAGTTGCCGCTCCCTGTCCCAGCAACCAAAACACATGCTTTTCATGAACACTAATTATAGGAGAGAACTCATTGTACGCCCCTGAGCCTAAATGGGGGGCAGTCATTGGTCGGGAGTCCCCAAGGGTTGCACTGGAGGCTGGACACTTGAGGGTTTCCCAGGGCAAGTGTGAAGGCTCCTATTCCAGTCTTATCCTGCTCCAGACTGGGGGTTGGGGGCCTGTGTATCTCTGAACTGGGGAGAGGGTAGCTGGGACTGGCCTCTGGCCCTGGAGAGGTTCATGGGTGGGCCTCACCTTGCCTGCCTTTGCTTTCCACTCTGCTCTGGGAAATATATTAATTTCTTGGGGAAGAATATGTGAAGTGAGAGGCATGAGATCTGGAATTTTTATTTGGGGCCAGTCTTCTCCAGAGGTCTTGCTTAGTTTGTGTTCTGCCAGTCTTCTCTCTCTCCCCAGATCCCCCAACTCTGCGCCGCTGTCTGTGACTCACCCAGCCTCACACACAGATACATACACTCCATTCCTGGCTGCCGGCGCCACCAACTGCAGCCCGGCGCCTCCGAAGGCTGCTCATGGACGCGGGCACTGGAGCCGCAGGACTCAGCAGTCGGCCTGAGCGCCTGGCTGCCTGGAAGCCTCTACAGCTGCCCGGCCCACCCCCTGGATCCTCGACTTCCAGGGCGGGAGAGGAGCGGTTGCCCCACTGGCCCCTTTTGTGCCACTGGGCGAGGGCTGAAATCCCTCTTGCAGAGAAAGCTGAGTTTCAATAATTGTTCAGCTCACCTCACAATAGCACTGTTTGGTTAAGGCTTTGCTGTTCTAGAGTGACTGCTCAGTTGGCCCGACTGGCTTATGATAGGATTTTTTTTTATTTAAAAATTAAAAAAATAAATCCTACTCCAAATGCCTAATGTTTTGTTTAAGAGATCCTTTGATCTCCACAGAATGCAGAGTAAAAGGCTTGCAAAGAGAGTTTCCTAGTCCGTCAGAGAACCTGAACGCAGGGAACTGGGTCTGCTTGGGGACACCCCAGCATAGCTGACCCAAGGAGCCCCCAGCTTCTCAAACATCCAGTGGGGAAACTGTCTGAGCTCATACCTCTCCATACATGCGTGTACTGCAAAAAAGAATGCTCTTTCTCCTTTCAAAGTTGAGGCATGGAGACACTTGGAGAAAAGTGAAATTTGACACACCCAGCCCGGAAGTGGATCCCATTTGGGGGTGCTGATATTCTGGGGACAGGGCCCAGGCTGGCCAGCTGAATGGAGTTGGGGGGCAGCAGGGAGGCGGGACAGAGGAAAAGGCCAGATGGGGCATGTCAAGCTCCTGAGAACTGCCCCAAACACCTCAGAGGCCTGCGCTTTTGAGCTGAGAGGTTGAGAGGCTGCCCAAGCTGCTTTTGCTTTATTTGCAATTAAACAAAGAAAGGTACCTGGAGGGGCTCAGCTAACTCACATCATATTTTCTCTTCTCCCTCTCTCTTTCCAGATTTCTGCCTGACCTTCCTTTACCACCACTCCACTTAATGCTGCTACCATCAGGAGACACAAACTCCTACACCGGCATTTGTTTGGCTTCTCTGGCTGAAGGTTAAGAAGTACAGTAGGTCTTCAACATCTCTGTCCCAACACACTCAGCCCTGAGCCCCTTTGGGCCCCCTCTGGAAGAAATCATTTCTGGCTTTGGGGGCCTGGCCCCCACACCTCCCACCTCTGTCCCAAGCAGCTGAGTATCAACTGAGGAGGCGGCATACAGAAAGCCTTCAGACATAGTGTCTCACCCCCATTGGGAATGGGGAGGGAATTCAGACCCTGAGTGACATTTCAGGGAGGGAAAGCAAATAGTCCTGCTTGGCCCAGGAGGGAAAATTAAAATCCAGAACACTCAGAATATTTTTGGCCTCCAGAGTGAAAACAAAGGATCCCCAATTTTCTGGCTTCTCTTATATCCCTCCATGCAGAGTACTGCTTGGATCCATTTTGGAAGTTTTTAGAATTGTAAAATTCAAGAACAAGAACGCAGCATTTATGACGTCACAGTGAGTTGTCATGAGGAAACTGTAAATGTCATAAAAGTTACTACGTACAGCAGGAGTTTTGTGTATGGGTTCCCTGCCTCCCCTCACTTCCTCTCCCCCCACCTGTCCCCTTCTTCTTCCCCTGGTCTAAGTTTTCCCACTTGAAAATAAAATGTTATTATGTTCTGGAACAATAAACCAACAAGAAACACTGTCCTCATTTCCCTATAAATAATTTGATCCTTTATTGTTTGCAGATCTGAAAGAACCATTTAATCTGCGCTGGCGAAAAGAGGGAGAGAGATGGGGAGGGGGGAATTAATTTCAGAAAGGAGAGAATATTACTTACTTCGATGATACTCTTTCAGATTTGATAGCCAGGAGCAAAATTAGAGGCGAACAGCGGCCTCTCCGACTCTACACCTGGCGAGATTGGAGATTTATAGGATCTTTAGTGAAGGGGCAATTTAATTTTGTAGGATTTGCTTAAATTCACTGCTATTTTGGGGGGCTAAGGAGAAGGGAAGGTGATGGGGAGAGCGACATGCTTTATCTAGCTTTATGAATCCGCCAACATTAGCCTGATTTAAAACCCAACAACCTGTGTCTCAGGGAAAACTCCTGCAGAAAGGAGTGGGGTGAGGGGGATTTGGCTTTCTCAAGGAGTGTGGCCCCCTTAACCGAGCAGTTGCCAGGGGAAAGGAAAAAAAGCTGGAGGCCAGGGGAAGGCTGCTCTGTCTCTCCACCACCAGGACACCCGGAGGTTTATGGTATCCCCATAATTCCCCCGACCCTATAAACAGCTGCCCTATTTTAGGACGATTTCTGCTTCCTCCCCTCGGAAAGGGAGAGTGAGGGAGGTGGGAATGGCGGGAGCGGGGTGCCGGAAAGGGGAGGGAGTTCAGGATAGCGCCGCACTTTGTTCTCCTGGGTGAGTTTGCTGTTTGGCGGGTTTCTGACGCAGGGTGGCAGCAGACAAAACAAGTAAACAACTCACAGACACAATAAACAGGGGCGGCTGCAGCACCGAGGCAGAGGCCGTGGGCCGTGGTGAGGGGCACACTTTGGGGGTAATGTCACCCCGGCATTCGGGGCCACCAAGGCCTAAAAGCTCAAGGCTGCCCTTGGTGCGAGAGAAGATGGGAAAGAGCTGCACGCCTCGCACCCGCGGCAAGTCTGGACAGGACATTCTGGGGAGGAACCCGATCGCCTAGGGAGTGGAGTCAAACCCCGCCAGCTCCTCTCCCATCCTTACTTTCTTTCTTGGGGGTTTTAATGGACATTTATACCCCAGCCTCTGTCTTTCCTTGGGCCCAGAAGGGAGAAAGAAGGTTGGTTAATTCTCAGCCCTGGCTCACACTCAGTGCTCTAGGCCCACAGGCGGTCAGACCAAGCTTCAGCTATCTCTATGGCTTTGGTAGCAGAGAGGATTAAAATAAAGTCCCACCAGTAACCAGATCTAGGTTTTGGGGAACTTTGAGATCCCCTAGTCCGCTCCACATATGACACAGGCAAAGCTGAAACCCCGTGAGCAGCCAGAGTGAGCAGGAGTGGGGAGACAGGCATTCACCGCACCCCCATCCGTCTGGCTGGCTTTCTCCAGCGGCCTCTCCAGGCACCTTAGTCCGTCCACAGCCGCCCCAGATCATTGCCCAGAGGCCACCTTATTAACCACTCCAATCTTCTCTGCCGCCTCAGTGAGGCTTTGAACACCAGGGCCCAGCGACTGCTCAAAACCGCTCACAGGCATGCCTCACCCACCAAAGTTTCCCACCGAACTCACTTTCAGCACAATTGGGATCGCCTGCTCAAACAAACCTGAGTTGGGGAAGTCTGCAGGGAGGTGTGGAGAGGAAGCAGAAGGGAGTCAATCTTTCCCCAGCCCAGCTGCTTGGACAGCGAAGGCAAAAAGGTCTGAGAAAACCTTTGTGGCATCTCTCGGTTACTGATACCCGCATACTCCGATTCCAGCACGAACACAGTTTCAGCAGAGCACGCACAGAGGGCACCCAGTGCCTCCTTGAGCCCAAGCCCATCTAGTGAGGGCTAACAAAATTTCGCACGCACATAAAATGGTGTTTGAGCGAATATAGCCATGGTAATACACAATTAACCACTGAGGAAACATGAGTCTGTATATATTCGTGCAGAAGTCTGCGCCTGTACATTTGAGCCTCTATCTAATAAACGTATAAAGCTACCAAGCCTGGTTTCGGAGCATAACAGCCAACCCAACAAGGCCACCTTCTCCAAACAAGGTCGCATTCTTCGTGGGGATCACAACTGTCAGACCAGGGAGAGAAAGGGTTTGCTCTGTTCATTTCTCCTTAGCTAGGAGCTGGCGCATGAAATACAGCCCGTGGCAGGACTGACAAAGCCCCGGAAGGGACAGGCCCAAGGTACCCAAAGAGTGGACTCAGTGAAGACTGCTGGGGGCCCTGGGCTCAAGGCAGTGTCACCAGACCCTGACCCATGGGTTCAGGGCTTCTGCACAGCCTTAGCTCTGGGTGTGCAGAGTCCTTGAGCCCGATTCTATTCTCAGCTGCTCTGGCTATTATTAGATAATCACAGCAGTGTCCTCCTGCTCTTAGGACCTTGTCCACAGGCAATTTGGCCTGCAAGGAGGCTGAGGGTTGCCACGGGTGGCCCCTTTTGTGCTTGTTTGAGTGCCATCGAGAGAGAGAGAGAGAGAGAGAGAGAGAGAGAGAGAGGAAGGAAAATTGAAAGTAAGGAGGGAAGGAAGGGGCTGGCGTTTGGGGCTGGGTTTTTCCCCTGGCCAGACTAGAAAATAGAAAACTAGGGCCAGTCACTGTTGCTAGACTGTCTCTGCATCCCTCTGGGTCCTGAGGAGAGTCTAGGGGTGAAATGAGTGGGAGCCTGCAGGACCATAGCCAAGAATGGACAGAAAATCAATGTATAAAAATAATATATAAGGACATTTCAGGATGGTGCTGCTAACCCGACAACCACCAAACCCTACCACTGTAAAATCTCACCAACCACTTTCATTAGGTTAGATCCCTGTAGGCCGATGGTGATACCCCAGCCTAGCCCAGGCCCACCCCTCCAAAGTGAGGGGGCCCCCTCTAGTATTCCAGGTGAATCCCCACTGGCCCGAGTGGCCTTCTCCGGAAACTGTTGTCCTGGGGGGCGGCGGTGAACAAAGACTTGTCCCCCTCCCCCAGTCAGTGCGGCCATCTGCTGGGGCGGGGGCAGACAAAATACAGCGAAAGAGAAATAGAGGCCTCACCGATCGGCGGTTCCCAGAATACGCCAGGAGAAAAGCTCCCATTTTCAGGCCTCCGGGGCCCCTCCACTGGCCCACGGTACTCCCCTCGCCCTTTGCAGGTCGCACGGACTCGGGGTCTGAGCGGCCGCGGCCTGGCTCCCCGGGGCGTCAGCCCCAGGGCCGCGCCGGGGCGGCGAAAGAGCGCGCGGCAGCCGGAGCGGGCGGCGGGCTGGGCCCATTTGGGGAGAGCCAAGCGCTTTTCTCGATCGTAAACAAGGAACGCGAAATTAGCCCCTCGGCAGACGCCTCTGCAGACACACACAAGTCCTATTGCGGGGGGTGGGGGGAAGGGGGAGAGAAAATGCCATTTCTTCCCCCGGGAGAATACCTCCCAGGCCTTTATGTCGGCTGCGAAAGGGGAATTTTGGGGGGGCAAGAGAGGAAGGGAAGGGGATTGTGGGGGGAGGGGAGGGAAGATTCACCGTCAACTCGGCCCCAAGGGGTTTGATTTGAATGCAGTCGAACTAAATTTTTAAAAATTTGATAAAACAGGTTATCTCCCCCCCACCCCCCAGGCGACCAGTCTGGGTTTAAACAGGAAATCGAGGAGCGGTCCCCTCCCCCACTCGGGCTTGGCGCAGAAGCCCAGTCGCGCGTTTGGGAGAGGATGGGGGGGTGCTCTTGGCTCGGGCTGAAGGGGACTCTGGCCCCCAGACTCTCGGATCTCTTCAGAAGTATGCACCCTCCCCTCCCCCAGCTCTGGGGTGTGTCTGCCTTGGGTGTGTAAGCGAGTGTGTGTGCGTTGCCTTTATAAACAGAAGCTCACACATATAGGGGCCGGCTCGGACCCAGGCCAGGGAGCAGGGCGGGGTCATATATCAAGCTGCAACACATTCAGGGCCACGTACATTTGGAAGAAATTAAGCCACTGTGTTATGAAACCATATGTGTTGGGTTAAGACTATACAACACGCCATTAGCACCAATTATTAGGAAGATCCCCAGCGCCCAGGACCCTCCGGGCCGCCCAATTCTGAGTCCCGACCCCATAACCCAGCCGTGCCCCAGCCGTGCTTTGGGATCTCACTACCTCTGCTCATCCAGGAGGCCTTGCCGGCGAGGCCTGGTCCCTGTCCCCACCCATTCTAGGGCCTCTTCAATTCCCACCTCCGCCCCAGACAGGGCAGATCACAGCCCAGAGCAGCCAGGCAACGCGGGTGAAGCAGTCCAGTTGGTATCCTGGGTGGGGTGGCCGCGGTTGGGGATGGAGAACGCCGGGCCGGGGGTTGGGGGGAGAGAAGGCAGATTGGCCCCCACTCTCCAAGCACAAGATGGCTTTTGAGTACCAAGTCCCCCACCCCACCCCCACCCATCCACCCGCAGTGCAGAGCACCTCCCATCTTTCCATACGCTCGAGTGGGGGTGGAAGCAGGGGGTGGGCAGACGCTCTCCCCTCCGCTGACGCGCACCAGCCACCATCCTCCCCCCTAATTGCCAATTAACAGGCCCCGCCGCACGCCTAGCTGCGCTCTCTTCCTGCTCCGCGGCCGGGCCCTGGGCCCGCACTGCGCATGTGTGAGCTCTAGCGGTCGCACTCTCCGGGAGGGAGGGGGCTGCGGAGCAGGGAGGGGGCACCGGAAAGTTTGTTTGGGGGTTGGGGGGCTGACTCTGCTCGGAGGGCATTGGTTACTGCTTACAGGTTCTCTCTTCTGCCCTGGATTTTGAGCTCCCGAGCCCCCTCTGTCTCGGTCCCGTTAGGCAAGAGGCCGCAGATCTATAACAGGTAAGGACAAGGTCCGCGCACTAGACCCCGGCCTTGAGCCCCACGCAGTCCTCTGGCCCCCCGACCCCCAACTTCAGCGTACAGTGACATAAGTACAACATACTTCCCCCACTACCATATTCCAGCTTAACCCAATTTCTCCCCCACCCCCACTTTTCCTCCCCATAATTGCCACGCGCCCACCCTCTCGCCCCCTCTCCTTTCTAACCAAGACAAGCCGCTGCTGTCCTTATCTTGAAACCGCCACCCAGCTACGGACCATTAGTTACATATTTGAACCAATAAGGAAACACTTACCGGGCGCTGCTGTCACTCTCCCTCTCCCTCTCTCTCTCTGCCTCTCTCTCCCACTCTCTCTTTCTCGTCTTTGCTCATTCTGTGCCGCTGCCGAGCCTGTCTCAGCTCCACATACATATATATGTATATATATATATATATATATACTTTATAGAAATTTTAAAATAAAAAAGAATAGTCCCAATAATTAAAAAAGCCAAATAAAATTAAGGAGGGATGCAAGAAGGGGGCAGGAGGGAGAGCTTAGGAGAGGGGAGGGCCGGAAGCATCTGCAGCTCCCTATCTCAACTCCTGCTCCCGCATTCCTCCTGCCCCTTGGGGGGCTAGAGGGTCGGGAAGGGAGAGAGGGGTGCCCTCTACTCCAGCCTCTCCCCCCCCATCCCCCTCCCCAGGTGCTCCCAGCTTCCGGCAACTCCAGCTGGGAGGAAAAAAATTAAATGAGGGGAGAAAATAATTATTAATCAGATTAATAAAAAAAATACTAGTAATGAAGGGAGCGCCCAGCGCAGGTTTCCCTGGCAATGGTTAGGCTCTTACAGGGAGGACTGTTCTGCGGAGCGCTCCGAACGGACAAACCACAATAAAAAGTTCACGTTCATGGATGGAATCCACATGACTTCTTGTGGCCAATCCAACTTGTGAGTCGATCGTAAACTTTTATTACTCAGCTGTAAATTTTCTGCAAACAACCGGGAATGCGATGCATTTGTGTAGCGTGTGCAAATGGGCGCCGCGGTCGCCATGTTTACCCAATTCTCTCGGAGAGGGAGCATCCCCCGACCCCCACCCTACCCCCACCCACCGCCCACTCCCCACGGGCCGGGTTGCTCCTGGCCAGCGCGGAAAGGGCGAAGGGGGGACCTGACAGGAGACAAGGAAGGATTCTGGCGCTGAGTCGGCTGCCTCCCTCTGCCATGCCGAATTTTACATATTTTCCTTAATAAATGGGGTATTAAGGTTGGCTCTGGGGGAACCACAGCTCTGCAAAGATTTGTGGCATTGGGGCAATGATGGCAGGCCCGGCGGCATGAAGGGGATGCTCAGCCTACTCCTGTCATTTTTTTTCTAGGAAGAGAACAACATCCTTCCCATTGGGGCATAGGGGAAGCCCCCCACTCCACCCCAGATGGGAACAGGAGGGGGCAGGCCGCTGGAAACCTCATAAACAAGATTGACCTGACCGTGGTCTGAAGATCGGAGAGGGTTTAGGCCTGCGGAGGCAGCTTGTGTGTGTGTGGGGGGGAGAGGGTGGCGGGGGAGAATGGGGAGCAGCCAGCAGAACTCCCAAAGCGCCCCTCTTCCCCAGATTCTTTTCTCCCCACCCCCACCTCCCAAGACCATCCCTAGGTCTCCTAAGGACGTCAGGTCTCCTCAGTTCCTAGGTTCAGATGGCAGCTTCCTCCTAATCTTTTTAGAATTAAATATAAAATTAAGGCCTATGATCGATTTTAGTTCCCAGTTCTTTTTTCTTTGGGTGTATGGTCATAAGAAGCCTTTTTCTGTCTGGTCAGGTGGCCCAAACCCATCTGCCTTTTTCAGAAAAATTCCATGTCTGGGCAACTAGGACACACCTTGCAGGCCCTGAAAAAAGAAATGATTCTTTCCTTTATTTCTACCTTCCATGCTAAACACCAGAGCACGGGAGACTCCAGACCCCTGATTTTGGCAATGAATCCAATGTGAGGGAGCCCAGAATAAATCCCCCCATAGAGACTATTTGCCAACCAATCACCACCCAGCCACTCTCCCCAACAAGCTGGAGATTTGAAGGCCCAAAGCTCTTCTCTTGGTTCCTGAGTCATGTTGGCATGGGGACTTCCACGCTGGGTGCCCCACCCCAACCAACAGGGGGTCCTCTCATCCCCTTCCCAAACTTCCTCCACAGTAAGTGAAGCAGTTCCCTCAGCCGGATGCAGGGACCTTGTTTCTTTTACAAACCCACCCATAAATTTTATAACAGGTAGTTAAAAATTACGACAAGGAAGCACTGGCCCAGCTTTTCACAATGGGCCTCGGGGAGAATGGGACAGCTCCTCGGGCAGTTCAGCGGAAATTTTACTTTTAGTCTGTGGCACAACCTGTCTTAGAGTTCGCATTAACTGGCACGGGGTGACTCTCCAGCACACAGCCGCTGGGGCATCTCATTTGGGGAAGCTGAGGCTGGGGAGGCT
>SJYQ01004795.1:634338-670248 GCA_006410935.1 Redunca redunca | reverse complement strand
TTTTGAATTATAATCAGAGAATGTTTCTTGTGGAGTCACTACTTTAAAAAATGTTAATAGGTTCCTTTATAGTCTCGTACAGAATAGTCCAATAGAAATCTAATGCAAGTCCCATATGTAACTGAAAGCTTTTTAGTAGATATATTTTTAAAAAAAAGCAAAAAGAGGGTTAAAATTAATTTTAATTATATATTTTACTGAATCAAATATATAAAAATACTAACCTTTAAACATATACTCAATATAAAAATTATTCAGGTACTTGTTTGTTTTTGTTTCTTTTTATTGAAATATAGTTGACAGGCTTCTCTAGAGGTTCAGATGGTAAAGACTCCTCCTGCCATGCAGGAGACCCAAGTTCCCTTGTGGGTCGGGAAAATCCCTTGGAGAAGGAAATGGCTACCCACTCCAATATTCTTGCCTGGTGAATTCCATGCACAAAGAAGCCTGGCAGGCTACAGTCCATGGGGTTGCAAAGAGTCAGACATGACTGAACAACTCACAATTTTGCTTGTCACTTTCCTGTAAGAGCTTACGGTGGAGAGCAGAATGATTTGACTTACCTAGATCATGAGACGTTTACTAAAACAAATTTAATGATCACCCATTAGCTCACATAGACAGAAAATAAAAGGAGTTAATGTTGTTAATTCTTTCTGGAGTTATTTCTCCACTGATCTCCAGTAACGTATTGGGCATCTACCAGTCTGGGGAGTTCATCTTTCAGTGTCCTATCTTTTTGCCCTTTCTAATTGTTCATGGGGTTCTCAAGGCAAGAATACTGAAGTGGTTTGCCATTCCCTTCTCCAGTGGCCCACATTCTGTCAGACCTCTCCACCATGACCTGTCCGTCTTGGGTGGCCCCATATGGCCTGGCTTAGTTTCATTGAGTCAGACAAGGCTGTGGTCCATGCGATCAGATTGGCTAGTTGTCTGTGATTGTGGTTTCAGTGTGTCTGCCCTCTGATGCCCTCTCTCAGCGCCTACAGTCTCACTAGAGTTTCTTTTACCTTGGACTTGGGGTATCTCTTCATGGCTGCTCCAGCAAAGCGCAGCTGCCGCCCCTGACCTTGGATGCGGGGTAGCTCCTTGCAGCCGCTCCTGAGCCGTTGCAGCCGCCACTCCTGCGCTCAACATTCAGAAAACTAAGATCATGGCATCTTCCCATCACTTCATGGCAAACAGATGGGGAAACAGGGGAAACAGTGGCTGACTTTATTTTTGAGGGGGTTCCAAAATCATTGCAAATGGTGATTGCAGTCATGAAATTAAAAGACGCTTACTCCTAGGAAGGAAAGTTATGACCAACCTAGATAGCATATTAAAAAGCAGAGACATTACTTTGTCAACAAAGGTCCGTCTAGTCAAGGCTATGGTTTTTCCAGTAGTTACATATGGATGGTAGAGTTGCACTATAAAGAAATCTGAGCGCCGAAGAATTGATGCTTTTGAACTGTGGTGTTGGAGAAGACTCTTGAGAGTCTCTTGGACTGCAAGGAGATCCAACCAATCCATCCTAAAGGAGATCAGTTCTGGGTGTTCATTGGAAGGACTGATGCTGAAGCTGAAACTCTAATACTTTGGCCACACCTCATTGGAAAAGACCCTGATTCTGGGAAAGATTCGGGGCAGGAGGAGAAGGAGACGACAGAGGATGACATGGTTGGATGGCATCACCGACTCAATGGACATGGGCTTGGGTAGACTCCGGGAGTTGGTGATGGACAGGGAGGCCTGGCGTGCTGCGGTTCATGGGGTCACAAAGAGTCGGACACGACTGAGCGACTGAACTGATACTGAATGTCGTTAATTACTCCCTAGTGTTTATCTCCCTTATAGCTCCTCATCTGTGCCCTTAGCCTGTCTGCACGCAGTCCTCTGCCCCGCGTCTCCTGCCTCTGGTTTCTCTTTCTGTGGGCTTGCTTGCTTGTTTCGTATATGGTTGGCCTGAAGCACTGTGTTTGGTCCTGTTACGAAACTTAGTGTTCCAGCACTTGGGTACACTGCAAACTAATCACCACAATAAATGCAGCTATGACACTCATCACAGAAATGTGTTACATAACTACTGACTGTATCTCTCAGTCCTTTCACACCTGTGACGTTTATTTTGCAGCCAAAAGTTTGTATTTTAATCCCCCTCAGCCTTCTCTCTCCTTCCCTCACTCTCCTGCTTTTTGTCAGCTACCTGTTTGTTCTCTATGAGTCTGTTTCTGTTCATTTGCTTTGCCTTTTATTTTTCGTATATAAGTGAAATCATGCAGTATTTGTCTTTCCCTGACTTATTTCACTAAGCCTGATACCCTCTGGGTCCATTCATGTTGTCACAAATGACAAGATTCCTTTCTTTCTTATGACTGAGCAATATTCAGTAGCCAATATTCTCGACTGTAGTAAGCAAGGCTGCAATGAACATAGGGGTGTATCTATGTTTTCTAATTAATGTTTTGGGGGTATATTTTTGGATAAAATACCCAGGAGTGGAGTTGCTGGATGATATGACAGTTTTATTTTTAACTTTTGGAGAAACTCCATACTGTTTCTATAGTGACTGCAACAATTTACATTGCCCACAACAGTGCTCTAGACTTCCCCTTTCTCTACATCCTCGCCAACCTTTGTTATTTACTGTCTTTTTGATAATAGCCATTCTGACAGGTGTGAGGTGGTAGTTCATTGTTGTTTGATTTGCATTTCTCTGGTGATTAGTGATGTTGAGCATCTTTGCACGTGCCTATTGGCCATTTGTATGTCTTCTCTGGAAAAATGTCTCTTTAAGTCTCAGTCCATTTTTAATCATGTTATTTGTTTTTGTTTTTTTTTTTTGTTTGTATTGACTTGTATGAGTTCTTTGTGTCTTTTGGATACTAACCTATTATCAGATATATTATTTGCAAATGTCTTCTTCCATTCCAAAAGTCACCTTTCCCTTTTGTTTGTAATTTTCTTTGCTGTTCAAAAGATTTTAGTTTGATAAAGTCCCATTTGTTTATTTTACTTTTCTCTCTCTTGTCTGAGGAATCATATCCCCCCAAAATGTAATAGTAATATTAATAGTAATATTAAAAAAGTTAAAGAGGTTACTGTCTTATGTCTTCTACCTGAAGTTTTATGGCTTTAGGTCTTTAATCTATTTTGAATTTAGTTTTGTTCATGCTGTGAGAGAGCAATCCAGTTTGATTTTTTTGCATGTAGCTGCCCAGTTTTCCCAATAGCATTTACTGAAGAGGCTATCTTTCCCCCATTGTATATTGTCACCTCCTTTGTTGTAGATCAGCTGCAATATAGATCTGGAGCTACCTCTGCTCTATATTCTGTTCCACTGGCGTCTGTGTCTGTTTCTGTGCCAGCACCTTACTGCTTTGATCACTGTTGTTTTGTAGCAGAGTTTTAAACCAGGAAGTGTGATTCCTTCATTTCACTTTTTAAAAAAACTGAAATGTAGTTAATTTACAATGTTGTGTTAGTTTCTGTCACACAGCAAAGTTATTCAGATGTATATTCTTTTCCATTACAGATTATTACAAGGTATTGAATATAGTTCCCTTTTCTATACATAGGAACTTGCTATTTGTCTCCTTTATGTATAGTGATGTGTAGCTGTTAATCCCAAGCTCCTAATATAACTCTCCCCTCTCTTTCCCTTTTGGTAACCAAAAATTTCTTTTCTATGTCTGTGAATCTGTTTCTCTTGAAAAGTAAGTTTACTTGTATCCTTTTTTAGATTCCACATATAAGTGACACCAGATCTGATACTTTCACTTAGTATGATAGTCTCTAAGCCCCATCCATGCTGCTCCGGTTCTGTTCTTTTTTCTCAAGATTTTTTTGGTTACTCAGTCTTTTATGCTTCCATAAAAATTTTAGAATTATTTTTTCCTGTTCTTTGAAAAATGCCATCAGTGTTTTGATAGATACTGTGTTGAATCTGTAGCTTGCCTTGGGTAATACGGTCATTTTAGTAATGTTAATTCTTTCAATCCATGTATCCACAGTGTATCTTTCTATTTGTTTGTGTCAGCTTCAATTTCTTTCATCAGTGTCTTATAGTTTCCAGAGTGTAGGTCTTTAACCTTCTTAGATTTATTCCTAGGTGTTACATTCTTTCTGATATGATTGAAAATAGAATGGTAATATTATTAATAATTTCTTTTCCTGATAGCTCACTGTCAGTGTATAGAAATGCAGTAGATTTCTGTATAATAATTTTGTGTGCCTTGATATTACTGAATTCACTGATGAGTTCTAGTAGTTTTTGGTGGTGATTTTAGGGTTTTCTATGCATAGTGAGTACCGTGTAATCTGTGAAAAGTGACAATTTTACTTCATCCTGTCAATACCAATCCCAGAGCTTGTGTCATCCTGCTGTGCTGGGGTCCAGCCACGGTGGATCCAGGGTAATTCGAAGTGGGGATGGAGTCAGCGTCCTAGGAATTAATTGCTTAATTAAAGATATGGAGGGAGATGAGAAAGAAATAGTGTAGTAGGAAAATACTGGTGGAGAAAAAGAGGCTGAATAACTTGGTTTATGTGGAAACCCAATAAAACTCCAAGACAAGGAATTTGCACCATCTACGTAGGCCACCAGTGCCCACTTGAATAGCGGAGGGTGCCCCGCCTTGGGCTCCCTCTCATGTGGGTCTTAGAAGCCAGGGCAAGTAAGTAGACATGGGGAGCCTCCATGCTCCAGATGGGAATTCAGCCAGAAAAAAAGAGAAGGAGAAAAGACCACACAGGGGAAACCAGTCTTTCCAGGAGCTGATCCGTTTTCTTTATTTTTCAGGTTTGCTTACATTCTTTTTGTTATACATAGGGAGGGATACAGAGTCACAGGGGGTCAGCAGACCTGACCTTTATGAAAATCAGGTGCTTCATATAAATGTATACAAAAAGGTCTTTAGGGGTTTTACATCACCTTCTGGCCAGGAGGCCTGCTAACATTTTATGATCCTTTCTTTCTGATAACAGTCAGTCAACCAGAAACTCATTTTCCAGGGGTGATTTTTCTTAAACAAGGCACCACCTTCTGAGGGTACCAGATAAAGTTGCATTCCTATAGGGTGAGGGTGTAGTGGGTTATAATTGAGAAAGGAATTTACTTAGCCTAAGGTTTAACTTGATTAATCTTAAAGGTTAATACTTATTTCTCCTATATGTTAGTTATATTCATTATAAGGGCAGGGAATATGGAGATTTAGCAGCAAACATTGGCCCAATAAATGAAAAACCCTTCACCAACATGATTTTTATCTTTAAAAAAACCCAATGCTAACTAAGATTTTCAAAATACTCCAAACTCTCTGTGCTGTTTATGGTTGAGAGGTTATAAACAATCATGTATATAGTAGCAAGAGTGTGGATAATCCTGTCACACAAGCTAGTTTGCCAGCAGAGAGGTTTGACCTGAGACATCCTTGTCACACCCAGGAATTTTTATTAACTGGAGCTGTAGGTTAACTCCTTCTCCAAGAGAGGTGGTGGGGGACGGCCCCCTGTAAAGTCAGAGGTGTAGGTGAGAGCATAAAACAGTAAAGTGGGCAGACTCTGGTTTTGGGGGGAGATGCTTGGGAACAGGGGGTTTCCTGAGGCTTGATCCCACTTTTGCCTATGCTGCCCTCCTTCCTCATGACCTTTGCCATAGGCGGAGTTCCTCATGCTGGCTCCCGGCACTGCTGGAGGGTAGGTGAGGCCCAGGAACACTGGTAGGCAATTCTCGGTCCCAGGTGGCTGAGAGCTCAGGGGATTCTAAGGTAGCTGGTCATGAGTGGATGGGTCTGTGTCTCCACTCAACCAGCCCTTTTACATGAGGCATCCTTGTACTGGTGGTGACAGGGTGATGGCTGGGGCTGGGTCCTGATATTAATGATTTCAAAATGGCAGTAGCCAGCACAGTGTCACTGTTAGAGCTGAGCTCCCCCGAACAGTTGGTGCCCGTATGTATACCTCAGAATGATCTCTGTCTCCTGCCTCTCTGGGAGGCTGTTTAAGTTCAGCAGGTGGGTCTGACCAGGCTCCTTTCTGATTGCTGCTTCTTCCCTGGTCCCTAGAGTATGTGAGATTTTCTGTGCACGCTTTGAGAGTGGAGTCTCTCTATCCTACAGCCCCTGGCTCTCCTGAAAGTAAGCCCCACTGGCCTTCCAAGCCCAACATTCTGGAAGCCCTTCTTCCCATTTCAGGACCCCCAGGCTAGGAAGCCCAGTGTGGGCTCATATCCCTCACTCCTGAGGGAGAACCTCTGCAATACTGATTAACTCCTAATTGTGGATTGTCCACCCTGGGGTGTGGGTCTTGATTATACCATGTCTTCAGTTCAGTTCAGTTGCTCAGTTGTGTCCCACTCTTTGTGACACCAGGGACTGCAGCATGCCAGGCCTCCCTGTCCATCATCAACCCACGGCGTTTACTCAAACTTGTGTTCATTGAGTCGGTGATGCCATCCAGCCATCTCATCCTCTTGTGCCCTTCTTCTGCCTTCAATCTTGCCGAGCATCAGGGTCTTTTTCAGTGAGTCAGCTCTTCGCATCAGGTGGCCAAAGTATTGGAGTTTCAGCTTCAACATCAGTCCTTCCAATGAACATCCAGGACTAATCTCCTTTGGGATGGACTGGTTGGATCTCCTTGCAGTCCAAGGGACTCCCAAGAGTCTTCTCCAACACCACAGTTCAAAAGCATCAATTCTTCGGTGCTCAGCTTTCTTTATAGTCCAACTCTCACAACCATACATGGCTACTGGAAAGACCATAGCCTTGACTAGATGGACCTTTGTTGGCAAAGTAATGTCTCTGCTTTTTTAATATGCTGTCTAGGTTGGTCATAACTTTCCTTCCAAGGAGTAAGAATCTTTTAATTTCATGGCTGCAATCACCATCTGCAGTGATTTTGGAGTCCAGAAAAATAAAGTCAGGCACTGTTTCCCCATCTATTTGCTATGAAGTGAAAGTGAAAGTCTCTCAGTTGTGTCCAACTCTTTGGGACCCCATGGACTATACAGTCCATGGAATTCTCCAGGCCAGAATACTGAGTGGGTAGCCTTTCCCTTCTTCAGGGGATCTTCCCAACCCAGGGATCAAATCCAGGTTTCCTGCTTTGCAGGCAGATTCTTTACCAGCTGAGCCACCAGGGAAACCCAAGAATACTGGAGTGGGTAGCCTATCCCTTCTCCAGTGGATCTTCTGAACCCAGGAATCAAACCAGAGTCTCTACAAATCTTCTTGTGGTTCCTTCTTTATATACTTAGTTGTGGAAGATCTTTTCAGCTATTCTTTGGTGTTTCACATCAGTATTTGCTCTGTAAGTTGTAATATTGGTGAGCCTGTTAGAGGAAGTTAGCCCAAGGTCTTCCCAGTCCAACATCTTGGCTAGTTTCCTCAATATAAAATTATTAATGAGATACTTCAGAATTGAAAATGTCATACTAAGTCCTCCAGACCTGGTATGTCTTTTATACATACAGCACGTAGCAGTTTGGACTCTACACATTTCAAGTACTCAATACTCATGTGTAGTCAGTGGCTACTATGTGAGACAGCATATGATCAATGTTTGTAAACATTCCATATGTAAACCTAAAGATGTATATTTTAATTTTTTCTATTAAGAAAAGCTCAATGTGCCCAATTCAGAAAATAATACCTAAAAATATTCCCCCATTTAACTGAATTTTTCTCAAATTACATTTGGAAGTTTTACAAGTTTTTCTTTAGATATATAGCTTTTAGATTGTTGCGCACAGGTTTATGACTGTTGTGTTTCCTTCATAAAATTCTCTTTTTAATGCTTAAGTGTGGTAAAACATCCCTAACATAAGATTTGCCATCTTAACCATATTTAAGTGTACAGCTTAGTAGTGTTAATTATAGTCATATTGTTGTGCAACCAATGTCCATAACTCTTCGTCTTGAAAAAGTGAAACTCTCTACCCCTTAAATGACATCTCTCCATTTCTCCCACTTCATAGCCCCTGGAAACCACCATTTTACTTTCTGTGTCTATGAATTTGAGTACTCTAGATATTGAATATAAGTGGATTTGTACAGTATTTGTCTTTTTGATACTTGCATTTTCACTTGGCATCATGTTCTCTGGATTCATTCATGTTGTCGTATATGTTGTTAGAATTTCTTTCCTTTTTAAGGCTGGAATATATTTCATTGTATAAATGGGCACAATTTGCTTATCTGTTTATCATCCAATGAACATGGTTGGCTTCCACCTTTAGGCTACTGGCGATAATGCTGCTGAACATGGATGTACAAATACTTCTTTAAGACTCTGTGTTCAATTCTTTTGTGCATGTACTAAGAAGTGGAATGACTGGATCATCTGGTATTTAAGTTTTTGAGGAGCTTCCATTCTGTTTTGACAGTGGCTACAACAATTTACATTCCCATCAATAGTACATATTTTTCCACATTTTTTCCGAAGCCTTATTTTCTGTCTTGTTTGTTTTATGATTGCCATCTTAATGGTGTGAGGAGACATCTCATTGTAGCTTTGATTTGCATTTCCCTAATGATTATGTTAAGCATCTTTTCAATGCTTATTGGTTATCTGCACATATTCTTTCAAGAAATGTCTAAGTTGTTTGTCTATTTTGAATCAGGTCTTTTTGCTGATGTTGAGTTTCATGAGTTGTCTATATATTCTGGATGTTAATCCTATATCAAATATATTTATAAATGTTTTCTTCCACTCTATGGTGTGCCTTTTTGGTTTTGGCTTCTCTGGTGGCTCAGATAGTAAAGAATCTTCCTGCAACGTGGGAGACTGGGATTAGATCCCTGGGTTGGAAAGATCCCCTGTGGAAGGGAATGGCAACCCACTCCAGTATTCTTGCTTGGAGAATCCCCTGGACAGAGGAGCCTGGTGGGCTACCGTCCATGGGGTCACAAAGAGTCAGACATGACTGAGCAACTAACACAAGAAGTTCATACATAAATACGTATATATCTGTATCTTAAGTCTGAATTTATTCTAGCAACTCTGTGCTTTTACTCTGTTGTTAATATCATTTTATGCACACATTTAAAATTTTTTCATGAAGTCCAAGTTTTAATATTTTATTAGCTATTCTTTGGTGTAATTTCAAGAAATCTTTGCCAAATGTTGTATTGTTTTCTCATATGTCTAGTTTGAAGAGTTTAATAGCTTTAGTCTTACATTTAGGTCTTTGATTTTGAGTTGAACGTTTATATGGCATTGGGCTTCCCTGGTGGCTCAGTGGTCAAGGATATGCCTGTCACTGCAGCAGACGCAGGTTCAATCTCTGGGTCAGGAAGATCCCTGGAGAAGGAAATGGAAACCCACTCTAGTATTCTTCCCTAGGAAATTCCACGGACAGAAGAGCCTGGTAGGGTTTCAAAAGAGTCTGACACGAATTAGCAATTAAACAAATATAAAATAGTAAGAGTCCAATTTCATTGCTTACATTCAGACACCCAGTTTTCCCAACACCGTTTGTTGAAAAGACAGTCCCTGTTGAATATTGTGCAGCCTTGCCCAAAATAACTTGACCATATATGTGAAGTCTATCTCTTTTACTTGAAAAATGTATTTAAAAGTTGTTTGAGAGCATTGATCTGATAGGAGTCACTCCTATCAGAAACCAGAACTGCTTCTAGGTGAATTTTTTGGGTCATATTACAAATCTGAATGAGATTTGACTTGGCCTATCGTTTTATCTATACCTTAATTTGGTGCAAAATCAAGAGTTAAAGTGTTCATTCTTCCCAAGCATGGTGTTGTATGCCTCTTCATTTATTTTATTCTAGTGTAGATTTAAAGCTCTAACTGGATCAGAGAAAATACCATTAATTTCCAATCCCCCAGGTGCACTGTATAGCCTTAGTTGGCTTAGTATATGTGTTACTTTGAATGGCAAGCACGGGGCAGCTGATCACATTTTTGCTGGTCTGGGGATGGGCAGCCCAAGAAGTCCTCCCACATCGTCCCCAGGGCAGATGGGACACAGACAGCATCAATCTCTGTAGCAGGGACACCTCATGGGCCCATGGTGCAAGCAGTTGCACGGGCCCCATCTCAGAAGGGTCCCACAAATTCAGGAGCCCCTCTGTTTTGGAGGAATCTATCCTTATAAGGACTCAACACTGTAACTGACCTTGGAGAAAAGTCTGAACATAAACTATAAGATATAATAAAAGCCCAGATTAAGGTACACCCCAGTCCCTAAACAGAGTAGCAGAAGACTGACGCCTTCAGCATCAGAGGAGGATTCAGAAAGACTGGTTGGGGGCAAGGGGACAGCTCCCTGCTGTCCAGGGTGTGCAGATCTTCGGGACTGGTGCTCTCTGACCCCATTGTGTCATTGCTAAGTGTTGCCTTGCCCACTGATGTTTTAGATAACAGCAACTCTTATTCCAGGAAGTTAATACAGATGTTTCCAACATCACTTCTGTTGTCTTCATCAGGAATTTCATCAGATATTTCCATATACGACAGCTCCTTCAACATACTCTCCCCCTGAACAGTGGAAGAGGTGTCTCGGTGTGGAAGAGGAACAAAATGACAACCAGGTTCCCTCCTGCTGAGAGAAACTTGTCTCAGAGATGTTATATCTTTTCCTGGAAGTGAACAATGAAGTGCTCCTTGCTCACCCATCAATCAGGAGAAAGAGTTTAAAGAGTTCTTAGATAAGGTCACATGCACCAGAGGTTCTGGGTGGGGACTGGGGCAGAGGTGACTTCTGAGAGTTCAGTCCAGGCCTGTAGAGCATGATAAGCACAGAGACAGAAGTTGATCAAAGGGAATGTGCCCACGCAGCCTTGCTTTGGGAACGGATGACAAACATTTCAGTACCTAGAATGTTCCCTACCAGGAGCAGCAGAGTCAGAGGAGATTTTCCAAGATAAGGGAGGAAGGGACTTTCCCCGGGTGAAATCAGAGGTAATGAAACCCAGGCGTGGACTTATCCCGTAATGATTAATGTATAGATGGCAAACTGCCCTCCAGTGCCACGCCATTTTGCTTAAGTGACTTGATGATAAGATAAAGGGAACAAATATAGGTGGCATAGCTCGACCAGAGACTCAGTAGCTTCTGGTTTGTGTGGAGGTGGCCCTGGGACTGCAGCTTCCGTGGCAGGTGCTGGCTGGACTCCTGCTCTGTCTGAGCATCAAGCGATGGACCGAGCCTGCGAATGTGCTGGGGGTCCCCATGGAGGGCAGCCACTCGCTTAGCATGCAGGGAGGCCATTAAAGAGCTCCAGGCCCAAGGCCACCGAGCAGGGGCTGTTCCTCTGCAGGTGAACATACACACCCAGGCAGAGCGCTTTTCCACATGTATGCGATTGCTCACACACAGGAAGAATGTGAGTCTCCCATGAGGGGTCATGTTCATCCGCTTTTTGAAAGAAGACGTTTGCTAGCACTGTTTCTGGGAGCTGTGGTGTCTGTAACGACTGTTTGCTCTCTGTACGGTCTTTTGAGGGATTGTTGTATTCCCAGGACCTGATCAGGCACGCGAACGCCAGTCCCTTTGACGCAGTTTTAAGGGACGCTATGTACCGTGCGGGGCTGTCTTGCCGAGCCAGTTCACAGCAACAACTGTTCCGCTGTGTCCCACTTGCGCCATGTTTGTTGAACCCGTGGTAGGCAAGGCGCCAGCTACGAGGCTGGAATGACTCAAGGAGCCGTGGAAACTGCAGACCCGTTTCTTCTCCCCTGGGTGGCACGGCAGCCGTAGCAGCAGACACGCTATATTCTCTCCTCTCGTGGCTGACCCAACGGACACAGCCGGGAGGTAGTAGAAATGCCGCAGCTCTTTAGGTGGAGCTCGGTCAGGCACTCCGCACAAAGTAGCCTGGGACCAAGCAAGTACCTCCTGAGGCACGTGAGCAGCGCTAGACAAGGCGCTCAGCTGTTCAGTTCAGTTCACTCGCTCAGCGGTGTCCGACTCTTTGCGACTCCACGGACTGCAGCAGGCCAGGCCTCCCTGTCCATCACCAACTCCCGGAGCTTACTCAGACTCGTGTCCGTCAGGTCGGTGATGCCGTCCAGCCATCTCATGCTCTGCCACCCCCATCTCCTCCTGCCCTCAATCTTTCCCAGCATCAGAGTCTTTTCCAGTGAGTCAGCTCTTTGCATCAGGTGGCCAAAGTATTGGAGTTTCAGCTTCAGCATCAGTCCTTCCTGAACTGGTTGATGAGCTGTCTTCCCCACAGGGGCTGGCTAAGTATTTGTTGATTTTTGCTGTATTTATTTATTTACTGTGTTCCCTCTGTGTGACTTAGATTTTGAGGGCAGGCTGCTGGGAGTTCCCAAGTGAAATATACATTTTATAAATGTCTTACTTCCAGGTGCTTAATATATATTGATCTTTCTAGAAGTTCCTACCTCGCGTTCTCCTTCTAACAGCCTCTGTTGTGGTGGATCGTTTAGGTGCCTGCAGTAGTGTAGTAAATGTCGTGATGGTCTTTGGGAGGAGTGACAGTCAGGGATGAGGGTCTGCAATAGGACTGATAAGCGATCCTGTTTGTTATTCAACTGTGATTACCCTTTTGCGAAGGCACTGTTGTAACCGTCGTCTGATTTTCTCCAGCTGAGTAGGAGCATGTTTGTTGAGCTGAGAATCCATCCATCAGGAGTTTTTGCCTGAGGGTGTTCCATAGAAGGAGGGAAGAATAGCAGATGGCATTTGTTGAACTGATAGTGGTTTTGTCTTGGAAAGGACTGTGGTTGCAGGAAACCTAATCAGCAAAAGGAATCTGACATTTCAGAGAGGTAGAGTAAGTGGAAGTAAGATAATACTGGAGAGAGAAGTCGGGGTCTCCGTGATCAGAGAAAGGAATAATTGAGCCCACCTTCTCAGAGATGGAGCTGTGCTGACCAGGACTTGGTGTCTGGAGGAAAATGGGGTGATGTACGGGGTTGGATTGCATGTCATGTAGGTCTTCAAGGTGGGACACTGAGGTCATCAAAAGGTAGTGGTGGGGGCTGGAAGGAGGTAAACTGAGCCTAAGAATGCATTGAAGGTGGGGGCAGTGATGCTGAGAACTGAGCCTCAGAGTGGAAAGATTTGACCACGTCACCAAATCTGCCCCAGCCCTGACCACTCCACCCCAAGTTTCCACGATGGGAACGACGGCTTTCCTCACAGCTTCACAGTGTTCTCATGCTAACTCTGGATATTTGGGTTTAATTGAAATAGGACTCTTGGGGGCAGGATTTGTTCCTTAATCCACTGAGTTAGCTGTTTGTGTTTTTTTTTTTGCTGACTTGTGTCTCATGTACTTAACTTATATTAACTTCCATGACTTTAGGTCTCATAGCTTTTATATTCTTCAATTGTGGGAGATCTTTTTATTGCTGACTCAATTTCATTACTGGTAATTGGCTTGTTAATATTTTCTATTTCTTCCTGGTTCAGCCTTGGGATGTAGTCCTTTTCTAAGAATCTGTCCACATCTTCTAACTGTTCATTTTATTGGCATATAACTGTTCACAGTAATCTCTTGTGATCCTGTATATGTTTTGTGTGTTTGTTGGGACTTCATCTTTCTCATTTTGGCTTTTATTTACCTGGACTTCCTTTCTTCTTGATGACTCTGACTGAAAGTTTATCAACTTTACGTTTTTCAAAGAATCAGTTCTTTGTTTCATTGATCTTTTAAATTTCTGGCTTAAGCTTTATGATTTTTTTTTAATATTACTTCTGGATTTTTGTTATTCTTTTTAGTTACTTTGGGTGTAAGTTTAGGTTATTTCAGATTTTTCTTATTTCATGAGCTATGCTTGTATGGCTAAAAATGTTCCTTTTAGAACTACTTTTACTGTTTCCCATAGATTTTGGATTATCATGTTTTCATTTTTCTTTGTCTTGAGGTATTTGTTTAATTTCTTCAATGATCCGTTGACTGTAACACATTGTTTAGCCTCCATGTGTTTTTGCAGCTCTTTTTTTTGTAGTTCAGTTTTAGTTTTGTAACATCATGGTTGGAAAAGGTGTTTGATATGATTGCAGTATTCTTAAGTTTAGTAACACTTGATTTGTGTGATTTATCAAGACAGATATACCATGTACACTTGAAAAGACTGTGTATTTTGCTGCTTTTGGATGGAATGTTTTGTGTATATCTATTAAGCCTAGCTGGTCTAATGTGTTGTTTAGGACAGTGTTTCTGTATTGGTTTTCTGTCTGAATGCTGTGTCCATTGATGCATGTGGGATTTTACATCACCCTAATATTGTTGCTTACTGTCACCTTGTCTTTTTGTGTCTGCTAGTACTTGCTATTTGTATTTAAGTGCTCCTGTGTTGGGGCCACAGATGTCTGCATATATATCTAATGGTGGTCCACTGGTAGGTTAATCTGGGTCCTGGAGTCCCTGTCTGTAGAGCCCAAGTTTCCTGGAGCTGGTGTCAGTCTGCTGGAGGGTGGGGTGAGGTCCGGGGGTGTCCTGGGCTCGTGCTGGTGCACTGGTAGGCAAGTCCAGCTCCTTGGCACTGTGGTGCACAGGGCCTGGGCCTGGGCCTTCTGGGGGATGGGGCCAGGTCCCAGTTGGCCTGTTCTCAGAGGGTTAATGCAGCTGCCCTACTAGTGGATGACTCTGTGTCTCCACTCAACTAGCTACTTGACCTGGAGCATCCTAGTACTAGTGCTGACTAACTGATGGGTGAGGCTGTGTCCCGATGTTAATAACATAGAGGGCTGATCCAAACAGCACTTGCTGGCACAGTATCATTGTGGAAGAATGAAGCTCTCCAGAATTGCCGCTGCTCATGTCTATATCCCAAGATGATCTGTGTTTGTCTTTTACCTTTCTGGAAGGTTCTTCAATATCAGCAGGTGGGTCTGACCCAGGTTCCTTTCAGATTACTTCTTCCCTACATCCTAAAGTGTGTGAGATTTTGTGTGCACCCTTTGAGAGTGGTAGAGAAGGAAATGGCAACCTACTCCAGTACTCTTGCCCGGAGAGTCCCATGGACGGAGGAGCCTGGTAGCCTGCAGTCCATGGGGTTGCAAAGGGTTGGACACAACTGAGCGACTTCACTTCACTCGCTTCACTCACTTCATACATTATCACTGGAGAAGTAAATGGCAACCCACTCCAGTGTTCTTGCCTGGAGAGTCCCATGGACAGAGGGGCCTGGCTGGCCGTGGTCCATGGGGTTGCAGAGAGTTGGACGTGACTGAAGTGACTAAGCGTGCATGCATTTGAGAGTGGAGACTCTATGCCCTATGGCTCCTGGCTCTCCTAAAAGGAAGCCCCGCTGACCTTCCCAACCCAACATTCTGGAAGCTCCTCTTCCTGGTTCTGGACCCCCATGCTGGGACCCCAATGTAGGGTCATATCCCTCACTTCTTAGGGAGAAGGTCTGCAATTGTAATTATCCTACATTTGTGGACTGTTTGCCCAGGGGTATGGGTCTTGATTATGCCATGTCTCCATCTCTCTTACACAACTTGTTGTCATTCCATCTTTACATATTTAGCTGTGAAAGATTCTCCAGCTAGTCTTCAGGTCTTTCTCATCAATGCTTATTCTATAAATTGTAATATTGGTGTGACTGAGGGAGGAAGTGATCTCAAGGTCTCCCCAGTCTGATATCTTGGCCACTTTTGTCAGTGTAAATTAATTAATGAGATACTTCATATTTTAAAATTTCATACTAAGTCTTCATAATCTGGTATATAGTTTAACTTACAGACATATCAATTTATACTCTACATATTTCAAGTGCTCAATAGTCACGTGTAGCTAGTGGCTACAATAATAGCATATGGTCAACATTTGTAAACATTACATAGATAAACCAAAAGACGTATATTTTCATTTTTTGTTAGAAAACCCAACATCCCTAATTCTGAAAATGATGTCATAAAATATTTCTTAATTTAACTGAATTTTCTCAATTTACATTTAGGATTTTTAATAGTTTTTACTTGACTAGATAGACCTTGGTTGACAAAGTAATGTGTCTGCTTTTTAAAATGCTGCCTAGGTTGGTCATAAGTTTCCTTCCTAGGAGTAAGCGTCTTTTAATTTCATGGCTGCAGTCACCATCTGCAGTGATGTTGGAGCCCAGAAAAATAAAGTCTCTCACTGTTTTCACTGTTTCCCCATCCATTTGCCATGAAGTGATGGGACCAGATGCCATGATCTTCGTTTTCTGAATGTTGAGCTTTAAAGCCAACTTTTTCACTCTCGTCTTTCACTTTCATCAAGAGGCTCTTTAGTTCTTCACTTTCTGCCGTAAGGGTGGTGTCATCTGCATATCTGAGGTTATTGATATTTCTCACAGCAACCTAGATTCCAGCTTGTGCTTCCTCCAGCCCAGGTCTTGGTGGAGAGTTCTGACAAAATATCGTCCACTGGAGAAGGGAATGCAAACCACTTCTTGCCTTGAGAACCCCATGAACAGTATGAAAAGGCAAAATGATAGGACGCTGAAAGATGAACTCTACAGGTCAGTAGGCATCCAATATGCTACTGGAGATCAGTGGAGAAATAACGCCAGAAAGAATGAAGAGACAAAGCCAAAGCAAAAGCAACACCCAGTTGTAGATGGGACTGGAGATAGAAGCAAGGTCCAATGCTGTAAAGAGCAATATTGCATAGGAACCTGAAATGTTCAGTTCAGTTCAGTTCAGTCACTCAGTCGTGTCCAAATCTTTGCAATCCCATGAACTGCAGCACACCAGTCCTCCCTGTCCATCACCAACTCCTGGAGTCCATCCAAACCCATGTCCATTGAGTCGGTGATGCCATCCAACCATCCCATCCTGTGTCATCCCCTTCTCATCCTGCCTTCAAACTTTCCCAGCATCAGGGTCTTTTCCAGTGAGTCAGCTCTTCGCATTAGGTGGCCAAAGTATTGGAGTTTCAGCTTCAACATCAGTCCTACCAAAGAACACCCAGGACTGATCTCCTTTAAGATGGACTGGTTGGATCTCCTTGGAGTCCAAGGGACTCTCAAGAGTCTTCTCCAACACCACAGTTCAAAAGCATCAATTCTTGGGTGGCCTTACACAGCATGGCTTAGTTTTCATTGAGTTAGACAAGGCTGTGGTCCATGTGATTAGATTGGAGATAATCTCGAGAGGAGATTCTCCATGTCCCCCACCTCCAAGGTAAGGAGCGGCAGCTGGACTTTGCTGGAGCAGCCATCAAGAGACACCTCACGTCCAAGTTAAGAGATACCCCAGTAAGATGGTAGGCACTGAGAGAGGGCATCTGTGGGCAGACATACTGAAACCACAGTCACAGAAACTAACCAATCTAATCACTGACACTTTAGATAACAGCAATTCTAATTCCATGAAGTGCAAACAGAATTAACCAACTCTTCAGCTCTCTTCCTCAAGGATCCCTCCAGATATTTGGATGTTTGACAGCTGTCCCAACAGACTCTTCCCTGAACATTGCAAGAGGTGTCTCAGTGTTGAACAGGAAAAACTGAACAGCGAGCATCCCCTATCCACTAAGAGAAAGCTGTCATAGCAATGTCATGTTTTAATATCTCCCTGGAGGTGCTCTGAGTTCACCCATGAATAGGGAGAAAGAGTTTAAAGAGTTCTCAGATAAGGTCGCATTCAGCAGAGGTTCTGGGTGGGAACTGGGGCAGAGGTGACTCTTCAGTGTTCAGTCCAGCCCCAGAGAACATGGTTAGCAGAGAGATAGGAGGTGATCAAGGGAATGTGCAGGCACAGCCGTGCTTTGGGTCTTGGACGAAGAACAAGAGAGTGAACTAGAATGCTCTCCAGAGGAAGGAGCAGATCAGAGGAGTTTTTCCAAGATAAGGGGGAGTGATCTTTCTTTGGGTGAAACCAGAGGTGATGAAACATGGGCACAGATTTATCTTGTAATGATTAGTGTTCAGAGGGCTCAGCACCTTCCAATGACATGCTATTTTGCTCACGTGACTTGATCATAAGGTAAACGAAACAAATATAGGAGGCAAAGCCTGATCAGAAAGTCAGTTTCTTCCGGCTTGTGCAAGGATGGCCCTGGGACTGCAGCTTCGGCGGCAGGTGCTGGCTGGACTGTTGCTCTGTGTGTGCGTCGGGTGATGGGCCGAGGCGGGGAAGGTGCTGGTGGCCCCCATGGAGGGCAGCCTCTGGCTCAGCATGCAAGAGGCCATGCGGGAGCTCCATGCCAGAGGTCACCAGGCAGTGGTCCTGTCTCCGGAGGTCAATGTTCACATCAAGGCAGAGGATTTTTCACCATGAAAACCTATGCCATTCCGTACACCCAGGATGATTTTGATTACTTCCTGATGGGCAGTTTTCATATGTTTTTTGAAGGAGTGCATTTTCTCACACTGTTTTGGAAAACTATGACAGCTACGAAAAATCTGTCTTTGGCTTTTGAAAGGTCTTGTGAGGCACTGTTGTATAACAAGGACCTGATCAGAGACCTGAATGCCAGTTCCTTCGATGTGGTTTTAACAGACCCTATTTACTGCCACGGGGCAGTGCTGGCTAAGTACCTGTCCATTCCTGCTGTGTTTTTCTTGAGTTTCCTTCCCTGTGACTTAGATATTGAGGGCACAGCATGCCCAAACCCTTTCTCTTATGTTCCTAAGTTGTTAACAAGGAATTCAGACCACATGACATTCTTCCAGAGGGTCAAGAACATGCTCTATCCTGTGATCCTGAAGTACCTTTGCCATTTTTCTTTCACTCCTTATGCACGTATGGCCTCTGAGCTGCTTCAGAGAGACGTGTCGCTGGGGGAGATTCTTGCCTCTGCATCTGTGTGGCTATTCAGAGGAGACTTTGTGATGGACTACCTGCGGCCGGTCATGCCCAACATGGTGTGCACTGGGGGCATCAACTGTGCCAACAGGAAACCGTTATCTCAGGTCTGTATTGCTGCTTTTGTTCAATCAGTGTTCCAAGTGGAACACATTATTTTCAATGAAAAAATTACAAAATAATTTTATGCCATGCTTCACATCTTATGGGATCCTAGTTCACCCACTAGAGGTTTAACCCAAGCCCTTGGCAGTAAATGCTTGGAGTCCTAACCACTGGACAACTAGGGAATTCCCAAGTGAAATATATTTTTAGGAAACAACTTACTTCCAGCTTCTTTCTTATCTACTGTTCTTTCTAAAGAGTCTAACCTTCAAATTCCTTCTAGCAGTCTTTCGTGACATAAGTTGTTAAAATGTCTCCAGTAGTGTAGTAAAAGCTTGTGATGGTCTTTGGGAGGGCTTCCCTGTTAGTTCAGCTAGTAAAGAATCCACCTGTACCGCAGGAGACTCCAGTTTGATTCCTGGGTCAGGAAGATCTGATGGAGAAGGGATAGGCTACCCCTTCTAGTATTATGGGGCTTCCCTGGTGGATCAGATGGTAAAGAATCTGCCTGCAATGTGGGAGACCTGGGTTTGATCCCTGGGTTGGGAATACCTCCTGGAGAAGGGAATAGCCACCCACTTTAGTATTCTGGCCTGGAGATGTCCATGGACAGGCTATCGGCTACAGTCCTGACAGGCCATGGGGTGAAAAGAGTTGGGCATGACTGAACTAATGTCACTTTCCTTTCACTTTGAGAGGAATGAGCGGCAGAGATTATGTTCAGTAACAGGTTGACAAGAAATGGTGTGATTCAACCATGATTATCCCTTGTAAAGGTACTGTTGTAACTGTTGTGCAACTTTCTTCAGCTTAGTAGGAGCACAGAACTTGAGCTATGACTCCATCCATAAGGGATTTTACATTGAGGTGTTCAAATGAAGGATGAGAGAACTGGCAAAATATATTTATTGACCTGATAATTCTTAGTGGTTTTGTCTTGGAAGGGATTGAGGTGTCATCACAGGAAACCTAACACCCAGAGGAAACAAGTTTCAGAGAGGTCAAATAAATTAAGTGCAAATGAAATAATGCTGGACAGAGAAGTTGGGCTCTCTATGATCAGAGAAAGGAATAATAGATCCAGCTTTTCCGAGATGGAGCTGTGCTGACCAAAAGTCTTCTGACCAGGAGTTGGTGCCTGGAGAAAAATGTGGGGTGTACAGAGCTAGATTGGGCTTTTCTAGTGGCTCAGCTGGTAAAGAATCCACCTGCAATGTGGGAGACCTGGGTTTGATCCCAAGGTTGGGAAGATCCTTGGGAGAAGGGAAAGGCTACCGACTCCAGTTTTCTGGCCTGGGGAATTCCATGGGCTGAGAAAAGAAGAGAAGCTAAAGGAAAAGGAGAAAAGGAAAGATATATCCATCTGAATGTTGAGTTTCAAAGAATAGCAAAGAGAGATAAGAAAGCCTTCCATGGTGATCAATGCAAAGAAATAGAGGAAAAGAATAGAATGGGAAAGACTAAAGATCTCTTCAAGAAAATTAGAGATACCAAGGGAACATTTCATGCAAAGATGGGCTCAGTAAAGGGCAGAAACAGTATGGGCAGAAATGGTATGGACCTAACAGAAGCAGAAGATATTAAGAAAAGGTGGCAAGAATACACAGAAGAACTATACAAAAAAGATCTTAACCACAGTGGTGTGATCACTCACCTAGAGCCAGACATTCCAGAATGTGAAGTCCAGTGGGCCTTAGGAAGCATCACTACGAACAAAGCTAGTAGAAGTGATGGAATTCTAGTTGAGCTATTTCAAATCATGAAAGATGATGCTGTGAAAGTGCTGCACTCAATATGACAACAAATTTGGAAAACTCAGCAGTGGCCACAGGACTGGAAAAGGTCAGTTTTCATTCCAATTCCAAAGAAAGGCAATGGCAAAGAATGTTCAAACTAACGCACAATTGTATTCATCTCACCTGCTAGTAAAGTAATGCTTAAAATTCTCCAAGCCAGGCTTCAACATTACATGAACCATGAATTTCCAGATGTTCAAGCTGGTTTTAGAAAAGGCAGAGGAACCAGAGATCAAATTGCCAACATCCGGTGGATCATTGAAAAAGCAAGAAAGTTGCAGGAAAACATCTACTTCTGCTTTATTGACTACGCCAAAGACTTTGACTATGTGAATCACAATAACCTATGGAAAACTTTTCAAGAGTTGGGAATACCAGACCACCTGACCTGCCTCTTGAGAAATCTGTATGCAGGTCAAGAAGCAACAGTTAGGACTGGACATGGAACAACTGATTGGTTCCAAATAGGGAAAGGAGTACGTCAAGGCTGTATATTGTCACCCTACTCATTTAACTTAGGTGCAGAGTACATCATGAGAAATGCTGGGCTGGATGAAGCATAAGATAGAACCAAGATTGCTGGGAGAAATATCAATTACCTCAGATATGCAGATGACACCACCCTTATGACAGAAAACAAAGAGGAACTGAAGAGCCTCTTGATGGAAGTGAAAGAAGAGAGTGAAAAAGTTGGCTTAAAGCTCAACATTCAGAAAACTAAGATCATGGCATCTAGCCCCATCACTTCATGGCAAATGGATGGGGAAACAATGTAAACAGCGAGAGACTTTATTTTGGGGGGCTCCAAAATCACTGCAGATGTTGACTGCAGCTATGAAATTAAAAGATGCTTGCTTCTTGGAAGAAAAGCTGTGATCAACCTAGACAGCATATTACAAAGCAGAGACATTACTTTGTCAACAAAGGTCCATCTAGTCAAAGCTATGATATTTGGAGTAGTCATGTATGGATGAGAAAGTTGTACCATAAAGAGAGCTGAGCACTGAAGAATTGATGCTTCTCAACTGTGGTGTTGGAGAAGACTCTTGAGAGTCCCTTGGAATGCAAGGAGATCCAACCAGTCAATCCTAAAGAAAATCAGTCCTGAATATTCATTGGAAGGACTGATGCTGAAGCTGAAACTCCAATACTTTGGCCACCTGATGTGAAGAGCTGACTCATTTGAAAAGACCCTGATGCTGAGAAAGATTGAAGGCAGGAGAAGGTGATGACAGAGAATGAGATGGTTGTATGGCACCACCAACTCAATGGACATGGGTTTGGGTGGATTCTGGGAGTTGGTAATGGACAGGGAGGCCTGGCGTCCTGTGGTTCATGGGGTCACAAAGAGTTGGACACGACTGAGCGACTGAACCGATCTGAACTGATATATGCACAAGAGGGTGCTCAGTGAGAGAGAGCACTGGGCAGCGCAGGGAGCCTGCCCTTATCATCCCCAGGGTGGACAGGACATGGAGATGTTGTGTCCTGCTGAGCGCACGTGGGCATCAGTCTCTGTAGCAGGGCTACCTCATGGGCCCAAGACACAATCTGTTGCACAGGCCCCACCTGAGAAGGCCCCCATAAATTCAGGAGCCCCTCAGTTCTGAAGAATCTGTCCTTATCAGGACTTAGGTCTGTAAATGACCTTGGAGAAAAATCTGAATGCAGAGTATACGGTGTACTAGGGGTCCAGATTCACGTACACCCCACTTCCTAAATAGAATAGTGGAAGATTGACACCATCAGCATCAGAAGAGAAATTCGGAGAGCCTTCTCTGCGGCCAGGAGAGTGCTTGCTCCTGCCCTAGGGTGAGCTGACATTGGGGGCTGTCCCTTTCTGACCCCAGTGTGTCATTGCTAAGAGTTATCTTGCCCACTGATGCTTTAGATTACAGTCGCTCTTCTTCCATGAAGTAGATACAGAATTGTCCAACAGCCATTCTACTGCAGAGGTTTCTATATTTGACATCTGCTCCAATCAAAAGACTCTCCCCCGAACATTGCAGTAGGTGTCCCAGGGTGGACCAGGAGAAAATTGACAGCCAGTGTCCCCTCCCTACTGAGAGAAAGCTGTCTTAGGAATATCATGTATTTCCCTGGATGTGCTCCAAATTCACCAGTGAATTGGGGTAAAAGAGTTTAAAGAGTTCTCAGATAAGGTCAAAATCAGCAGAGGATCTGGGTGGGGGTTGGGGCGCAGGTAACTGCTTAGAGTTCAGTCCAGCCCAACAGAACTTGATTAGCAGAGAGGTTGGAGGTGATCAAGGGATCTTGCTGACAGAGCCTTGCTCTGGGTCTTGGATGAAGAGTGAGCGAGTGAACTAGAATGCCCCCCCAGAGCAAGTAGCAGAGTCATCGGAGTTTTTCCAAGATAAGGGGGAGGGATCTTTCCCACAAGGTGTAACCAGAGGTGATGAAAAAGAGGCATAGACTTACCTTATAATGATTAATGTATAGAGGGCACACCGCCTTCCAATGACATGCAATTTGCTTAAGTGACTTGATGATAAAATAAAGATAAGGGGACAAATATAGGCAGCGCAGCCCGACCAGAGACTCAGTAGCTTCTGGTTTGTGCGGAGATGGCCCTGGGACTGCAGCTTTGGCGGCAGGTGCTGGCTGGACTCCTGCTCTGTGTGTGCGTCGGGCGATGGGCCGAGGCTGGGAAGGTGCTAGTGGTCCCCATGGAGGGCAGCCACTGGCTCAGCATGCGGGAGGCTGTGCGGGAGCTCCACGCCAGAGGTCACCAGGCAGTGGTTGTTGCTCCGGAGGTCAATGTACGCGTCAAGGCAGAGGACTTTTTCGTCAAGAAAACCTACGCCATTCCGTACACCCAGGATGATTTTAATTACTTCATGATGGGCCGATTTAATCTGTTTTTTGAAAGAATGAATTTTCTAACACTGTTTTGGAAAACTGTTGAAACTACAAAAAATGCATCTGTGGTCTTTGCAAGGTCTTGTGAGGCACTGCTGTATAACAAGGACCTGATCAGAGACCTGAATGCCAGTTCCTTCGATGTGGTTTTAACGGACCCTGTTTATCCCTGCGGGGCAGTGCTGGCTAAGTACCTGTCCATTCCTGCTGTGTTTTTCTTGCGTTTCCTTCCCTGTGACTTAGATATTGAGGGCACAGCATGCCCAAACCCTTTCTCTTATGTTCCTAAGTTGTTAACAAGGAATTCAGACCACATGACATTCTTCCAGAGGGTCAAGAACATGCTCTATCCTGTGATCCTGAAGTACCTTTGCCATTTTTCTTTCACTCCTTATGCACGTATGGCCTCTGAGCTTCTTCAGAGAGACGTATCGCTGGGGGAGATTTTTGGCTTTGCATCTGTGTGGCTGTTCAGAGGAGACTTTGTGATGGACTACCCGCGGCCAATCATGCCCAACATGGTGTTCATTGGGGGCATCAACTGTGGCAACAGGAAACCGTTATCTCAGGTCTGTACTGCTGCTTTTATTCAATCAGTGTTTCAAGTGGAGCATATTATTTTTAATGAAAAAATTAAGAAAAATTTTTATGCCTTGCCACGCATCTTGTGGGATTCTAGTTCACCCGCCAGGGATTGAACTCAAGCCCTTGGCAGTGAATGCTTGGAATCCGAACCACTGGGCCACCAAAGAACTCCCTAGTGAAATATATTTTTTTAAAACAACTTACTTCCAGGTTCTTTCTTATCTACCGATCTTTCTAAAGATTTCTAACTTTCAATCTCCTTCTAGCAATCTTCGGTGAGATAAGTTGTTAAAGTATGTCCAGTAGTGTAGTAAAAGTTTGTAATAGTCTTTGAGAGGAATGAGAGGCAGAGGTAATGGCAATAATAGGTTGATAAGAAATGGTGTGACTCAACCATGATTGTCCTTTGTAAAGGTACTGTTGTAACTGTGTGAAATTTTATCCAGATGAGTAGAAGCAGAGAACTTGAGCTGTGAATCCATCCATCAAGGATTTTTCATTGAGGTGTTCAACTGAAGGATGAGAGAACTGGCCACCTGCATTTATTGAGCTGATAATCCTTAGCGGTTGTGTCTTGGAAGAGATTGAGGTGTGATCACAGGAGACCTGACACCCAAAGGAAATGGAAGTTTCAGAGAGGTCAGATAAATTAAGTGGAAGTGAGACAATGCTGGATAGAGAATTTGGGCTCTCTGTGATCAGAGAAAGGAGTAATAGACCCAGCTTTTCAGAGATGGAGCTGTGCTGACCAGAAGTCTTCTGACTAGGTGTTGGTATCTGAAGAAAAACGTGGTGTCATATAGTGTTGGATTGCATGTCATGTAGATCTTCAAATGGGACACTGGGGTCATCAAAGGCTAGTAGTGGGGGCTGGAGGGGAGGCAAAGCTGAGCCTAAGAGCACAGTGATGGTGGCGACAGTGATGCTGAGAACTGAGTCTCAAAGAGGAAGCGTTCTGACCACATCATCAAGCTTACCCCAGCCCAGTCCGCCCTACCCCAAGTTTCCATTATGGGAATTACTGCTTTCCTCATAGTTTCAGAGTCTTCTTATGTTAACCCTGAATATTTGGGTTTAATTGAAACAAGACTCTTGGGGGCAGTTGCTTCTTAATCCACCGAGTTAATCATGATTTTGCCCATCTATGTCCCATGCAGTTAATTTATGTTAACTTGCACGACTTTTGGTCTCTTAATGTTTCCGTTGCTTTTCATTTTTCGTTGAATCTTTTTATACTAATTGAACTCCATTACAATAATTAGACTGTTGCTATTTTCTATTTCTTCCTGGTTCAGCTTTGGGAGATTGTGCATTTCTAGGAATCTGTCCATATCTGCTACTTGTTCATCTTGATCATAAGATCATAAGATCTTATGATCCTTTACATTTTTATGGTGTTGGTTGTGCCTTCTCTGTTTCATTTCTGATTTGATTTATTTTGACCGTCTCTTTTTCTCCTGATAAATCTGGATGAAGGTTCAGAAAATTGAGGTGTATCAATTTTCTTTATGTTTTCAAAAAAATAGTTCTTCATTTCATTTAGCTTTTATATTTCAGCTCTTATTTGTATTTTTTTCTGTATACTGTCTTGGATTTCATATATTCTTTTATTTACTTTTGGTATAAGGTTAGGTTATTTATTTGAGATTTCTCTTATTTCTGGATGTACACTTGTATTGCTATAAACCTCCTTCTTAGCACTGCTTTTGTTTTTTCCTGCAGATTTTGGATTATTGAGTTTTCATCGTCATTTGTTTCCAAGTATTCTTAATTTCCTTCTTGATTTCTTCAGTGACCCATTGGTTGTTTGTTGTACATTGGTTAGCCTCCATGTGTTTGTGTTTTTACAGTTTTTTTCTTTGTAGTTGAATTTTGGTTTCATAACATCATGGTTGGAAAATGTGCTTGATATGATCTCAGTCTTCTTAAATTTGCTGCGACTTGTTTTGTGGCCTTACATGTAATCTATCCTGGGGGATGTTCCATGTTCCCTTGAAAAGAATGTGTATACTGCTGCTTTTGGATAGAATGGTCTATGTATATCGATTAAATCTAAGTGATCTAATGTGTTGTTTAAGGCCAGTGTTCCCTTACTGATTTTCTATCTGAATGATGTGTCTATTCGGAGAAGGCAATGGCACCCCACTCCAGTATTCTTGCCTGGAAAGTCCTATGGATAGAGGAGCCTGGTGGGCTTCAGTCCATGGGGTCGTGAAGAGTTGGACATGACTGAGTGACTTCACTTTCATTTTTCACTTTCATGCATTGGAGAAGGAAATGGCACCCCACTTGAGTATTCTTGCCTGGAGAAGCCCAGGGACGGGGGAGCCTGGCGGGCTGCCATCTATGGGGTCGCACAGAGTCGGACACGACTGAAGCAACTTAGCAGCAGCAGCAGATGTGTCTATTAATGTATGTGGAATTTTAAAATACACAAACATGGTTGTTTGCTGTCAACTTCTCTTTTTATGTCTGTTAATACTTGCTTTTTGTATTCAGGTGCTCCTATGTTGTGGCCATATCTGTCTCTCTCTCTCTCTCTCTCTATATATATATATATATAAAATGGTGACATGCTGGTTGCTGGGTTCCAGAGTGTCTTGCTATAGGCCTGGGGGCTGGACCTGGTGTCAGCATGCTGGAGGGTGGACTCTGGCTCAGAGTTCCCTGGGCTGATGCTAGTGCACTAGTAGATGATTCCATATCCTGGGCCCCCTGGAGGACAGGGCCAGGTCCTGGGACTTCTGGTGGATGAGTCCATGTCCCAGGTAGCTGGGATCTCAGCAAGTCTTAAGACCGTTGTCCTGTTAATGAACCAGTTTGTGTCTCCACTCAACTATCTCCTATACTTGAGGCAACATAGTACTGGTGTTGACAGGCTGATGGGTGGAGCTGGGTCCTAAGGCTAATATGCCATAGGTATGATTCAAAAGTGCCATTTGCCTGTGCAGTGTTTTGGGGTAAAATGTAGCTCCCCCAAAAGGCTACTGTCAGTATCTATATCCCCAGGATGATCTCTATTTGCCTTCTGCCTCTCTGGGATGCTCTTCTAAATCAGCAGGTGGGTCTGATCCAGGATCCTTTCAGAATATTGTTTATTCCCTGGGTCCTAGAGTGTGTGAGATTTTGTGTGCACCCTTTGAAAGTGGAGTCCCTATATCTTATAGTTCCTTGGCTCTCCTGAAAGTAAAAGTAAGCCCCACTGGCCTTCCAAGCCCAGTGTTCTGGGAGCTCTTCTTCCTGGTCCTGGACCCCCAAGCTGGAAGGCTCAGTGTGGGTTCATAGGCTTCACTCCTTAGGGAGAGCCTCAGCAATTATAATTATCCTCTATATGTGGGTCATCTGCCCAGGTGTATTGGTTTTGATTATACTGTGCCTCCTCCACTCTCACACATCATGTTGTGGTTTCTTATTTATATATTTTGTTGTAGAAGACCTTTTCTGCTAGGCTTCAGGTCTTTCTTATCAAAATTTGCTCTATTAATTGTAATATTGGTGTGTCTCTGGGAGGAAGTGAGTTCAAGGTCTTCCCAGTCTGACATCTTAGACTCATTCTCCAAATAAAATTATTAATGAGAGATTTTACATTAAAAAAATCATAGTAACCTCTCAAAATTAATGTCTTTTATACATACAGCACATATCACTTTGGACTATCCACATTTCAAGTGCTCAATAGTCAAGTGAAGTTAGTGGCTACTATGTCAGACAGCCTATGATCAACAATTGTAAATGTTCCATCCCTGGGAGGGAAGATCCCTTGGAGGAGGCCACAGCAACTCACCCCAGTATTCTTGCCTGAAGAATCCCATGGACAGGGAAGCCTGGCAGGCTACAGTCCATGGAGTTGCAAAGAGTCAGACACAAGTGAAGTGACTTAGTGTGTGTGCGCGCGCGCGCGCGCGTGCACACACACACACACACAGACAGATGTTTCATAGATAAGCCCAAAGATGTACATTTTCAATTTTTTTTATTAAAGAAAGCTCAATGTCCCCAATTCTTAAAATGATGTCTTAAAATATATCTTCATTTAACTGAATTTTGCTCAATTTGCTCTTGGAATTTTTAATAGTTTTTCCTTTAAAATATAGCTGCTAGATGGTTGCACAGAGGTTTATGGCTGCTGTGTTTTCCTCATAAAATTTGCTTTTTAACAATGTTAAATTGTGATAAAATACCTCTAACATAAGATTTGCCATGTTAACCATTTTCAAGTGTACAGTTTAGTAGTATTAATTACAGTCATATTGTTGTACAATCAGTCTCCAGAACTCTTCATCTTGAAAAACTGGGACTGTATACCCCTTAAACAACATCTCTGCAGTTTCCCCCACTCCATAGTCCATAGTCCACCATTTTACTTCCTGTCTGTATAAATTTGACTGCTCTAGGTACCTCATATTAGTGGAGTCATACAATATTTTCATTTTTGATACTGACATATTTCCATTAGTATCTTGTCCTCTAGGTTCAATCATGCTGTCATATATGTTGTCAGAATTTCCTTCCTTTTTAAGGCCAAATAATATTCCATTGTATAGCTAGACCAAATTTGTTATCTGTTTATCTGCCAATGAAATAGGTTACTTTCCCTTCTATAGTTGTGCATAAGGCTGCTATGAATATGGATGTACAAATACCTTTTTGAGATTTTTTTCAATGTTTTTTTCTGTGTATACCTAGGAGTGGAATGGATGGATTACCTGGTATTTCTGTTTTTAATTTTTTGAGGAACTGCCCTACTATTTCCACGGTGGCTACACCCTTTACATTCCCATCAACATTATACAATGGGATGTACATTATGCATTGTATGTTACACTTGTACGTTACGTTGATGTACAAGTGCTACACCACTTACATTCCCATCACCATAACTTTCCCAGTACATGAGGGTTCTAATTTTTCCATATTTTCTTCAAGACCTGTTTTCTGTTTCCTAATGGTGTAAGGTGATATCTGATTTCCCTAATGATTAATGATATTGAGCATTTTTTCATTGCTCATTAGTCATTTGCACATATTCTCTCAAGAAATGTCTAAGTCCTTTGTCCATTTTTGCATCAAGTCTTTTTGTTATTGTTGAGTTATAGGAGTTCTCTATATATTCGGGATGTATTAATCCCTTATCAGATATATGGTTTGTAAATATTTTCTTCTAGTCTATGATTTGCCTTTGTACTCTGTTGATAATATCTTTTAATACATGCACTTAAGAATTTTCAAAGTCCAATGTGTTATTTTTTTATTAGCTATGCTTTGTTGTAGTTTTTAAGAAAACTTCACCAAATACAAGATGGTGAACTTTCGTCATATGTCTTTTTCTAAGAGTTTTATAGTGCTTGGTCTCACATTTACGTCTTTGATCCATTTTGAGTTCAACTTTTATATGTCATTTGTAAGTGTCCAAATTCATTGTTTACATTCAGACATCTAGTTTTCCAAGCACCATTTGTTGAAAAGACCTTCTCTATTGGATATTCTTTACAATTTGCCAAAAATAACTTACCATATATATGAAGTCTATCTCTTTTAACTTGAAAAATTTATTCAAACTTTGGATGATACATATGTTTGGTAGTATTGGTCTGATAGGAACTACTCTTCTTAGGTGAGTTGAAAAATTTTTTTCTTGTAATATTACAAACCCCCAGTGACATTGTACTTGGTCTGTCACTATACATATAGCTTAATATGGGGCAAAATCAAGAGTGTTAGAGTGTTAATCTTCCCATGCATGATGTTGCATACCTCTTCGTTTATTTTATCCTGGTCTAGATTTATATCCCTAACTGTAGCAGAGAAAACACCACCACCATTTCCAATCCCCTAAGTGACCTGTGTTTCCTTACTTAGCTTATGGTATCTTACTTAACTTATGGTATCTGTGTTAGGGCTTTCCTTGTGGCTGAGCTGGTAAAGAATCCACCTGCAATGCAGGAGACCTGGGTTCAATCCCTGGGTTGGGAAGATCCCCTGGAGAAGGGAAAGGCTACCCACTCCAGTATTCTGGCCTAGAAAATTCCATGGATTGTATAGTCCATGGGGTCGCAAAGAGTCGGACATGACTGAGCGGCTTTCACTCACTCACTCACTCATCCGTGTTAGGTTCAGTGGCAAACACAGGGCAGCTAATACAGAGAAGGAAGCCCGAACATTGATCAGATACTTGCAAACAGGTGTCCACTGCAATCAGAACCAGATGATTAACAGGGGCCAGTGAGTTCTTAGCAGAATGAAGGGGAACAGAGTCAGCTATGCTGCTTCTGCTACCAGATAGGGAGCCACTAGATTCTCCGGTGAAAAGAAACTGAAACAGTAGCTTCTCTTGCTAATGACAGTGATAGCAGCTTCAGCAGCAGCAGACTTGAAGTCCCACCTTTCCAGCGATCCTGCTTCCCTCTCTCACAGGCCTTTCTACCCTGAAGGTAGGACATGAGCAGCCTTGATCCTGCACTCTCGAGAAATTCTTCATGGCTGTTTATAGAAGTTAATGGGGGATAGAAATGATAGGAGTATACAGGGAACAGAGGACTGAAACTGAGCATTGTGTAAAACATACCATTATGTTGCTGGGACAGAATGAAGACACAGAAAAAGAGAGCATAGATATTGATGTGGGAGATCCTGGAACCTGGACTCAAGGCCTCCAAAGATGGTTAAGGCAAACACCCCTGGCACAGTGGCAGCCTGTGTGGTCCAGGAGGCATATTGGTGTGCGTGCATTTTCTCAGTGGTGAAATGTGTTATCAACATGGATCCCAAATGGCGGAAAACTTTCTTCCAAAGGAAAGTGTCAGCCTGGCCAGTCATGTGGCTGAGGGCAGGATGTCACTTTGGCAGAAGCCATGGGTACAGAAGAGGGTGCTCATTTCAAGGGAGAGCTGGGCAGCCCTGGAAACCCTACCCCACCATCCCCAGGGTAGATGGGACACGGAGATGTCACATCCTGCTGAGTACACGTGGACATCTGTCTCCGTAGCAGGGCAGGCCTCATTGGCCCAAGACATAAACAGTTCCACAGGCCCCACCTCAAACTGGTCCCGCAAATTCTGGAGCACCTCTGTTCTGGGGGAATCTGTCCTTATCAGGACTTAGGTCTGTAACTGACCTTGGAGAAAAATCTGAACATAAACTATTAGTTCAGTTCAGTCACTCAGTCGTGTCTGACTCTTTGCAACCCCATGGACTGCAGCATGCCAGGCTTCCCTGTCCATCGCTAACTCCTGGAGCTTACTCAAATTCATGTCCATTGCGTCGGCGATGCCATCCAACCATCTCATCCTCTGTCATCCCCTTCTCCTCCCGCCTTCAATCTTTCCCAGCATCAGGGTCTTTTCCAATGAGTCCATTCTTTGCATCTGGTGGCCAAATGTGGTTTTAATGGACCCTGTTTACCCCTGTGGGGCAGTGCTGGCTAAGTACCTAGTACCTGTCTATTCCTGCTGTGTACTTTTTGCGTTACATTCCCTGTGACTTAGATGTTGAGGGCACAGCATGCCCAAGCCCTTTCGCATACATTCCTAGGTTGTTAACAAGGAATTCAGACCGCATGACATTCTTCCAGAGGGTCAAGAACATGCTCTACCCTCTGGGCCTGAAGTACCTTTGCCAGGTTTCCCTCACTCCTTATGCACGTATGGCCTCTGAGCTGCTTCAGAGAGAGGTGTCGCTGGGGGAGACTCTTGCCTCTGGATCCGTGTGGCTGTTCAGAGGAGACTTTGTGATGGACTACCCACAGCCGATCACGCCCAACATGGTGTTCATTGGGGGCATCACCTGTGCCAACAGGAAGCCGCTATCGCAGGTGTGTGCTGCTGCTGCTCAACCCGTGCTCCCAGTGGGGCACATGTTTTTAATTTAAAAATTTTTAAAAAAATCTTTGGTTAAGCCACATTGTGTATTGGATCCTAGTTTCCTAACCAAGGATTGAACCTGGGCCCTTGGCAGTGATGGTGTGCAGTCCTGAATACCCAATTGCCAGGGTATTCCCAAGGAACATATTTAAAAAAAAACAAGCAAACTTATTTCTAGTTGCTTAATTATGTATTGACTTTTCTCAAGACTTCCACCTCTCATTCTCCTTCTAACAGTCTTTGGTGAGATGAATTGTTAACGTACTTCCAGTTGTGTAGAAAATGCTTGTGATGGTCTTTGAGAGGCCTGAGAGGCAGAGGTAAAGGTCCATAATAGGGTTGACAAACAGTGGTGTGATTCCACCATGGTTGTCCTCTTGTAAAGGTACTGTTGTAACAGTTGCGTGATTCTCTCAATCTGAATAGGAACAGAGAACTTAAACTGTGCATCTGAGTGATTCAGGGAAGTGAGACCATGTCAGAGAGAGAAGTAGGGGTCTCTGGTCAGAGAAAGAAGTAACTGTGTCCAAGTTTTCAAGATGGAGCTGTGCTGATCACAAGTCTTCTGACCGGGAGTTGGAGTCTGGAGAAAAATGTCGGGGCATACAGAATTGAATGGCATGTCAGACAGGTCCAGCTTGGGACACTGAGGTCATCAAAGGCTAGTGGTGGGGGCTGGAAGGAGGTAAAACTGAGCCTAAGAATGCAGTGAAGGTGGGGGCAGTGATGCTGAGAACTGTGTCAGAAATGATGAATTTGACCACATCACCAAACACACATATGTATATGTTCCATAGGTAGGCCTTAAGATGTATATTTTCAATTTTTATGTTAAAAAAAGCTCAGTGTGCCTAAATCTGAAAATGATTTCTGAAAATATTTTCCCATTTAACCAGATTTTTCTCAATTTGCATTTGGAATTTTTGTTTTCATTTTAGACATATACCTGCTAGATTGTTGCACACAGGTTTATGACTGCTGTGTTTTCTTCATTAAATTTACTTTTCAACATTGTTTAATTTTGGAAAAGTATCCCTAACATAGGATTTAACATCTTAACCACTTTAAGTATATAGTTTAATAGAGTGAACTACATTCACACCGTTAAGCAACCAGTCTCCTGAACTCTTCATCTTGAAAAACTGAAGCCATGTGCCCCTTAAACAACATCTCCCCATTTCCCTCCATTCCATAGAGTCTAGCTGCCACCATTTTACTTTTTGTTCTCTATGAGTTTGACTGCTCTGTGTACCTCATATTAGTGAAGTCATACAGTTATTATCTTTTTGATATTGCCTTATTTCATTTAGCATCATACCATCTAGTTTCCCAGGTAGCTCAGCTGGTAAAGAATCTGCCTGCAGTGCAGGAGACTTTGGTTCGATTCCTGGGTAGGGAAGATCCCCTGGAGAAGGGATAGGCTACCCACTCCAGTATTCTTGGGCTTCTCTGGTGGCTCAGCTGGTAAAGAATCTGCCTGCAATGCGGGAGACCTGGGTTTGATCCCTGGGTTGGGAAGATCTCCTGAAGAAGGGAAAGGCTGCCCACTTCAGAATTCTGGCCTGGAGAATTCCATGGACTGTATAGTCCATGGGGTCCCAAAGAGTCAGACACCACTGAGCGATTTTCACTTTCCTTTCCTCTAGGTTCAACAATGTAGTCAGAATTTCCTTCTTTTTAAAGACTGCATAGTATTCCATTTTACAGATAGAGCACATTTGGCCTATCTATTCATCTGCCAGTGAACATGGGTTGCTTTTACCTTCTGCTGTTGTGAATAATGCTGCTATGAACCTGGTTGTACAAATACCTCTTGAGACCATGCTTTCGATTCTTTTGGGTATATACCCAGAAGAGGAATGGCTGGATCATTTGGTATTTCTATTATTTATTTTTTGAGGGGCTGGATGTATTTTCAACAGTGGCTGCACCATTTTACACTCTCACCAACAGTATGCCAGGGTTCCAGTTTCTCCACATCCTCTTCAAGACTTGTTTTCTGGGTGTTGGCTTTTATTTTTATGATACTCATCCTAATGGTGTGAGGTGACTTTTCATTGTAGTTTTTAAAATTTTTATTTTACTTTTAATTGGAGGATAATTGCTTTACAATATTGGGTGGTTTCTGCCATACCTCCATAGGAATCAGCCATTTGTCGCTCAGCTGTGACCAAATCTTTGGGACTCCATGGACAGCAGCACACCAGGCTCCCCCGTTCTTCACCACCTGCTGGAGTGTGCTCAAATTCATGTCCATTGAGTCGGTGATGCCATCCAACCATCTCATCCTCTGTTGTCCCCTTCTCCTGCCCTCAATCTTTCCCAGCATCGGGGTCTTTTCCAATGAGTTGGCTCTTCAAGTGGACAAAGTATTAGAGCTTCAGCTTCAGCATTAGTCTTTCCAATGAATATTCAGAACTGATTTCCTCTAGGATTGACTGGTTTGATCTACTTGTAGTACAAGAAACTCTCACGAGCCTTCTCCGACACCACTGTTGAAAAGCATCAGTTCTCTGGTGCTCAGCCTTCTTTATGGTCCAACTCTCACATCCAGATATGACTACTAGAAAAACCATAGTTTTGACTAGACAGACCTTTGTCGACAAATTGATGTCTCTGCTTTTTAATATGCTGTCTAGGTTTGTCATAACTTTTCTTCCAAGGAGCAAGCGTCCTTAATTTCCTGGCTGCAGTCACCATCTGCAGTGATTTTGGAACACAAGAAAACAGGGCAGAGGTGACTCCTCAGCGTTCAGTCCAGCCCCAGGAAATGAGGTTAGCAGAGAGGTAGGAGGCGACCAAGGGAATGGGCAAGCACAGTCTTGCTTTGGGTCTTGGATGAACAAGAGAGGGAACTAAAATGTTCTCCAGGGACAGCAGCAGAGTCAGAGGAGATTTTCCAAGGTAAGGGGGTGTGATCTTTCCCTGGGTGAAATCAGAGGTGATGAAACACAGGCATAGTCTTATCCTGTAATGATTAATGTTCGGAGGGCACACTGCCTTCCAATGACATGCCATTTTGCTTAAGTGATTTGATGATAAGATAAGACAAGGGAACACATATAGGTGGCACAGCCCCACCAGAGAATCAGTTCCTCTGGCTTGTGCAGGGATGGCCCCGGGACTGCAGCTTCGGCGGCAGGTGCTGGCTGGACTCCTGCTCTGTGTGTGCGTCGGGCGATGGGCTGAGGCTGGGAAGGTGCTGGTGGTCCCCACGGAGGGCAGCCACTGGCTCAGCATGCAGGAGGCCGTGCGGGAGCTCCACGCCAGGGGTCACCAAGCAGTGGTCGTTGCTCCGGAGGTGAAGTTGCACATCAAGGGAGAGGATTTTTTCACCACGAAAACCTACGCCGTTCCCTACACACAGGACAAGTTTGATTCCTTTGTGAAGACTCATGTATGTCTACTTTTAAAAAGTACATTGTGTAACAATGTTTCTGGAAACTATAGCATCTTTGAAAAATGTGTCTTTGTTCTTTGCAAGGTCTTGTGAGGCACTGTTGTATAACAAGGACTTGATCAGAGACCTGAATGCCAGTTCCTTCGATGTGGTTTTAACAGTCCCTATTTACCCCTGTGGGGCAGTGCTGGCTAAATACCTGTCCATTCCTGCTGTTTTTTTTTTTTTTTTTTTGCGTTCTGTTCCTGTGACTTAGATGCTGAGGGCACAGCATGCCCGAACCCTTTCTCTTATGTTCCTTGGTTATTCACAATGAATTCAGACCACATGACATTCTTCCAGAGGGTCAAGAACATGCTCTACCCTCTGGCCCTGAAGTACATTTGCCAGGTTTCTCTCACTCCTTATGCACGCATGGCCTCTGAGCTTCTTCAGAGAGAGGTGTCGCTGGGGGAGATTCTTGCCTCTGGATCCGTGTGGCTGTTCAGAGGAGACTTTGTGATGGACTACCCGCGGCCGATCATGCCCAACATGGTGTTCATTGGGGGCATCAACTGTGCCAACAGGAAGC
>SJYQ01004795.1:581975-629252 GCA_006410935.1 Redunca redunca | reverse complement strand
AGAGAGCAGGGTTAGCAGAGAGGTAGGAGGTGACCAAGGGAATGCACAGGCAGTCTTGCTTTGGCAATTGGATGAAGAACAAGAGAGTGAACTAGAATGCTCTCCATTGGGAGCAGCAGGTCAGAAGAGTTTTTGCAAGATAAGAAGGGTAACCTTTCCCTGGGTGAAATCAGAGGTGATGAAACCCAAGCATGGACTTATCCTGTAATGATTAACGTTCGGAGGGCACACTGCCTTCCAATGACATGCCATTTTGCCTAAGTGACTTGGTGATAAGATAAAGGCAACAAATACAGATGGCACAGACCAGACAGTCTGGCTTGTGCAGAGATGGCTCTGGGACTGCAGCTTCGGCGGCAGGTGCTGGCTGGACTCCTGCTCTGTGTGTGTGTCGGGCGATGGGCCGAGGCGGGGAAGGTGCTGGTGGTCCCCATGGAAGGCAGCCACTGGCTCAGCATGCGGGAGGCCGTGCGGGAGCTCCACGCCAGGGGTCACCGAGCATTATCTCTGGAGGTCAATGTGCAAATCAAAGCAGAGGGCTTTTTCATCACGAAAAGCTATACTGTTCTGTATACCCAGAATGAATTTGATTTCCTCATGTAGGGCCATTTTATTCTGAGTTTTGAAAGAGTACATTTTGTAATGATGTTGTTGGAAACTTTGGCAGCTTTGAAAATGTGTCTTTGCTCTTTCAAAGGTCTTGTAAGGGGCTGCTGTGTAACAAGGACCTGAATGCCAGTTCCTTTGATGTGGTTTTAACGGGCCCTATTTATCCCTGTTGGAGAAGGCAATGGCAACCCACTCCAGTACTCTTGCCTGGCAAATCCCATGGACGGAAGAGCCTGGTAGGCTGCTAGGAGTCAGACATGACTGAGCGACTTCACTTTCACTTTTCACTTTCATGCACTGGAGAAGGAAATGGCAACCCACTCCAGTGTTCTTGCCTGGAGAATCCCAGGGACGGCGAAGCTTATCCCTGTGGGGCAGTGCTGACTAAGTACCTGTCCATTCCTGATGTGTATTTTTTTGGGGTCTGTTCCCTGCCACTTAGATGTTGAGGGCACAGCATGCCCAAACCCTTTCTCATGTGTTCCTAGGATATTAACAACGGATCCAGACCACATGACATTCTTCCAAAGGTTCAAGAACATGCTCTACCCTATGGCGCTGAAGTACATTTGCCAGGTTGCTCTCACTTCTTATGCACGTATGGCCTCTGAGCTTCTTCAGAGAGACGTGTCGCTGGGGGAGATTCTTGCCTCTGGATCCGTGTGGCTGTTCAGAGGAGACTTTGTGATGGACTACCCACGGCCAATCGTGCCCAACATGGTGTTCATTGGGGGCATCAACTGCGCTATCCGGAAGCCCTTTTCTCTGGTGCGTACTGCTGCTTTAAGCAATGTGTGTGCTAAGTCTCCCCTTTGGTGTCCAACTCTGATGACCCTAAGGACTGTGGCCCCCACCAGGCTCCGTGGGATTCTCCAGGCAAGAATACTGGGGTGGGTCACCAATACCTCCTCCAGGCGATCTTCCCGCCCCAGGGATGGAATCCGCATCTCTTTGGTCTCCTGCATTGTCAGGCAGGTTCTTTACCACTCTTGCTACCTGGAACACATTAAACAACAACAACAACAACTTAATTCCGGGTGCTTCAGGATGTGCTGGTCTTTCTGATGATTTCCACCTCTCATTCTCCTCCTCACCGTCTGTGGTGAGACACCTTGTTAAAGTGCCTGCAGGAGTGCAGTAAGGACTTCCAGTGATCTCTGAGAGGAGTGAGAGGCAGGGTTGAGGGTGTGTAATAGGATTGACAGGCAGTAGTGTGAGTCCACCGTGACTGCCCCTTTGTAAAGGTATAACTGTTGTCCGGTTTTCTCCAGCGGAGTAGGAGCAGGAACTTGAGCTGTGAATTTATCCTTCAGGGGATTTTGCCTGAGGGTGTTCAATAGAAGTGTAAGCAAAGTGGAGTCTGGTTGCTTGCAGCTCAGAAGACAATAAAGAAGCAAGACTGGTGGATGTGAAAGTTTGCTTGGATGAATGTTCCCGGGATGGGGGTGCAGAGAGGCGAGTCCTGTCCAAACACTTCTTCCCTCCTTGGACAATCCGGGGCAAGAGCTTTTATTGACAGAGGGAAGGGCCTCTGACAGTCGTCTTGAAGTTGGTCACAGTGGTCTGACCACCATCATGTTGATGGTTTTGTGTTCAGTTGCTCAGTTGTGGCCAACTCTTTGTGACCCCATTGTTGGCAGCCTGCCAGGCTCTTCTTTCCATGGAATTTTCCAGGCAAGAATACTGGGGTGGGTGGCAGTTTCCTTCTCCAGGTTTAATTGCTTTAAGTACAGTTAATCTTCTGTCCCAGGGCTGGTTTGTTCACGTTCCCCTGAGGCCAGTTCTCAGAGCTGTGGCAGCTCCTATGTCATGGCTACATCTGGTCACCATGTAGTTAACTTCTCCCACCTCATGGGGGTTTCAGTGTCTCTGAGAGCTCACGGGATATGGCTCAGAGCATTATCCATGGCCCTTGAGGAGGAACTAAAGGTTCTTGACTTTGCTTACTGACTAGTTTTCTTGGACTGTTTTCCTTTGTTTTTGCATTTTCTCACTTCGTTGACTAAAGTCATTCTTGGGCTAAAGGTTTTCCACAGACAGAAGGCAGACAGAGGACATGGCTGGTAAGGACCATGGGGTCTGGCACCATCAAAACCAAGGAAGAACTGGCAGATTGCATTTGTGACCTGATAGTTCTTAGTGGTTTTGTCTTGGAAGAGAATGAGGTGTGGTTACAGGAGAAGTAAATGCCAAATGGAAGGAGACGTTTCAGAGAGGTTGAATAAATTAAGTGGAAGTGGGACAATAGTGGAGAGAAAAGTCTCGGTCTCTGTGATTGGAGAAAGAAATAATTTGGTCCAACTTTTCAGAGATGAAGCTGTGCCTGCCATAAGTCTCTGAGCAGGAGTTGGGGTCTGGAGTAAAATGTGGGGATGTACATAGCTGAATGGCATGTTAGATAGGTGTTTAAGGTGGGACGTCATCAAAGACTAGTGATGGGGCCTGGAGAGCAGGTAAAACTGAGCAGTGATGTTGAGAAGTGGGTCTCAAAGAGGAAGCTTTTGACCACATCATCACATCTACCCCAGCCCAGGTCACTGCACCCCAAGTTTCCATGATGGAAACTACCACTTTCCTCATGGTTTCAGAGTCTTCCCATGTTAACCCTGAATATTTGGGTTTAATTGAAATAGGACTCATAGGGGCAGGGTTTGTTTTTTAATCTACTTAGTTAGCCCTCTTTTTTTTGCCCACTTATATGACATATACTGAGTTTATATTAACTTCCATGACTTTAGATCTCTTATAGTTTTTGAATTCTTACTTTTATATCCCTTTATAGTACTGTATTTATTATGGCAAAGGACTCTATTTTCACATTTCATTTTTGCTCACACTACAGTCTATTCTACTTAGTTTTCTTCCTATATGCGGTGCATTTGCCCAATTATAAAATATGTATTTATCTACTAGATTTGTAAAAGGTGGAAAGTAAGGAAGCATTTAAACAGCATTTGCCACTCTGTTATTTTTAGTTTTTCTGTGTGAATATATTCTCTAGAGGTAGCTGTATTGGTTCAAATCCTCACTCCCATTTTTCTAGCTGAATTACCTTGGCCGTGTGACCTAACTATTTTGACTTTATACTATCATTGTAAACACACAAATAGTATCTCATTATTATAAAGTGCCCAGCAGGACATGGTGTATCATCTGAAGGCATTTGGATATGTTTGTGCCAATTTATGTGGTACGTGAAAAATCATGTACACTGACATTTTCAAATGTTACCATGGTAAACACACTATTACTCACTTTTGCTCCACTCTACTGTTTTTTCACTTTGAGATTTTGTCACTCATTTATTTGGTGTGGTTTACACTTAGAGGTTTACCTTTGGAGGTGGGCTTCCCTGGTGGCTCAGATGGTAAAGAATCCACCTACAATGCAGGAGACCCTGGTTTGATTCCTGGGTCTGAAAGGTCCCCTGCAGAAGGGAATGACTGCCTGCTCCAGTATTCTTGCCTGGAGAATCCCGTGGACAGAGGAGCCTGGTGGGCTACAGTCCATGGGGTTACAAAGAGTCGGATATGACTGAACGACTTTCACTTTACCCTTAAAGGTGATGTCTTTGAAAATTAAAGGACAGTTTTTTCAAAGTATGAAATATTAAAATCTAAATATTTTGCATTTTTGTTTCTTCTCCTTCTTAAGATTTATGACATGTTGAATTATTTTCCTGGTCTTCTCAAAGAAATAGCTTATGGGTTTGCTTGTTCTTTTTACTATTTTTGTTTTCTATTTCATTAATTGCCACTTATTTTTTATTGATGTCATCCTTGCTTAGTTGATTTTATAGCTGTTTTCCTGCTTTCCTTAGGGAAGCATTAATTTTCTTTTTTTTCCTAATAATAAAGAATTGATGGTCATAAATAAAGCATTTCTTAGATCCCTTTGATTTTGAAATAAATTGTTCTCATATTCTTTCTATTTTTTTAACTTAAACTTTTGTTTTTGATTTCCTCTTTGAGTCAGTGACTATCTGCTTTTTAAAAATTATTTTATTGATTATTTATTTATTTTTGGCTGTGCTGAATCTCTGTTGCTGCTCAGGCTCTCCTCTAGTTGCCGCAAGCAGGGTCTACTCTCCATTGCAATGTACAGGCTTCTCATTGCGGTGGCTTCTCTTGTTGGGGAGCACAGACTCTAGGGCGTGCCGGCTTCAGTAGTTGTGGAACATGGATTACTTGTGGTTCCCAGGCTCTAGAGCACAGGCTCAATAGGTGCGGCCCTCGGGCTCCATTGCTCTGAGGCATGTCGGATCTTCCCAGATCAGCGATTGAACCTGGGTCTCCTGCAATTGCCCGTGGATTCTTTTCCACTGAGCCACCAGGGGAGCCCTGCCGTTCGTTGTTGCTGGTGTTGACAAGGTTGCTTCTTAGTTCCCATGTGGTTAAGGTTTATTGTGGCCACCTTTCTCCTATTTTTTCTATTTATTTTGGATTGTAATCAGAGAATGTTTCTTGGAAGTCACTGCTATAAGAAATTGCTTACTAGGTCTTCTTTCTGGTCTATTACAGAATTACCCAATAGAAGTATAATGCATACCACATGTGTAACTGAAAGCTTTTTAGTTGGCATATTTAGAAAAACAAAAAGAGGGTTACATTAATTTTAATAGTATAGTTTATTAAATCATATATATATATAATATTATCCTTTAAAGATATACTCAGTGTAAAAAATTTTAAGGTGTTCATTTGCTATCATTTCTTTCAGCTTTATTGAGATATAATTAACAGGCAGCCTTGAATAAGCTTAAAGTGGATGGCAGAGTGATTTGACTTTTCTAGATCATGAGGCGATTGCTATAACAAGTTTAGTGATCATTCATCATCTTATATAGATACAAAATTAAAGGAGCAGAAAAATTGTTTTACCTTGTGATGAGAATTATTAGAATATACTCTCTTAATGATGTTCATATATAACATACAACAGTGTTAATTATATCTATCATGTTGTACATTACACCCCTGTCCTTATTCCTCTCATAATTGAAGCTTGTCCCCTTAGACTGCCTTCATCCAACTCCCCTTTGTCCCTGCTCTCTGCCTCTGGTAGGCACAAATTTGATTTCCATTTCTATGCATTTGTTGATTTTTGAAACATAATTGACCACAGCGCTATGTTAGTTCTGTTAGACAACATAGCGATTCAGTACTTCCATACCCTTCAAAAGAATCACCATGATAAATCCAGTTATGATATTCACAGTAGAAAGGTGTTACCTAACTTTTGACTCTGTTTCTTGCACTCTTGTTTCATACCTGTGACATTTATTTTGCAACTGGAAGTTTGGATCTTTTAAAAAACTTTTTAATTTGAGGATAATTGCTTTACAAAATTGTCTTGGTTTCTGCCATACATCAACATGAATCAGCCATAGGTATACATATAACTCCTCTCTTTTGAACCCTTCCCCATCTCCCACGCCACCCCACCCCTCTAGGTTGTCACAAAGTGCCTGATTGGAGTGCCCTGCATCATACAGCAAATTTCCACTGGCTATGTGTTTCACATATGGTAATTTATATGTTTCCCTGCTACACTCTCAATTCATCCCCTCCCTCCTTCCCTCACTGTGTCCACAAGTCTGTTCTCCATGTCTGTGTCTCCACTGCTGCTCTGCAATTAGGTTCATTAGTACCAGCTTTCTAGATTCCATATACATGCATTGAAAGAGTCGGTCAGTCATGTCTGACTTTTTGTGACCCCGTGGACTATAGCTCACCAGGTTCCTCTGTCCACGGAATTCTGTGGGCAAGAATACTGGAGTGGGTTACCATGTCCTTCTCCAACATAGGCATTAATATATATTTGTTTTGCTCTTTTTGACTTCACTCTGTGTAACAGGATCTGGGTTCATCTACCTCATTAGGGCTGACTCAAATGTGTTCTTTTATATGGCTGTGTGATATTCCATCGTGCATATGTTCCACACGAAAGTTTGTATTCTCATCTCCCTTGCCCTTCTCTCTCCTCTCCCCTCCCCATGTCCTCTGTCAGCTGCTTGTTTGCACTCTGTATCTATGAGTCTGTTTGTTTTGCCATGGTTGCTCATTTGCTTTGTCTTTTTTCCCACATGTAAGTGAAATCATACAGTATTTGTCTTTCTCTGTCTTACTTCACTAAGCATAATACCATCTAGGTCCATCCATGGACCTAGACAAGATGACAAGATTTCTTTCTTTCTTATGGCTGAGTAATATTCAATAGCCAATATATCTTGGCTATTGTAAACAGCAGTACAACAAACGTAGGGGTGTATACAGCTTTTCTAATTAGTGTTTTCCATTTCTTTGTATGAATACCCAGGAGTAGAATTTCTGGATCATATGGTAGTCCTATTCTTACCTTTTTGAGAATCTCTGTAGTGTTTTCCATAGTAGCTCTCCCGATTTACATTGACACCAACAATGCCCTCCAGTTCCCTTTTTTCTACATTCTTGCCAGCACTTGTTATTTATTGTCTTTTTGATAATAGTCATTCTGACAGATGTGAGGCAATAGTTCCTTATGATTTGATCTGCATTTCTCTGATGATTAGTGATGTTAAGCATCTTTTTATGAGCCTGTTGGCCTTCTGTATGTCTTCTCTGGAAAAATGTGTGTTTGAGTCTTCTGCCCATTTTTAATCATGTTTTATTGTTGTTGACTTGTATGAATTCTTTTTGTACTTTGGATGTTAGCCTATTATTAGATATATCATTTGCAAATATCTTCTTCCATTCCCTTTTGCTTATAATTTTCTTTGCTGATCAAAAGATTTTAGTTTGATAAAGTCCATTTGTTTATTTTAACTTTTGTTTCTCTTGTCTGAGGAGTCATATCCTCCCAAAATATGTATTACTAATATCGAAGTTAAAGAGCATACTGCCTATGTTTTCTACTAAAAGTTTTATGGTTTTAGCTCTTACATTTAAGTCTTTACTCTATTTTAAATTTATTTTTGCTCATGGCATGAGAGATTAATCCAGCTCGATTCTTTTGCATGTAGCTGTCAAATTTTCCCAACACATTCATTCAGGAGAATGTCTTTCCCCATTGTATTCTCTTACGTGCTTTGTCATGGATTAATTGCCTGTATAAGTGTGGAGTTATTTCTCCTCTATATTCTGTTCCATTGACTCTGTGTCTGTTTTAGCATCAGTACCATACTGTTTTGATCACTTTAGCTTTGTAGTACAGTTTGAAACCAGGAAGCGTGATGCCTCTAGTTCCGTTCCTTTTTTTAACTTGAAGCATAATTAATTTGCAAGCTTGTGTTAGTCTCTCCCTGTTGTACAGCAAAGTGATTCAGATATATATTCTTTTTCAGATTCTTTTCCATTATAGATTATTACAAGGTATTGAATAACTTCCCTGTGATATACAGTAGGAACTTGCTATTTATCTATTTTATGTAGAGAGATGGATATCTGTTATCTGAACATAAGCTATAAGATATAATGAAGGCCCAGATTAATGTACACTTCAGTCCCTAAACAGTGTAGTGGAAGACTGGCACCTTCAGCATCAGAAGAGGAGTTCAGAGAGCCTGTTCTGAAGCCAGGGGAAACCCTCCTATCCCAGGGTGAGCAGACCTTGGGGGCCAGCGCCCTTTAACCCTGCTGTGTTGTTACTAAGGTCTGCCTCCCCACTGATGCTTCGTTGCTGTTTTTCTTCTTCAGTTGCCAAGTATTGTCCAACTCTTTGTGACCCCATGAACTGCAGCATGGCAGGCTTCTTTGTCCTTCACTATCTTCTGGAGTTTGCTCAAACGCATGTCCATTGAGTCAGTGATGTCATCCAACCATCTCATCCTTTGTCACCTCCTTCTCCTCTTGCCCTCAGTCCTTCCCAGAATCAGGGTCTTTTCCAATGAGTTGGCTGTTCACATCAGCTGGCCAAAGTATTGGAGTTTCAGCTTCAGCATCAGTCCTTCCAATGAATATTCAGGGATGATTTCCTTTAGGATGGACTGGTTTGATCTCCTTGCAGTCCAAGGGACTCTCAAGTGTCTTCTCCAGCACCACAGTTAGAAAGCATCAACTCTTTGGTGCTCAGGCTTCTTTATGGTCCAGTCTCACATATGAACATGACTACTGGAAAAACCAATGCTTTAGGTAACAGCAACATGTATTCCATACGACAGATAAAGAATTCTTAACCAGTCTTTCTGCTGTCTCCATCAAGGATCTTTTCAGATGTTTCCATATCTGATGGCTGCTCCAATAAACTGTCTCCTGAACAGTACAAGAGGTGTCCAGTGTGGAAGAGGAACAAACCAGAGCGCCACCATCCCCTTTTTGCTGAGAGAAAGCTGTCTTAGCAATGTTATATGTTTCTCTGGATGTGTTCTGTGTTCACCCATGAATGGGGGGAAAGAGATCCAAGAGTTCTCAGATAAGGTCACATCCAGAAGAGGTTCTGGATGGGGACTGGGGCAGAGGTGACTCCTCAGTGTTCAGTCCAGCCCCAGAGAACACGGTTAGCAGAGACGTAGGAGGTGACCAAGGGAATGGGCAGGCACAGTCTTGCTTTGGGTCTTGGATGAAGAACAAGAGAGTGAACTAGAATGCTTCCCAGAGGGAGCAGCAGAGTCAAAGGAGTTTTTCCAAGATAAGGGGGAGTGATCTTTCCGGGTGAAAGCAGAGGTGATAAAACACAGGCATATATGGTGTAATCATCAATCCCTGCCTTCCAATGACATGCCATTTTGCTTAAGTGACTTGATGATAAAACAAAGATAAGGGAACACATATAGGTGGCACAGCCCGACCAGGGACTCAGTTGCTTCTGGCTTGTGCGGCGATGTTCCTGGGACTGCAGCTTCTTCGGCAGGTGCTGGCTGGACTCCTGCTCTGTGTGTGCGTCGGCCGATGGGCCGAGGCGGGGAAGGTGCTGGTGGCCCCCATGGAGGGCAGCCACTGGCTCAGCATGCGGGAGGCCGTGCGGGAGCTCCACGCCAGAGGTCACCAGGCAGTGGTCCTGTCTCCAGAGATGAATGTCCACATCAAGGCAGAGGACTTTTTCACTACGAAAACCTACACCATTCCGTACACCCGGGAAGAGTTTGATTCCATCATGAAGGGTCGTCCTGATGAGGTTTTTGAAAGCGTACATTTTCTAACACGGTTTTTGGAAACTATGGCAACATTGAAAAATGTGTCTTTGCTCTTTGCAAGGTCTTGTGAGGCACTGCTGTATAACAAGGACTTGATCAGAGACCTGAATGCCAGTTCCTTCGATGTGGTTTTAACGGACCCTGTTTACCCGTGTGGGGCAGTGCTGGCTAAGTACCTGTCCATTCCTGCTGTGTTTTTCTTGCGTTTCCTTCCCTGTGACTTAGATGCTGAGGGCACAGCATGCCCAAACCCTTTCTCTTATGTTCCTCGGTTATTAACAAGGAATTCAGACCGCATGACGTTCTTCCAGAGGGTCAAGAACATGCTCTACCCTCTGGCCCTGAAGTACCTTTGCCAGGTTTCTCTCACTCCTTATGCACGTATGGCCTCTGAGCTTCTTCAGAAAGAGGTGTCGCTGGGGGAGATTCTTGCCTCTGGATCCGTGTGGCTGTTCAGAGGAGACTTTGTGATGGACTACCCGCGGCCGATCATGCCCAACATGGTGTTCATTGGGGGCATCACCTGTGCCAACAGGAAGCCGCTCTCGCAGGTGTGTGCTGCTGCTGTTCAATCACTGCTCCCAGTGGAGAACATTCTATTTTTTTTATAAAACAACAATTCAGGGTGTTTTGTTATGTGCTGGTCTTTCTGATGATTTCCACCTCTCATTCTCCTCCTCACCGTCTGTGGTGAGACACCTTGTTGAAGTGCCTGCAGGAGTGCAGTAAGGGCTTCCAGTGATCTCTGAGAGGAGTGAGAGGCAGGGTTGAGGGTGTGTAATGGGATTGACAGGCAGTAGTGTGAGTCCACCGTGACTGCCCTTTTGTAAAGGTGTGACTGTTGTCCGGTTTTCTCCAGCGGAGTAGGAGCAGGAACTTGAGCTGTGAATTTATCCTTCAGGGGATTTTGCCTGAGGGTGTTCAATAGAAGTGTAAGCAAAGTGGAGTCTGGTTGCTTGCAGCTCAGAAGACAATAAAGAAGCAAGACTGGTGGATGTGAAAGTTTGCTTGGGTGAATGTTCCCGGGATGGGGTTGCGGAGAGGCGAGTCCTGTCCAAACACTTCTTCCCTCCTTGGACAATCCGGGGCAAGCGCTTTTATTGACAGAGGGAAGGGCCTCTGTGTAGAAACAGCACAGTCAGCTCTGACAGCCGTCTCAGAATCAGTGGTCTGACCACCATCATTTTGATTGTTTTCGGTACAGTTAATCTTCCCAGGACCGGTTTGTTCCCATTTCCTTGAGGCCAGTTCTCAGAACTGTGGCAGCTTCTATGTCATGGCTATAGTCTGGTCACCATGTAGTTAACTTCTTCCACCTCATGGGGGTTTCAGTATCTATGACAGCTCACGGGATATGGCTCAGAGCATTACCTACAGCCCTTGAGGAGGAACTAAAGGTCCCTGACTTTGCTTACTGACTATTAGTTTTGTTGGACTGTTTTCCTTTGTTTTTGCATTTTCTCATTTCTTTGACTATACTCATTCTTGGGCTAAAGGTTTTTCCACAGACAAAAGGTAGACAGAGGACATGGCCAGTAAGAACCATGGGGTCTGACTCCATTTCAAAAGGAAGAACTGACAGATTGCATTGGTTGACCTGATTGCTTTAGTGGTTTTTGTCTTGGAAGCCTCCGAGGTGTCGTCACAGGAGACCTAGATCCTGAAAGGAAGCAGAAGTTTCAGAGGGGTTGAATAAATCAAGTGGAAGGAGACCATACCAGAGAGAGACGTTGGGGTCTCTGTGATTGGAGAAAGAAATAGCTGAGTCCAGCTCCTCAGAGATGGAGCTGTGCTGACCAGAACTCTTTTCACCAGGAGTTGGGGTCTGGAGTAAAATGTGGGGATGTACGCGGTTGGATTCTATGTCAGCTAGTTCTCCTTCATGGGACACTGAAGTAATCAAAGGCTGGTGGTGGGGGCTGGAGAGGAGGTCAGTCTGAGCCTATGAACACAGTGGACGGGAGGAAGGCAGTGAGGTTGAGAACTGAGTCTCAGAGAGGAAGGGTTTGACCACATCATCACACCTACCCCAGCCCAGGTCACTGCACCCCAAGTTTCCATGATGGAAACTACCACTTTTCTCATGGTTTCAGAGTCTTCCTATGTTAACCCTGAATATTTGGGTTTAATCAAAATAGGACTCTTGGAGCAGGATTTGTTTTTTAATCTACTTAGTTAGATTTTTGCCCACTCTCTTATTTTTGCCCACTTATATGACATATACTGGATTTACATTAACTTCCATGACTTTACATCTCTTAGAGTTTTTGTAGTCATATTTTTATATCGCTTTATATTAATGGATTCATTATTGCACAGGACTCTAACTTCAGTTTTCTTTTTTTGTCCACACCACAAAAGATCTATTCTACTTTGTTTTCTTCTTTCTTCATGCAATGCATTTGTTCAATTATAAAATATGTATGTATCTATTAGATTTGTAAATAGTGAAAATGAGGGAAGAATTTGAAAAGTAAATGCTGCTGTTTTCCTTTTAGTTTTTCTGTGTGAATATATTCTCTAGAGTTAATAGCATTTGCTCACATCTTCACTCTCATTTTTGTAGTTGAATGTCCATGGGTGGCAGACCTAACCATTCTGACCTTAATACTGTCACTGAGAACACGCAAATAGTATCTATTATCATTACTAGAAGGTGCCCAGCATGACAAGTTATGTCATCTGGAAGCATTTAGATATGTTTGTGCTGATTTATTTGGTACATGTAAGAACATTTACCCTGTAATTCTCAAGTGTTATCATTTTTGTTCCACTAAATTTTTATTTTGAAATTTTTGTCATTCTCGTTTATTTTATTTGGTTTACCCTTAGATGTGACTCCTTTAAATGTTTATGGAAATTTCCATTAAAATATGAAAGACTGAAGTTTAATCTTTTAATATTTTTGTTCCTTCTCCTTCATATAATTTATGATATGTTGAATTACATTATTGGTCTTCTCAAAGAAATAGCTTTTGGGTTTGCTTTTTCATTTTACTCTTTTTGTTTACTATTTCATTAATTGTAGCTTGTTGTTTTATTGTTTTTGTTAATGATACCATCCTTGCTTCCTTTGGTTTATTTTATAGCTGCATTTCTAATTTCCTTAGGTAAGCATTAAGTTCCCTTATGTTTTCTTAATAATTAAGAACTGAAATTTCTTTATTCATAAATATAACATTTTTCTCAGTCCCTTAGAGTTTTGCATAAATGGCTCTNGTGGCTTCTATTTATTTTAAAGAAGGTTGTTTCTTAATTCCCATATAATTAAGATAATTGCAGTCATTTTTCTCTTATTTTTTCTAATTATTTTGAATTATAATCAGAGATTGTTTTTTGTGAGTCACTATTTTCAAAAAGTTTCTTAATATGCTTTCTTTATGGTCTAGTACAGAATTGTCCAATAGGAATCTAGTGTAAGTCATATATGTAATTGAAGGTTTTTTGGTATGTATATTAAAAAAAAGTAAAAAGAGGATTGCAGTTAATTTTAATAATATATTTTATTGAATCAAATATATTAAAACATTATCCTTTAAACATATACTCAATATAAAATTGTATTCAGGTGCTTGTTTGCCATTGTTTCTTCCAGTTTTATTGAGACATAATTGACAGGCAACCTTGGTTAAACTTAAGGTGGATAGCAGCATGATCTAACTTTCTAGATCATGAGACTTTTACCACAAGTTTAGTGATCACGCATCATCTAAGTACAAAATTAAAGGAATTAATGTTGTTAACTACAGTCCTGGTATTTATTTCTCTTATAACTGGAAATTATGGACATGAGTTTGGGCATGCTCTGGGAGCTGGTGATGGACAGGGAAGCCTGGCATGCTGCAGTCCATGGGGTCGCAAAGAGTTGGACATGACTGAGCAACTGAACTGATGACTGGAAATTAGTACATAGACTGCTTGTGTGCTCAGCTGCTTTAGTCATGCCTGATTCTCTGCAACGCTATGGACTGTAGCCTGCCAGGCGCCTCTGTCCATGGGATTTTCCTGGCAAGAGTGCTGGAGTGGGTTGCCTTGCCCTCCGCCAGGGGGTGGTCTTCCAGACCCAGAGACCGAATCCGCATCTCCCGCATTGCAGGCAGATTCTTTATCACTCCCGTCCTCCCATTCCCTGCCTCTGGTAGCCACAAAGCTGATTTCTATTTCTGTGAGTTTGCTTCTTAGTTTTCAAAGTATGATCAGCCTGCAGCACTATGTTTGTTCCTGTTACACAACATGGTGATTCAGTCCTTCTGTACACTTCAAAATAATCACCACGATAAATCCAGCCATGATATTCATCACAGAAATGCATTATATAACTATTGACTGTATTTCTCACACTCTTATTTCATACCTATGACACTTATTTTGCAACTGGAAGCTTAATCCCCCTCACCCTTTACTTTCCTTCCCCCACTCTGATCCCCTGTCAACAGCCTGTTTGTTCTCTGTATCTGTGAGTCTGTTTCTGTTTTGTTATGGTTGTTCATTTTCATTGCCTTTTATTTTCCACACACAAGTGAAATCATACAGTATTTATCTTTATCTGTCTTACTTCACTAAGTGTAATACCCATGAGGTCCATCCATGTTGTCACAATGGCAAGATTTCATCCTTTTTTATGGCTCAGTACTGGGTGCTCATTGGAAGGACTGATGCTAAAGCTGAAACTCCAATACTTTGGCCACCTCATGCGAAGAGTTGACTCATTGGAAAAGACTCTGATGCTGGGAGGGATTAGGGGCAGGAGGAGAAGGGGATGACTGAGGGTGAGATGGCTGGATGGCATCACCAACTCGATGGACATGAGTTTGAGTGAACTCTGGGAATTGGCGATGGACAGGGAGGCCTGGCGTGCTGCGATTCATGGGGTCACAAAGAGTCGGGCATGACTGAGAGACTGAACTGAACTGAATATTCAATAGCCAATATTTTTGGTTATTGTCAATAATGCTGCAATGAACCTTGGGATGCATATCTATTTTCTAATGACTGTTTTTGTTTTCTTTGGGTAAATAGGAGTAGAATTGCTTCATCATGTGACAGTTGTACTGTTTTCCATTGTGGATGCACCAATTTATGTTGCCTCCAACAGTGCTCTAGAGTTCCCTTTTCTTTACATTCTTACCAACCTGTGTTTTTTACATTTTTTTTTCACACCATCTTTTATTTGCTTAATCACCATGTACATGTAACAGTTCTTTGAAAAATGCCATTTGTATTGTGATAAGTATTTTATTAAATCTGTAGATTGCCTTAAGTAGTACAGTCGTTTTAACAATAGTAACTATTCCAATCCATGAATATGGTACATCTTTCCATCTGTTTGTGTTGTCTTCAATTACTTTTATCAGTGCCTTATAAATTTTTCAGTATAGGTCTTTTATCTTCTTATATTTATTTCTAGGTATTTTATTATTTTGATGTTCCTGGAAGTAGATTGTTTCCTTAATTTCTCTTTCTGATAGTTCATTGTCAGTATATAGAAATGCAACAGATTTCTGTTAATAATTTTATATCCAGCAGCTTTAGTAAATTCATTAATGAGTTCTAATAGTTTTCTTGGTGGCATCGTTAGGGTTTTCTGTGTGTAGTGTCATGTCATCTGAAAACAGTGACAGTTTTACTTCTTCCTTTCTAATTTGGATTTTTTGGTGTGTGTTATAGATGTTTGGTTGGTGGTTACTATGTTTCCTTGGTAGCAATCTCTATATATGAGATTATTTTAAATTGTTAATATTTTAAGTTCAAAAGCATTTTAACAACTCTGTTTTCAAACTCTCTCCACATTTACTTTTTTTTTGACATATTTCAGACCTTTTTGTTTTGTGTATCCCTTAGCTACTCACTGTGGATGATTTTCCTACTTTTGTCTTTTAACCTTCCTGCTGGCCTTATATGTGGTTGATGTACTAACTTTGTTGTATATTTATCTTTACCAAACAATTTTTTCTTTTGTAATTTTCATATTTCTAATTGTGGCCTTTACTTTTACACTTAGAGAACACTCTTTAAAAATTCTTGTAAACCTGGTTTCGTGGTGCTAGACTGAGTTTTGCTTGTCTGTAAAGCTTTTGATCTCTCCTTTGGGTCTGAATGAAAGCTTTGTCCAGTAGGGCACTTCTGGTTGTTTTCGTCACCTTAAATGTATCATGCCATTTCCTTCCAGCCTGCAGAATTTCTGCTGCAAAGTCAGCTTATAATCTGATGGGTTGGCTGTGGGGTCTGGAGTGCCACAAAACTTGTTTTAGCCTGCTGGTACATGGAGCCAGGGCCAGGGAGTCCTGAGGCTTGTACCAGCCTGCTTGTGGGTGGGTTGAGTCTTGGGGCTAATGCTGGCCCACTTGTAGGTGGAGCTGGGTCCTGGAGTCTCTGGTTGAATCGCCCAGGGGTCCATGATCTGGTGTCAACTGCTGGAGGATAGGGTCAGGATCCAGGTAGTCCAAGGGTTAGTGCTGGCTCCTTGGTGGGTGGAGTTGTGACCCAGGGTTCCTGGCTGCAGGGCCTGGGGGTCCTGGATTTGGTTTTGTCCCACTGGAGGATGGGGCCTGGGCCCTAGGCATCCTTGGGCTAGTGCTGGTGCACTGGTAGGAGTCCAGGTCCTGGGCCTTCTGGTGAATGGGTCTAGGTGCTGGCTGGCTGAGAACTCAGGGGGTCTTAGGCAGCTGGCCTGTTCGCAAGTGGGCCTCTGTCCCCACTTGGCTAGCTGCTTGACCTGAAGCATCATAGTACTGGTGCCTACAAGCAAGGAAAGTGGGGCTGGGTCCTGATGCTAATAAGCTAGAGGGTTGATCCCAAAATGGCCCTTGCCAGCACAGTGTCATAATGATAGAACAGAGCTCTCCAAAGAGCTGCTGTCAGTGTCCACATCCCCAGGATGATCTCTGTTGCCTCCTGCCTCTCTGGGAGGTTCTCTGCAGGGAACCCAGCGTGGAGAATCCCGCCTATGGCAAAGGTCATGAGGAAGAGGCCTCATGGGCAAAGGTGAGATCAGGACTCGAGGGACCCCCTGGACCTGCTCGAGCATCTACCCCCAAACCAGAATCTATCTGTCTTATTATTTTATGTCTTTCACCAACTCTTCTGACATTAACAGGGGGCTGTCCCCAACCACCTTTCTCTGGAAAGAGTTAACTTGGGGCTCTAGTTGATAAATCTCCTGGGCATGAAAGGAGTGTTTCAAACCCCCTGTTAGCATTCTAGCTGACTTGGCAGGTTTATCCAGACTCTTGCAACATTGTTGAGCCAATGCTGCTGCCAAGTTCTCACATCCCTTATCCATTGTGTTCCTGGGAGTGCATATAGTCAGGATGCAGAAATAACAAGCAGTAGCTTTAACATTAGCAACATTAGACTTTGAGTTAATAAGTTCTTTCTTTGTCAATGGCAGAAAATATGATCTGCGTAGAAGGTGGAGACCCACCATCATCCACCGCCATAGCCTCTCCCATAGGCTATCTAACAGCCTCATGACGGGGGTCCAGAACATTTCCAATCATATTACACAGCGCAAAAGCATCTACAGGAACCTTTTTTGGCCTATGCAAAGTATAATAAGTTTTTAACTGTTTCCCTACCTTTTTCAAGTATCTAAATCAACAGTGTCCTCTTCTGGAAACCAAGGACATTGTTCTTGTACAAATGTAAAAAAGGGTTAAACTCTAGCTTTTTTATCCTTAATGTCTCTTTTGTTTAACAGTTGCAAAATTACTCCTATAAAGAGCTATCATTCTTTAGACTCACTGTTACCCATGTCAGAAATTTTATAGAGAAAGATTTAAGATTTCAGTACAGATTTCTTGTCTTATATTGCAAGAATCAACACTTCAGGTTTCTTTCAACCTATCAACCGGGTTTCTTCTCAACCCAAAACGTCCCACCCCTCTTTCCCTACCTATCTTATGCAGGGGGGTCCGCGGCACCCTGAGTGCGGTCCTAGCCATCTGAAAACTGCACAATGGGGGAGACCTACCTTCAGATGTCCTTGTTCCGGGCTCCACTTGTCGGGGTCCAGCCCCAGTTGGATCCAGGATATCTTCAGGGTGACGGCATCGGCGACTGAGATTTAGAGATATAGAGATAAGGAAAGAATGACACAGGGTGACCAAGCTTCAGTGAGCGAGGCCCACTTACTTTATTTCCAGAGAGGGCTTTTATACCCTGAGTTGTACATACAGCAAGGTGAAAAATGCAGAGTCAACTCAACATTCCATCAGTATTAACTTTTATCGATATCAGGTTCCTTCCTGCAAGAGTCTTATTTTTTGTACATTATCTTCTGGCCCGGAGGCCTGTTGATATTTTATGACCTCTTTTTGATAAAGGTTGGTCAGCCAGAACAATAATTTTCCCCTAAAGTGTTTCTTCCTAAATTTCTAGCCTGTGTCACCCTTAAAATACAGAATTACATTTTTATGAAGCAAAGATTCAGTGGGTTACAGCAAAGAAGTAACTTGTTAACTCAAAGTCTAATGTTCAGTTCAGTTCGGTTCAGTTCAGTTGCTCAGTTGTGTCCGACTCTTTGTGACCCCATGAATCACAGCATGCCAGGCCTCCCTGTCCATCACCAACTCCCGGAATTCACTCAGACTCAGGTCCATCGAGTCAGTGATGCCATCCAGCCATCTCATCCTCGGTCGTCCCCTTCTCCTCCTGCCCCCAATCCCTCCCAGCATCAGAGTCTTTTCCAATGAGTCAACTCTTCGCATGAGGTGGCCAAAGTACTGGAGTTTCAGCTTTAGCATCATTCCTCCCNGACTAGATGGACCTTAGTCGGCAAAGTAATGTCTCTGCTTTTGAATATGCTATCTAGGTTGGTCATAAGTTTTGTTCCAAGGAGTAAGCGTCTTTTAATTTCATGGCTGCAGTCACCATCTGCAGTGATTTTGGAGCCCCCCAAAATAAAGTCTGACACTGTTGCTACTGTTTCCCCATCTATCTCCCATGAAGTGATGTTGCTAATGCTAAAGCTACTGCTTGTTATTTCTGCATCCTGACTATATGCACTCCCAGGAACACAATGGATAAGAGATGTGAGAACTTGGCAGCAGCATTGGCTCAACAATGTTGCAAGAGTCTGGATAAACCTGCCAAGTCAGCTAGAATGCTAACAGGGGGTTTGAAACACTCCTTTCATGCCCAGGAGATTTATCAACTAGAGCCCCAAGTTAACTCTTTCCAGAGAAAGGTGGTTGGGGACAGCCCCCTGTTAATGTCAGAAGAGTTGGTGAAAGACATAAAATAATAAGACAGATAGATTCTGGTTTGGGGGTAGATGCTCGAGCAGGTCCAGGGGGTCCCTCGAGTCCTGATCTCACCTTTGCCCATGAGGCCTCTTCCTCATGACCTTTGCCATAGGCAGGATTCTCCACGCTGGCTCCCGGCAGTTCTCCAAGACTAGCAGATTCCTGCTTTTGCTCTGGGCCCCAGAGTGTATGAGATTTTGTGTGCATCCTTGAAAAGTAAAGTCTCTATTTCCTACAGCCCTCTGATTCTCCCAAAAGTGAGCCCCACTGACCTTCAAAGCCAGATATTCTGGAAGTTCTTCTTGCTGTCTGGGATACCTGATATGGGGCTCAGATTCCTCACCACGGGGTTCCTTCACTGGAACCCTCATAGTTCTGTTGGTGGGAGTGTAAAATGGTACAATCATTGTGGAAAACAGTATGTCAGCTCCTCAAAAAATTAAAAATAGAATTACCAGATGATCCAGCAACTCTACTTCTGGGTATATACCCAAAATAATTGAAAGCAGCATCTCAAAGAGATATTTGTATACCCATGTTCATAGCAGCATTATTCACAGCAGCCAAAAGGTGAGAGAAACCCATGTCCAGTGGCAGATGAACAGATAAGCAAAATGTGGTCTATCTATACAATGGAATATTATTCAGCCTTAAAAATGAAGGAAATTCTGACAACATATATGATAACATGAATGAACCTAGAAGACATGATCCTGAGTGAAATAAGTCAGTATCAAAAAGACACATGCTGTATGACTCCACTAACATGAGGAACCTAGAGTAGTCAAATTCATAGAGACAGAAAGTAGAATGGAGGTTGCTAGGGACTATGAAGTTGGGGAAACTGTGGAGATGTTAAGGGGTATACAGTTTCAACTTTTCAAGATGAACAGTTCTGGAGACTGGTTGCACAATAATATGACTGTAATTAACACTACCGAACTGTACACTTAAACATGTACACTTACCATGATTAAACATTTTTAAAAGGCAAACTTTATGAGGAAACAAACCTATGTGTGCCAATTCAGCAGCTATATGTTTAAAGTAAAAACTATTAAATATTTCAAATGTAAATTGAGCAAAATTCAGTTAAATGGGGAAATATTTTAAGACATCACTTTCAGAATTAGGTGTGTTGAGCTTTTTAATTAGAAAATTGAAAATATGCATTTTTAGATGGATTAATGGAACATTTACAATCTGATCATATGTTATCTGATGAAGTAGCCACATATGACTACTGGGCACTTAAGATGTGTAGTCCAAATTGACATGTGTAAGTGTAAAATACATAGCATGATTTGAAGACTTAATGTGAAATATCTCATTAATTTTATATTGAGGGTAGTGGCCAATATGTTGAAGGAAGAACTCGAATTCACACCCTCCCATGCTGTAGTTACTCAGTCGTGTCCAATTGTTTGTGATTCCGTGGACTGTAGCCTGCCAGTCTCCTCTGTCCATGCGGATTCTCCAGGCAAGAATACTGGAGTGCATTGCCATGCCCCCCTCCAGGGGATCTTCCCAACCCAGGGATCAAACCCAGGTCTCCCACATTGCAAGTGGATTCTTTACCATCTGAGCCACCAGCAAAGCCCAAGAATACTGGAGTGGGTAACTTATCCCTTCTCCAGGGGATCTTCCTGGCCCAGGAATTGAACTGGGGTCTCCTGTATTGCAGGTGGATTTTTTTTTTACCAGCTGAGCTACCGACCCAGGAATGGAACTGGGGTCTACCGCACTGCAGGCAGATTTTTTACCAGCTGAGATACCAGGGAACACCAGTATTACCATTTATAGAATACTGATGTGAAAGGCCTGAAAACTAGCAGAAAAGACAAGTTTATAATTAAAGATATAAAGAAGGAACCACAATGAGATGTGTAGGAGAGATGAAGATACAGTATAATCAAGACCAGTACCCTAGGTGGTAGACTCACAAATAGAGTGATTATACTTTCAGATGAGAGAACAAGGTGCATTTTTAACCTGTCCAGTTCAGATATCTTTTCACTCTCATGCCTTATGCTAACCTTTCTTTGGAGATGACCAACGGGTGGGGGTTGCACACTTTGTAATGGAATATCCTAAAGCAACTATGCCCAAAAAGATTTTGAGGGCATAAAATGTGCCAACATTCTCAGATCTGTGTATGTTGCACCACTCAGTCAATATTCCAAACTTTCCACTATTCGAAGCTTTCCAAAATTTCTGGCTTTTGTCAATCTGAGATGAGATACATTGTGCATGTGGCAATGGGAAAACTGTGTGTAGCCTTACGGAAATGCTTTTTACATTTCCAGCCGTCATAGCTGCAGAACCAATCAGAAGCTAGCAATGAGATTTTCATTGTTTTTGGTCATCACCAAAAACAATCTGAATACTGTCCTGAGGCTGCTCATAATCAAATGTGTACTGTGAGGAATTCACTTAAGTGTTTTGCCCTAGCCTTTGGAGGGAGAATGAGTTGGGGGCGGGGAGAGAAAGAATGTGTATGTATGCTTGTGTGTAGTCGCTCAGCTGTATTAGACTCTGCAACTATTTGAACTATAGCCTGCCCATCCCGTGTTCCCTGTAGTGACTTCATTCCTATAAAACCAACTTCAGATTTCTGACTTCCAGAACTTTAAGAGAATAAATACACATCGTTCCAAGTCACCGAATTTGTGGTAAATTGTTAGTGCAGGCATGAGAAACTAAATACATTACCTTTACCAGGCTTACCTGTTTTTAAAAAGCCTAGGCTTAACGTTTTATTTAAACAGTTAACTCTCACTGTGTCACCAGCAATATGTGGAACTAAACGCCATCTTTAAACCAAAAGTATTATTAATATATTCATATCTCTTACTTCTTTGTGCTAAAAAATGGAAGTAAACTGATTTATCTTGGCAACATTAACTTCAGAGCAAATCACTAGGTTCACATTGCAAATAAAGTAGAAAGGCTAGGTTGAAAGTGCCCTGGTGAACATTTTGTCTCAGTAACACGAAATAAGCAGCGTCTGCCCTGGGGTAATGTTTAATAAATAGCAAAGTGCATACAGATATTTACAACAGTTTCAAAGAAAAACAGAGGTCCTATTCTGTGGCCCAACAGTAGCAACAAATTGGCGTTGGCACGAACTGTTCATAAATTCTTGAGTACAGTTGTTTTGCAAGTAGAGCTGACGTGCAATCTTCAAAAAAAAAGAACGCCCTGCTATTCTCAAGTTGTGCTCTAAGTTCAACGCGGGCCAGGATCACTTGGTGTCAGTGCTTAACAACTGCTCTTTGCCATTTATTATCAGGGACTTCAGCTCCCCATCTTCTTCCACTTCTATCCTTTCTTGGCCATTCTCCACGATTCTCTTGGTGGTGATCATTTTGCCGTTCATGATTTCAGTGGAAGTTGACATAGATTTAAAGTTGCCCGTCCCCCCACTACCACAGGACATGGAGACGGAAGAGAGGCCCCCATTCCCAACGGAACCAAATGAGGTAAACCCTGTGTCAAAAGGGGAAAATCCACCTCCAAATGCTGGAAATTCACTGAAGGCGGAGAAGAGCGACGCGGACCCCCTGCTTCGGCTTCCTCGGGATCTCCTCCGACCCCCCCAAAAGTTCTCCAGCGGGTCTCCAAAGAAGTCGAACGAAAACGGGTCCCGGCCGCTGAAGAACTCTCTGAAGACATCGGCCGGGTCCCGGAAGGTGAAGACGCACTCGAAGGGGTCCTCGAATGGCCTGCCGCCGCCGGCGCGGAAGCCACCGGCGTGGCCGCCGCCCTCCACTCCCGCCTCGCCATAGCGGTCGTACACATCTCTTTTCTTGGCGTCGGACAACACCTCGTAGGCCTGGGCCACTTGTTTGAATCGCCTCTCCGCCTCCTCCTTGTTCTCGGGGTTTTTGTCCGGGTGCCACTTGAGCGCCAGTTTGCGGTACGCCTTCTTGATGGCTTCCGATGAGGCCTGGCGGGGCACGCCCAGCACCTCGTAGTAGTCTACCATATTGGAAGGCCGGGAGCGGCCCCGCGGGCCAAGGACAGGTGCTGGCTGGCAGCCCCTGGGGCGTGGACCCGAGTGCCCACCAGGCCAGGCTGCCCGGAGTGGGCACCCCTTGTGATGATGCCGCGTCTCATTGGGCGAGCCCAGAATGCATTGCTCACACAGTCCTCTGTGACCGGTTTCACGCAGCTGCAGAGGCCCCGCCCACTCATTTGCTCCGCCCACCCAACCTCCTCTGAGCGGTTATCGCCAAACCGGGAGAGGTGGCTCTGACTACCTTAGCAGATAGTTCTCACAGGTACCTCTCTGATGGTCCTGTGGTTATGACCTTGTGCTCTCAATGCAGGGAGCACTGGTTCTATCTCCGGTCAGGAAATCAAGGTCTTGGATCAAGAAAGTCATTTTCTTAAAGTAGGCTTGACACCAGGCTTCCCCTTGGCTTGAGGTGGGGGCTGTTGTCCTGTTGTTCAATCCGTGGCTTAGTCGTGTCCAACTCCTTGCGACTCCATGGACTGCAGCCAGGCTTTCCTGTCCTTCACCATCTCCCAGAGTTTGCTCAAACTCGTGTCCATTGAGTGGGTGATGTTATCCAACCATCTCATCCTCTGTCCTCTCCTTCTTCTGCCTGCTATCTTTCCCAGCATCAGGGTCTTTTCCAATAAGTTTGCATCAGATGGCCAAAGTATTGGAGCTTCTGTTCAGCATCAGTCTTTCCAATGAATATTCAGGACTGATTTCCTTTGGGATGGGCTGCTTGGATCTCCTTGCATTCCAAGGGGCTCTCAAAAGTCTTCTCCAACACCACAGTTTGAAAGCATCAATTCTTCGGCACTCAGTTTTCTTGATAGTCCAGCTTTCACATCCATACATGACTACTGGAAAAATCATAGCTTTGACAAGACGGACCTTTGTTGGCAAAGTAATGTCTCTGCTTTTTAATATGCTGTCTCTGTTGGTCATAATTTTTCTTCCAGGAAGCAAGCATCTTTTCATTTCATGGTTGCAGTCACCATCTGCAGTGATTTTGGAGCCCAAGAAAATAAAGTCTCTCACTGTTTCCATTGTTTCCCCATCTATTTGCCTTGAGGTGATGGGACCTCTGCCTTGATCTTTGTTTTTTGACTGTTGAGTTTTAAATTACCTTTTTCACTCTCCTCTTTCACTCACTTTCATCAAGAGGCTCTTTGGTCCTCTTTGCTTCTGGCGACAAGTGTGGTGTCATCTGCATTTCTGAGGTTATTGATATATCTAAGTTGGCAGTAGAGTAGAGTAATAGGAGTAAAGTTTAGCCTGATCCTTGTCTGAGAAACAAATACTCTTACCATTTGTCTAGGACAGCATTTCTCCAACTTTTTTTCCCTCAGGACCCTTTTGCTTTTGTTTATGTGGGTTATATCTATCGGTACTTGCTCCAGCAAAAATTAAAACAAAGTCAGTTTAATAACGATAAACCCATTACATGCTAATATAAATCATATTTATGGAAAATAACTTTTTCAAAACAAATTAATAAACAGTGCCATTATTTTCTATTTTTTTTAACATCTCTCTGGAATAACAGAAGAGCTCAATTTTTATATCTGCTTCTGATTTCAATGTATTGCTATATCACGTGTCATGTATCCACTGGGAGACTCCAGTGTATTCAAAAGTCAAATATCACTATCTTAGAAATAATTTTAACTTTGAAAAATTCTCTGAAGAGTTTTGGGGGATCCCCAGGGTGCTCTGGCCCATAGTCTGTTAACTCCTGACCCAGTATATCAAAATGATGAAAACTGCTGGCCATGTTTAAGAACTGCATGTAAACTTGGGATTCTGTGATTATTTCTGCTGTATCACCGTGATTTTCTTTTTGGCATCTGACTCTTTTCCATTCCCTCCTTTTTCTTTCTATGACACTATATTCTTTGCCTTGATAAATGGTGAGGCAACACCAATAAAGTTCACTTAGTTCTAAGAAGAAATGATTAACCAATGAACTCAATATTTCATCATAAAAGATAATAGATCTAAAAGGGTTCACCTTTTCACCAGAACAAACAGCTGATTCCACATCACCTTGAGAAACTCAAGCCAACTTGGCACTTGGGAAGCATGCAATAAACAATAGTAGAAAGTAGAGATTGGTAATAGAGTCCAGTGTGAACAAAGCAATATGGAAAAGTACAAGGTGTGTTTGGGGTAGGTTAAGTGATTCAGAATGGCAGGAGGGAAAGGGGCAGAGAGAGCAGGTAAGCAGAAGGGCTAGAGAAGTGGAATGAAATGGAGTCCATTCCAGGGAGTTCTGAAGGCAAGGCTGAGGAGTCTGCATTTATTCTGAGCCCTAGGAGTGTACTGACCAAGGTTTCAGGGGTGGTGGTGGCATAGGGCTGTGTGATGGACGGCTGATGCAGGGAATCAAAAGGGAGAGGTGGGGACTAAGAGCCTTGGAGGCTGAGGCCTAGAAACAAGACCATGGCAGCTGGGTCTGAGAACTAGCGGTAGAATGATCCAGATCTGGCACTTGCTGGGTGAATATAGGGCCTAGAGCAAAGGAAGAAGGGGCATCACACCCATACAGAAACATGACTTCCCTGGTGGCTCAGAGGGTAAAGCGTCTGCTTACAATGTGGGAGACCTGGGTTCAATCCCTGGGTCGGGAAGATCTCCCAGAGAAGGAAATGGCAACCCACTCCAGTGTTCTTGCCTGGAAAATCCTGTGGACGGAGGAGCCTGGCAGGCTACAGTCCATGGGGTCGCAGAGTCGGACTCGACTGAGCGACTTCACTTTCACTTTCACTGTCTGCAAAGCCGTGGATAGGTAGAGATAGAGGCAGAGAGGGAGTCTAGGAGGGAACTCAGATAGGCAAATTGCTGAAGGATACAAGGCAGAATACGGGCTTCCTTAGAGGCTCGATGGTTAAAAAAAAAGAAAATGTCCACCTGTCAACACAGGAGATGGGTTTGATCCTTGGGTTGGGAAGCTCCCCTAGAGAAAGAAATGTCAACCCACTCTGGTTTTCTTGCCTGGGAAATCTCATGGACAGAGGGACGTGGCAGGCTACAGTCCATGGGGTCGCAAAAGAATTGGATATGACTGAGTAAATGGTGATAGCGACAAGGCAGAATAAAGCAAAATGCTATGGAGAGGCAAGGAAGATGACTTTGTTTCCCCTGGAAGGCCCCACAGATTATCCAGAAGGAGTGGACTTGTTTATGTAGCCCTTTTCAGTTTAGTAACAAGCAGCTTCAGTCTGATTCCATCAAAAGAGCTAGTAGTAGTTGGGAGGGTGAGTTTCTTCACTTCACTTCAGCGTGGCTTCAGCTTTAAAAGGAATCACCTTCCAGTGGGTCTAGGAATGCTCTTGCAGACACCCCACTCTTCAGTAGACGCCAGAGCAAGACTATATCACTGCCCTGCTCGGTTTCCGTGGCCACCCATGCTCCCCGACCCCAGCACATCGCAGCCTGCCCTGTAATTGCCTTGTTGTTTGTCTGCCAGAGCCCTCTTGACAGGCACAGACCATGTCTAACCTGGATTTCAGGCCCTGGCTCTTCGTATCATGCTGGGAGGGCCAACACTTGCCATAAATCTTTGAAAAGTGGGGGAATTCTCAGTGGATTTTGAGTGTCAGGTCTCCACAGGTTGCAGGGCAGAAGTTTTATTGGATTGCTTAGTCATGGTTCTTGGTCATAATTTTTGAGAGTGGGTGTGGACTGCCTACTATTCATTTTGGTAAAGAACAATTTCTGGTCTTGGACAGAGTCACACTCTTAAACCATTCAAGTGCACAGAGGCCTCAAAAAGTTCTGAGGCTCTGCCTGATGCAGTAAAGTCATAAAATCATTAACATGGTGACTATGTGTTTTTACAGCCCCTTTGCTCTGTGTAATCTACAGATGAACGCTCGTGACATTGAGGCTTTAGAAGAATGACTGCCCTTATTGTTTAAATTGGACTATGAATTTCAGAATGACAGATAAGCACACACCTATGAGCCAAATCCTTGCCACCGTTTTCCTTCTCACCTGAAATCTTGGTCTTGGTGAACTCCTGGGCAGGGGAGGGAGGGGAGGGAGCCTAAGAGTGCAGAAGCATGAGCATGCATATACCTGAATCACTTTGTTCTACAGCTGAAACTAACACAGTATTGTGAATCGAGTATAGTTCAATTGAAGGGATAAAAAAAGAATGTGATTCCAGCGGTGCTTAGGGGCTTCCAGCCAGTTAAACTGTTGCCTGTGGTGAGACCTAGAAAGCCCTGCCCTGTTTATCTCTAAAAGTAAACGCCCAGCAGTCCGCAGCTGACTGACAGCTATGGTCATGTGACACAGGCAAACATTAACTTGGTGCATAGATTGGTTCCTGCGTTGTGTAAGTGAGAGAGAGAGGCCTCCAGCAGGTGACTGTCTTGGTAGCAAGGGCCGAGCAAGCATGCCAGCAGGGTCCCAGGGCGAGCGCCCAGTCATCCTGCTCCTGCTGCTGTGCACGCTGGGCCCCTCTGTGTCCCAGGGCGGGAAGCTGCTGGTGGTCCCGGTAGATGGCAGCCACTGGCTGAGTCTGGTCGGACCCCTCCAGCCACTGCAGCAGAGGGGCCATGACATAGTGGTCCTGGCACCTGGCTCCTCCGTGTACATTAAAGAGGAAGCATTTTACACCTTGAAGAGGTACCCTGTACCATTCCAAAGGGAGGACTTGGAAGAGACTTTCATGAGCCTCGGGCGTACTGTTTTTGAGGATGGTCCTTTCCTGAAGCGCGTGATCAAAACATACCAGAAAGTCAAAAAGGACTCGGCTCTGCTCTTGTCCGCCTGCTCCCACTTACTGCACAACAAGGAGCTGATGGCCTCCCTGACGGCAAGTAGCTTCGATGCCGTGTTGACAGACCCTTTCCTTCCCTGTGGCCCCATCGTGGCCCAGTACCTGTCTGTGCCTGCTGTGTTCTTCTTGAACGGACTGCCATGCGGCCTGGACTTTCAGGGTACCCAGAGCCCCAGTCCACCATCCTACGTGCCCAGGTATCTGTCCTTTAACTCAGATCACATGACCTTCCTGCAGCGGGTGAAGAACATGTTCGTCGTCTTGTCAGAGAGTTTTCTGTGCAATGTGGTTTATTCCCCATACAGCCTCCTTGCCTCGGAAATCCTTCAGAAAGACATGACTGTTCAGGATCTCATGAGCTCTGGGTCTGTCTGGCTTCTCAGAAGTGACTTTGTGTTTAATTTCCCAAGGCCCATCATGCCCAACATAGTTTTTGTTGGTGGGATCAACTGCGCTAGCAAAAAGCCACTCTCTCAGGTGTGTATTTGAGTGGGAACTTTATATACCTGTATTCTAGCAAGAACTTTGAGTGGATGAAATTGTCGTGGATCTGCTGAGACAGCCTCAAATGCCTTCTCTTGTTCATTTCTTTTTCACCAGTCTCTTAGGAGTGAGTTGTAATTTATAACTCTTTGGCATCTTCTTCTAGGTTTTTTGTTTTTTTTTTTTTAATTGGAGACTTTAGGAAAGTGTACTTTGGCCATTTTATTCTGTGTGCTCCAGTGGATAGTAATTGATTAGATGTGACATGGGTTAAATGCCATAAACACAGGGCCCTGGGTCCAGGGTTCCTCGCAGAGAACAAAATTGTGCAGTGTGCACTTTGCCCATGGTCAGGTCAGGCTCACAAAAGTAAAGATTGCTGAAATAATTCTTTGGCATCTATAGTTCTTTCATGGCAGGGAAAATTGCCTTTATCTTCCCGGTTAAAAGTCCAGTTTCTAGATAATAAGAAGCTGAATACAGCAGTTCCATTTCTTATAATAAAGCAAATCACTAGACAGCCAGGTTCTGATGTTGGATTCAAAGCTCATGCATCTCACTCTCTTAAATGCTTATATATTAATGTTTTCACCCTCCGCAACTGGAAGTTTGCAGAAAAAAAAAAAGTAGCATTCACATTCTCTTCCAAATCTCGACAGAGGGGATAGAGAATAGCAGGAGAGTTTCCTTCTAATGGGGATTTGGGAAGGATTCTTCAAGTAGGTGACATTTCAGTGGGCTTCCTTCATTTATTCAAGTATTGGTTGGGGCTCTGCTGGTAGCCCAAGTACTTTCCAGATGCTGAGTCTGGCTCCTACTAGGGGCTACTGCCACCCTCATAGAGTGATGAATCTTATTTCCAGTGAGCTTCTGACATTCATATTTTACATTATTTAAAAAATAATAATTTTTGACTTTGGGTCTTTGCTGCTGCCCAGGCTTTTGTAGCGAGAGAGACTTACTCCTCGTTGCGGTGCACAGGCTTCTCATGACGGTGGCTTCTCAAATCCACTAATGGTTCTTAAAAGGGGTGAAATGTCATCAAACCAACGGGCATATCTCAGATCAAAGGAAAGAAAGTTAGCCAGCAGGTCCAAGCAAGATATTTTTGCATGTTTGCTGTTGCATTTTGGCAAAACAGCTTTTATTTATGCAAGTGATTTTCTTCTTTATTTAGGATGTTTCCTGGGAGAGACTGCAGAACTTTATCAACTGTCTTTCTTGATATCACATCTTTATATCGTTTACTGACATATTTTCCCCTTAAGTGGTAAATTGTATTGAATGTGTGTTGGTTGCTGCCTTGTCTGGTGCAAGTGAGCTTAAATGTGAGAATATTTCTGTAAATTGTACCTGATAGTAGTTCCCAGTGTCTTACTGAAATTCTTTTAATTTGAAATTCCATTTTTAGATACTAATATCACCATTCCTGCACTGTTTTTGTTGGCATTTCTCTAGTGCCTCCTTAGTACTCCAGGTCTTCAACCTTCTTCCTTCTCTTTAAACAACATGAAACAAGGACTTCCCTGGCAGTCCAGTGGTTAAGATTCTGTGCTACCAATGAAGGGGGCATGGGTTCGATTCTTGGTCAGGGAACTAAGACCCCACATACTGTGCTGCAAAAGATAAACACAACAAATAAAACCAAAAGATCTACAGAGCCAATATTCTTAACCGAGTCAGGCAGATTCCTTTAACAGTTGAATTTCTCCTGTTGGCACGTAACAATCAACAGATATGATTATAACTCTTGCAGTTTATTTGTACCTTGCCTTGTCATCTCCCTTTTTTTTGATTTATGCTGGTCTGTCACATTGCTGTTATCTTTTTTCCCCTTGGTTAATTAGTGCTGCACTTCACTTCCTTCCTTCTTTTGGGGATCATACTATTCCCAATGCTCTTGGTAAAAGTCCTGAACTTTTCAAGTATAAAGATGAAATCTTTGTTAATGAGAGTCCCTAGAGAAAGCACAGCTTGGTGTTGGGCATACCTTTGGGATGCCATCAAATAATAAAGACGGTAGAACAATACTGAGAGCAAAGGCATGACACTCAAGAATTCCAAGATGTCAGTCTCCTCTCAGGCTGAGAACATCTCTGAGAGTACACAGAGATCCAGAGATGGTGTCCACACATCCACGCTGGTTGTAAGGAGAACAGTCAAACAGGATCGGGAAGAATAGACTTGAAGATGATGAAGAGAAGAAAGAGTGGTGACAAGGAAGCTTGCGGCGTTCCTAAGTGGTTCTGAATGTACAATGATAAAGCAACCCATTTCCAACAGAGTGTTTCATGAGTCTCCTTGCAAAATGAAAGCCATTTGGGAAGGAAAAATCTAATAAAAGCCTAGAACTCAAAATATGAAACTCACAGTCAAAGTCAGGACTTCTAGTAAAAGCCTCCTGGGTTTCGAAGTCAGTACACTTGACAAACAGGAGGTTGGTAAGGCCCAGGATGCCTGATAACACTGCAACTGCTTTTGAACCTGGAAAGGTCAACAATACTATGCCAAATGCCACGATTCTCAGTCACTCGAGACACGGCGGTGACGGAGGCAGGGGCCCATGTCCTGCAGGCACTTGGCACCTGGCTTCTTTAGCTCTGGACACCATGCCCTGGGCCACAGTGCATGGACGGGGCAGGAGGAGATAGGACGTTCATCACCTGTGCAGTCTTACCTTTCGTTGTTGGCAAGCCACACGTTTGTTATGCAAAAAGCAGATTAATGAAATTGAAGAAAAAGGTTCTTTTTTCAATAAATGGTTTATTTTAGGGGGGAAAAAGCCTCCTGGGCGTGTAAGCATGTATTTTCCCTTTGACGGGGCCTCATTTTTTCTGGAATGGGGTAAAAGGTATGGGGATTAAGGTCTATTGCTGTCAGCATGTTGCTTCACACTCTGGCCTGACTCCAGAGAGTGCGGAGTCAGGGCAAGGCTTTGCTGTTGTTGCTGTTGTTGTTTAGGCACTAAGTCGTGTCTGACTTGGCGACCCCATGGACTGCAGCCCACCAGTCTCCTCTGTCCGTGGGATTTCCCTGGCAAGAATACTGGAGTGGGTTGCTATTTCCTTCTCCAAGGGATCTTCCTGACCCAGGGATCGAACCTGCATCTCCTGCATTGGCAAGCCGATTCTTTACTCTGAGCCACCAGGGAAGCCAGGGCAAGTACGGGGTGGACCTCACCGTTATGGAATCCTGTACTGGCCCAGAATCAACGCTGGCCGTAATAACATAACCTCTGCAGTTTGTCATTCTGTAATTTGTGGATGAGCTTTCATGCCATTTAAACTCCAGCCAAGTGCTACTATTTTGCTTTCGGTGTTTATGGCTCTGTGTGTTCTTTTTATGTTAATCACATCCTGCCCAAAACTGAGTGGGTGCAGCGGGGACATTAGACTTGGTCCTTTCTAGACAAGGCTAAAGCCCTAAGAGTGGGTTTCGTGAAGGAGAAGAGGTCTAGAAAATGGAGGAAATTTAGTGTGGGGGTAGGGAGGATGATATTGCCTCTCTGATCTTTCGAATAAGCCTGATAAGAAAGGCCAAGACAGCTGCTAGGAGCCAGGGACCTCAAAGAGGGCCTGAGGCTGGTGGGGGCAGACTAGACAGTGGGCTGGCCTGGGAGTAGGGCTGGCCAGTGTTTGGGCTTTATGGCCATGTTCAGTATCAAAGTTGGCAGCCATCTGTGAAAATCAGGTGTGCTGGGCCCTGTCTGAAGTCTTCTAGGTCACAGCCAGGGTAGACAGCATCGTGGTTTGTTCAGCACTGTTCTGATTTTAGGGTTCCCCAGGTGGTGCTCGTGGTAAAGAATCCACCCACCAGTGCAGATTTGAGAGATGCAGGTTCGATCCCTGGGTTGGAAGATCCCTTGGAGGAGGGCATGGCAACCCACTCTAGTATTCTTCCCTGGAAGTTCCCATGGACAGGGTGGCCTGGCGGGCTACAGTCCATGGGGTTACAAAGAGTCAGACACAATTGAAGTGACTTAGTGCACACACACATTCTGGTTTTAACACAGAGAGTCCCAAGAAACCCCTCAGTTCACACAGTCTCACTACTGGCCGTGTCATTCACTGCTGCTGCTAAGTCGCTTCAGTCGTGTCCAACTCTGTGCAACCCCATAGATGGCAGCCCACCAGGCTCCCCCGTCCCTGGGATTCTCCAAGCAAGAACACTGGAGTGGGTTGCCGTTTCCTTCTCCAATGCATGAAAGTGAAAAGTGAAACTGAAGTCGCTCAGTCATGTCCGACTCTTCACTACCCCATGGACTGCAGCCCACCAGGCTCCTCCGTCCATGGGATTTGCCAGGCAAGAGTACCGGAGAGGGCTGCCATCGCCTTCTCTGTGGCATTCTTTGAAGACATGTAAAACCATCTGGAGACGCTCAGGGAGTGAATTAGATCATCGATAACCAACAATTCAGGGAAAATTGCCCTGCTTGTGCCTTGCTCTGTTTCCTTCAAGTAGATTCCCACTGCATGTGTGTGCATGCACGGGTAGTGTGTGTGTTTCGTGAAGCCTGGAGCACTCTGGAGTTGGCTCTGAAGTTTGGGAACAGATCACGCCATGCTAAAATTATTGTCCAAGGCTGAATCTGGGGGTTTCCTTCCTTTCTTCCTGAGATACACCCACCATTCATCTCCAGGTTCTAGTTTCAACATTGTGACCAATGCTGCTGTTCTTCTGATTGCATTATTCCTGTTGCATCTTGCTGAAACAGTTTGGCATCATTTCAGGAGGACTCCAAAGAGTTCTGGTACCATAGTTCTTTATGTATCAGTGTAGAGAAGAATTCGGTGAGAGGCAGAGTGATAGAGAAGAAGTGATTTATTAGGGTAGGATGCCTGTGAGGCTTACATGGGGCTTCCTGGGTGGCTCAGGGGTAAAGAAAAATATACCTGCAATGCAGAAGGTGGAGGAGACACTGCAGGTTCGATCCCTGGGTCAGAAAGGTCCCTTGGAGGAGGGCATGGCAACCCACTCCAGTATTCTTGCCTGGAGAATCCCATGGGCATAGGAGCCTGGCGGGCCACAGTCCACAGGGTCGCAGAGATGGACATGACTGAAGTGACTGAGCACACACTTGAGGCTTCCAAGAGGGTGGGTGAGAAATGCCACACCTGAGAACTTAGTGTGCTACAGTTTCATGATCAAAGGAAAAGCAGGGAGGGGAAGAAGACCTTTGTCTTCCTTGAGTAGAGGTCATGCTTCCATCATCTGCTCCTCTTCCAGGAGCGTTTTCCTGTCCCTATATGGTCAAGCTAGGCTCATGATTATGTGTGCAGACAGCAAGTCCTAGGAATCATTAACTTACTGAACTCACTGGGCAGGATGTGGGTCTCATGCTGCCATTGTTTTGCTGTTCTGGGGCACGCACCATGCTTTTGCTGCCTGGTTTTGTTGTTAAGAAAGCCTGCTTGGTTTTGTGGTTAAGGAAACCTGCTTTCTCAAGTAATCATGAACTTACAAGGGTCTCCTGTGTCTTTTTACTTATAATTCCCTAGTGGGATTAATTATGTAATCATCTATTGTGTCCCTTCATTCTATCCCTATCATTTTCAGCGCTTTCATTTGACATTGATCTCTAAGTCTATCCCTTATTCCTTAGGGATAGGCCTTTGCCAGGTCATAAACTCTAACCTGTACTTACTAGCTGGGATCCCTGCCATCTCTGATTCTCACCCTACACACACAGACATTTTCTAATATCCATCTTCCTGCTTCATTCAAGGAACCACAGATTACTTGGGTTCTAGTAGTTGTAAGATTCATTGTTAACTGGCAAATCAATCCTAGTTGATAGCTCAAATACACCAAAACTCACTTGGGTTCAGTCCTTGGTCGAGGAACCCACAAGCTGCATGGCATGCCCCCCGCCAATTACTCCTTGACTTAAAAGTTGTCATAATGGCCATAGGATGCTGTTAGTAAAGGGAAGGACTTTGAGTGCACTGAGGCCCTAGTTTTCCAATGATCCTATCTCACATGCAGAGGAGAACAAGCTGGTGTAATCCACACAGGGGTCGGCATGCCACCCTCTCTCTGTTCTCCATTCCTTATTCCTTGGGTCATCTGGCCCTGAAGTTTCTTCCGAAAGTCTTGTTGCCTTGTCTTGAACTTTGTCCTTAAGTAGCCAAGGCTGTGTGCCTGCAGGTGATCCTTGCTGGATGCTTCCTGAGACAATGGAGCAGACTTACAGGTGCAAGCTTCCTTGGATGACCGTGAGGGATGTACTGAATTAAGAGCAGGAAGCGGGCACTAGGTGAGGGGCGTATGCTGTGTGGGTGAAAACTGTGCCTCTTTCTCCTTCCTACCCAAGAGGCTTTGGTGGTCAAGGTCTACTCACATGCCCTTCACCTTCTCTGAACCCCACAGAAGGGGCTCAGTCGCCGGGACACACTTGGGAAGGTTTTCTGTCCCCTATTTTGTGTTTTTCATACCTAGGGTGGAACAGTTGACATTTTACAGTACATACGGAATCAGCAGAGAAAGATTCAAATAAGTTTCTGTATATTCTTTCTGCTAAAGCAGGCAAGTTGACTTAAACACCTTAGAAACTCTTATCCAGGAAAGGTTGGGAAAATGCACGGTGGACTGGTTACACTTCAGCAGGGAGTTGACATGGATATGAGCTTTACTCGTTCAAGTGTATTGACTGCCATAGGGAAACTCTGCCACAGGCTGCAGGGAAGCAAGAGTTGTGGAAGGATTTTTTTGCTATTTGAAGTTTTTCCTTAATCATGAGTCTAATTATTAATGCCCTCTGTAGCTTTGTGCTTTGACTCCATTCATTCTTTCAGCATAAAAAGAATATTCTAGAAGTCTTGAAAAGTAATATGGGTCTTTACATAGATTTTCTTAGAGAGGAAGTGCCGGAGCTTTCGAGTCTGCAGAGAGTTTGCTGAAATTCTATTTGGACAGTGTTTCTCTCCCCCCATGTTTCCTTTCACGGAATCTGCTGAAACCTCGCTCCTCTCTCCAGGAGGCCCCTTTTGCTTTCCTCCCTTCTTATCGTTGCCTTCAGCTTACTCAATCAACCCTCCTCCTCAAAGCCTGCTTTCTTCCAAACTCTCCCAGCTGCATGAAGCCCTGGGGAAAAGGATCTGGCTTTACCTCTGATCGCTTTTCTCTCAGAAACTTGACACATGACTTGGAGTCTACATTTCAGAGGAGAACCCAGGTGATAACTCTGTAAGCACGAAGCCTTCCTCTGGGATGGAAAGGACTTGGGGAGGGAGGGATGTTACAACACACGTTAATACTTTGTGTCTCTATCACACACACACACACGCCTGTAATCACTTTCTTAAGAGGAAGCTACCTTATTCAGAGCTGAATGCGTATAGTCATCAAAGAATATGAGAAAAAATTAACTGGAAACTTCTCTTCTGCTTCTAGGAATTTGAAGCCTATGTAAATGCTTCTGGAGAACATGGAATTGTGATTTTCTCTTTGGGCTCAATGGTCTCAGAGATTCCGGAGCAGAAAGCTATGGAAATTGCTGATGCTTTGGGCAAAATACCTCAGACAGTAAGAAGATTCTATATGATTTTTTTAAATATCTATCTTCACAAGAGTTCTAACCCCAGACTTTCAATAACTAAATTATGAGTTGGGCTTTAAACTTGGATTTCCCTGCCACTTCCTAATTATTATTAATAATGTAAAGTTTTTTTTTTTTTTTTTGCTATTTCACTCTCAACTACGCTGTTAAACCATGACCCACTGCATGAGGAGGACTCTTTCTCTCTTAACTGACTCAAAAGTGTATTAAGGAGAATTTATTTTTTAAAATAAAATGAGCAGGATAGTGTTTCTTCATATTGCATGAGAATATTTCCCCAGAAAGCAGTTGGTTAGGACACTGGATTCATTTCTTATATTTCTGCTTTTATAGTTCCATGCCCACTCATTTTAAGTAATTTCCCTTGAAGTTCAGAAAAGTGCAAAAATCATAGCTATACAACTTGCTGAATTTTCACAGATTCACAAAGTGAACACACCCATGGAATCAAGCCTCTGGAACGAGACACAAAATGTTACCTGTCTCCAAAAGCCTTCTTACCTACCTTTTCCAAGGTTATATTCATTCAGAGACTCCAATTTCTAGCTACTAAAGCTGATGTCTTGTCTTATTTTAAAAATTGTATGTGTACGTTCTTAAACTTGTTGTTTTTTTGTTTTTTTTTTTTCTTCTGCAAGGTCCTATGGCGGTACACTGGGACTCCACCACCAAATCTTGCGAAGAATACAAAACTTGTCAAGTGGTTGCCCCAAAATGACCTGCTTGGTACGTGGGGAGGATTTAGCATGTAGGGTCTAACCAAGGTTAAATTAAGAAAGTGGCTCAGGCAGGGCCATTCTAAGGGATTATTTAGCTGGAAAGGATTATTGTCAACGTATCCCACATTGCCTTTTACCCAGTAGGATATCTCAACCCACATGCGCTTCTGCACATTTCTGCAAGGGCCATGTGTGGATGGCACTGGGCCCTGAGCATGCTTGGAGAACCCAGACGATGTCAGATGTTGAAACTCGGTGGCTTGACTGGTGGCATCACCCCCTGCTTTTCTCCTCAGGTCACCCAAAGACTCGGGCCTTTATCACACATTCCGGCTCCCATGGCATTTATGAAGGAATATGCAATGGCGTTCCCATGGTGATGATGCCCTTGTTTGGTGATCAGATGGACAATGCAAAGCGCATGGAGACCCGGGGAGCTGGAGTAACCTTGAATGTCCTGGAAATGACTTCAGAAGATTTAGAAAATGCCTTGAAAGCTGTCATCAATGAAAAAAGGTAAGAGAAAAACTACCCAGGAATACTTGCTACTTGTATTTTGGCCATCGCCTCATAATAACCATTCAGATGCGAAAACAAGTACACCAAGATCTAGTTTATAAGTAAGATGACTTGGGGTTATTACCACTCATTTTATACAAAAGTGCTTTAATTTCTATAGAATTTATCATAAAAGTGACTTTAAATATTATTTCCCCTGGTGTACTTAAAATTTCAATTTATTTTTAAAATGTCAATATAATAAATGTCTGATCTCTAAGTTCCTGCAAAGAAAGAAATATTCCATTAGAAGAAGCATAGTGTCTAAGATAAAAACAAATCAGTTACTTAAGGTATGGTTTTTCCCAGCACTGAAACTTGTGAGAAATTTTGTCCATGGGGATTTAAAAATCTCTGTGTGTGTGTGTGTGTGTGTGTGTGAGAGAGAGAGAGAGACATGCTGTGACAAAGGCTCATGATAAAAGCAAAGTCAAGTTTGTTCAAATGTGGCTCTGAAAGCAAATCAATAGGCAAAAGCCATTAGATCAAATTATCTCTGCGTGAACTTTATTGTATTGCTGTCAATTGCTACAAGTAATAGGCTGATCAGAACCTTCTAGGAAGAAGTTATGGACAGGAGTGGACTTCATCCAACAGTCAGCTATGTGTGTGCACATGCGTGCATGGGTGTGTATGTGTATGTATCTACGAGAGTATCAGGAAACTTTACCCACAGTTTCTTCATTCTGAAGGAGACATCAGTCAGGAAGGCAGATGTAAAAAGACTGGGATGTTCACCTGCTGCTGCTGCTGCTGCTAAGTCGCTTCAGTCGTGTCTGACTCTGCGACCCCACAGACAGCAGCCCACCAGGCTCCCCCGTCCCTGGGACTCTCCAGGCAAGAACACTGGGGTGGTTGCCATTTCCTTCTCCAATGCATGAAAGTGAAAAGTGAAAGTGAAGTCGCTCAGTCGTGCCCGACTCTTAGCGACCCCATGGACTGCAGCCCACCAGGCTCCTCCATCCATGGGATTTTCCAGGCAAGAGTACTGGAGTGGGGTGCCATTGTCTTCTCCAAGAATGTTCACATAGGAAGAGACAATACACAGGGGAACTATGATGGTGCTCACATGCGTGTGATGCTTCTGATTAAAAAAGAACTGTCTACCTAACCCCAGGGTAAAGTGCCCACGGTGTTAGTAACAACCTTCGCAGAGCAGTTGATGTGGTTCTTACCTATCATTTCAATTGGCTTCTGGCAGCCCAGCTTGTCAGCATTAGGTCATGCTGCTCACGCATCACTATAGGTAAAGCCTGATTTCTTTCCATATGCTGGTAACTCATTCTTGAGCTTTGTATTAGTAATGTAACTTTCACCTTTTGTTCAGTGGTATGGACAACTACTTGTAATCTAAAAGTGACTTGGTAGAAGTTCTCTGGTACATTACTATCTTAAAAAAAAAAAATACTAATCAGTCATTTCAAGTTACTAACTTTATTTCTTTCTGACTCATCGCATGTGAATCTCCTTGTTCCCAAAACTCTAAACTGGGACTGCACCCAGTTTAGAGAAGTGGAAAGAGAGAGAGATAAAGAGAAGTGGAAAAATTTCCAACATCGCGTTATAAAACCAGGCCATAACAGGTGCTTAATCAATTAATCAGTAAAAGTACAAGAAAATCTATTTTGTATGAGACAATTTATATAAAAAGAAGGTGTTTAACAGAATTTATGGCCAAATATTAGTAGCACATTATAATAATGTACCCATATGAAATGATGGACATGTTTAAGGTCAGATATGATCATAATCACTCCTGAATAAGTGTCTTGCTTTTCCCTTTCTTCCCTCTTTTCTTCCCCTTGCCACCTCCTCCTTCCCCTTCTCTTCCTTCTCTTTCTTCTTTTAGTGCATCCATACTAAGGGATGAAGTATCAATCCCATTTTGGATTTGGATATTGACTCAGCTGTTCACACAGTCCAAAATAAACAGGAACCCATTTTTTCCTTAACAGGCTGCATAGACACTCCCTCATGCAAAATTTAATACTTAGATGGTCTGATGCCTCAGTAGTTGAAAGTATATCACTGTCTTGGATATGGCACTTTAAAATGTCTTTTACGTTGGCTAGAAGTGATTATTTGCAATCTCATTGAATGAGAAATCATTAATAATTTCTGAGATGACCTGTTCCTTTATTTCTTTATCTTGTTACCAAAAAGTATGACTAATTTCCTATAAGGATATCACTAAAAAGAGAAGAAGAAGAGTAGGAAGCAAGTTTCAAATAACTTAAAATTAAAACTTTGGCTTCCAGTTTTAAGAGATAAAGAATATTTAGCGTGTGTGTGTGTGTGTGTGTGTTTCTGATTACAATAGAAACTCTACCACGTTTGGAAAATCTGGTAGCAGTCCTAACTGGAAGCAAGGGTAGAGGGAGGATGGTTCACTACTGCTGGTGTTCCAGGCATTCACATAACTGTCTTTGTGTTCAGCTATAAGGAAAACATCATGCGTCTCTCCATACTTCACAAGGACCGCCCCATAGAGCCTCTGGACCTGGCTGTATTCTGGGTGGAGTTTGTGATGAGGCACAAGGGGGCATCCCACCTGCGCCCTGCAGCCCATGACCTCACCTGGTACCAGTACCACTCTCTGGATGTGATCGGCTTCCTCCTGGCGGTCACGCTGACAGTCATCTTCATCACCTTTAAGGCCTGTGCCTTCACCTTCCGGAAATGCTTTGGGAAGAAAGAGCGAGTGAAGAAATCTCATAAATCCAAGACACACTGAGAACTGGGTTGGAAACTTTAGAGAAAGGTTAAATTCATGTTATGCTTACTCAGGAACTACTTTGCCAGAAAATGACGCCCCAGAGTGTGTTTTGAAAAATAAAAATGACCCGATCCCTAGTCACACACACAGGTAGAGGTATTTGCTGCTCCCTCCAGTACTTTAATCTGGACTTCACTTTTTGTCTTTCAAATGACTTAAGAGGAGAAGGCAATGGCACCCGACTCCAATACTCTTGCCCGGAAAATCCCATGGGTGGAGGAGCCTGGTGGGCTGCAGTCCATGGGGTCGCAGAGTCGGACACGACTGAGCGATTTCACTTTCATTTTTCACTTTCATGCATTGGAGAAGGAAATGGCAACCCACTCCAGTGTTCTTGCTTGGAGAATCCCAGGGACGGGGGAGCCTAAGGGGCTGCCATCTATGGGGTCGCACAGAGTCGGACACGACTGAAGCGACTCAGCAGCAGCAGCAAATGACTTAAGAGAACTGGTCGGTCCTTCCTTCAACCTACAATACTGTCCCTACCCAGAAATGGGACCTGTCTGGGGACCATGTCTTCCTTCCCTTCCCCCAGGAACGTGTCCAGCATCGGTAGACACATTCCTTCACCAGTTACGGCTGGTTCTCAATTATGCTCATGTTTCACAGATGCCTCTGTGCGTCTGAAGAAGATGTCTCTTCCTTGCCCTTGATGTGATATGACTGAATGATATAGAGTTCTTCTGAGACAGTGTATGATTTCTGACTTTAGTGGGGAAAGAATGGTGTATAAAATTGGTGGGTGATATGCCTGAGTAAGATAATCATTGCTTGTACCAAACAGATCTGAATTTGACAGATGCCTAAATTATAGTGACTGGAAAGTATACTTTTCTGATGTGATAACTAAAAATACGTTAATAAATTTATGTAAATTATATTTGTTAGGTGTTCTCTCTATGGGTGTTGCATTTATTTATTATTAAACTACATGTTCTAACTACGAAAGTAATACATGATTCTGACAGAAAATTTGAAAAAGGTATACACACACATGTGCAAGGAAATTAAAGTCACCATTACTCTCGTTCCCTCATGTTTGCCAAAATAACCACCCTTATTATTTTGGCAAATATGTGGAGTTATAAAATACTGCGAATATACCATATTTGGTATATTGAAGGAATGCTACCTATTTGGTATAAATGAAGGAAGAATTTAGAAAACACATTCTTCCTTCACTTTACCCTATTGTGAATGCTCTCTCCAGGTCTTTATATAACATTTAATTCGTTTTAAGTGGCCAAGGAATATTCTATTGCATGAATATACCAGGATTTATATAACCACAACTTCCAGGTGTATTCACTTTTATTTTCCTTTGTAAAAAAGACATCACTAAATATCCCAGTAGCTGGGTCTTTGTACATACGTACCTATGACTGTTTCCATGGGAAAGGGCCTTCCAACAGATCAATGGTTGTTTGTTTTGGCTCCATTAGTGTGAGGATTCATGGGCAAGCAGTTTATTTGCAAAGGTAAGGAAACCCTGAAGAGGAGTGGGGAGGAGGGTGGGCATTGATGACCACCAGGAAGGCAGCTCTCCGTGGGCAGCTGGAGATCACTCCTGCTGCTTGCCGCTGGCAGCCAGTGCAGGAAACTTGGTGGCCTTACCCCACGGGAGGCAGAAGGCCCTTGGGGATCCCAGCACTGGTCCCTGTTGGTGATCAGCTGCTCCCAGGTGGTCTTCATTTCCCTGTACTTCTGGGGGCCCACCAGGGCAGGTAAGAGGGCTTTAAAACCCAGAGAGAACCCACGGGAGAGAAACACAGATGCCGTGTTGGAGACCAGGCCCTGTGCACTAAGATACAAGAACATAGGGATCTGGGTGGGGCACCGATGCGTGGTTCCTTCCGGTAAATGGTTTGAGATAGTCCCCCTGTGTCCAGAGAGGTTCGGTCGGTGTTGAGAGAGCCAGGATCTCACCTTCTTCAGTCTAAAGTATAATCTTGAAAAAAAGACAGTATCAGTTTGATAGGCAAAAGTGGAATTTTGTTTTAAATTTGCCTTTATTATTATTATTATGGAGATAGGCTGGGACCTGGGACCATTGCTGCAGTGTAGCAATGCTTGCACTTAGACACACCTCTTCTTTGAGCAACCAAATACAAAGAAATTGTATGGAACTAAAAATAACTGCCTGCATACAGCAATTGTGGCAAATTATGGCCCCAAAAGATGCAAAAAAAAAAAAAAAAAACCCAACCCCACCCAAACTGCCACTTTTGAAGAGCCTGGAACAAAAGCAGGGAAAGTGAAGTGAAAGTGTTGGTTGCTCAGTCATGTCCGAGCCAGGCTCCCCTATCTTTGGAATTCTTGGAACAAGAATACTGGAATAGGTAGCCATTCTCTTCTCCATGGGATCTTCCCGACCCAGGGATCGAACCTGAGTCTCCTGCATTGCAGGCAGGTTCTTTACCATCTGAGCCACCAGGAAAGCAGCATTGGGAGTAAAAGTAGGTACTGCGAATGCCCCCTGCACACAGCACTGCCTAGGGGGTGGGCAGGACACCCCTACCCTTGCCCCATATAAGGGATAAGCTATCCCCGTAGCTGGGAGCCAGCAAGGCAAACAGTTGTCTGTTTTCACTCCCCACCCTGCAAGCCTTGCTTGAGTTTCTTCTCTGGCCTCTAGTCAGTTTCTATCGATTGGGGAAGCAAAACCCTAGTCAGTAACATTATTATTAAAGGCTGATTTTTTCCCAAGCCTATGAGCCATTTGTATTTCTTTCTTTCTTTTTTTTTTTTTTTTGGAGAATATCTTCTGTCTGGTCTCATGTGGTATTTATTACCCTTGAACAGCAAGGAGATCCAACCAGTCCATCCTAAAGGAAATCAGTCCTGAATATTCATTGGAAGGACTGATGCTGAAGTTGAAACTCCAATACTTAGCTTGCTTAAATTCGTGTCCATTGAGTCGGTGATGCCATCCAACCATCCCATCCTCTGTCGTCCCCTTCTCCTCCTGCCTTCAATCTTTCCCAGCAAGTCAGCTCTTCGCATCAGGAGGTCAAAGGATTGGAGCTTCAGCTTCAGCATCAGTCCTTCCAATGAATATATAGGACTGATTTCCTTTAGAATGGACTGGTTGGATCTCCTTGCAGTCTAGGGGACTCTCTACTTAATATTCTCCACTAAATATTATATATTTATTGAGGAAAAGGACCAAATCTTCATGAGCTGTGAGCCCAACCTCCATGTACCAGGCTGTGTTGACCCCTTTTTACACCTTCCTTCTTTAAGCCCCACTTGAATCCTTTGATTAGATACGTTCTGTCCAATGGGTGGTGCTAGTTCTTTTCATCAATGAGGCTGTCTCAGCAGATCCATGACAAGTTCATTCACTCAAAGTTCTTGCTAGAATACAGACATATAAAGTTCCCACTCAAATACACACCTGAGAGAGTGGCTTTTGCTAGCACAGTTGATCCCACCAAAAAAAAACTATGTTGGGCATGATATGCCTTGGGAAATTAAACACAAAGTCACTTCTGAGAAGCCAGACAGACCCAGAGCTCATGAGATCCTGGACAGTCAGTATGGGGCTTCTTAGTTGTAGCACAGTGTGTGTGTGTGTGTGTGTGTGTGTGTGTGTGTGTGTGTTTGTGTGTTCCAGCTGTGCCGGGTCTTATTTCCAGCATGGGAGTTCTTAGTTGTGGCACAGGTGTGTGTGTGTGTGTGTGTGTGTGTGTGTGTGTGTGTGTTCCAGCTGTGCCGGGTCTTATTTGCAGCATGGGAGTTCTTAGTTGAGGCATAGTTGTGTGTGCGTGTGTGTATGTCTGTTGTGCCGGTCTTATTTCCAGCATGGGAGTTCTTAGTTGTGGCACATGGGGTCTAAGCTCTCCCACCAGGGACTGAACTGGGTCCCCAGCATTGGGAGTGTGGGGTCTTGGCCATTGGACCACCAAGGAAGTCCCCAGGGAAATGTGGCGCTAACTCCTGATTCCCTACAGGCATGCGTGGCTGGGCCAGGATTTGAAAGCCCATGGTCTTAACCACCAGTTTGCCCTGCCTGCTTGAGGAACTACTGTGATTATTTTTCCTTTACATTCCTTAGGGTATTTACAATGACTCAAGTATTCATGTATATTCAATGGAGTAAATATACCTTCCCCTGGAAAAGAGAATAGCTACCCATTCCAGGATTCTTGTCTGGAGAATCCCGTGGGCATAGGAGCCTGGTGGGTTCCATGGTTTGCAAAATTGGACACGACTGAATGACTAACACAAATAAATAACAGTTAAGCTTTGGGGACCGGCATGGGAATTCTAGTGAAATTGTACTGAATTTCTTTTTTCCCCTAGAGGAAAGAATGACACATCTTTCAGAATGGAAGAGACAAACTATTTTTTGTCAGAAAAACTCAAAGCTGAAAATCTATTGCCATGTTATTTTGGAGTATTCCCTCTTTGCACTAACTGATTCTTGTGTATTTTTTAATAGTCAAGAACATGCGAGAACTTGCTTTACTTATCTGCCCTTCAAAGCAAATTTCAATGAAATTGGTTCCATTGACGTGACTGGATTTTTGGAAATTATTTGAATAAAGTTGCTCAATTAAAATTTTAAATGTTATCCTTTATAGGCCTATTTTTCTCATATTTTCTTTGTTAAATTTAGACATGACCAGAAATCCTCTTTTACATTTCCTGTTCATTTAGAGAAGTTGTTTGCTCTGAAACCTAGGTTTAAGGCCTAGAAAGAATTCCACCTGCTTAGCCTTTTAAATTCAGGCCAGCAGGACTTGGCATCTTCCATATTTGTTATTGTTATTCAGTCGCTAAGTCACACCCAACTCTTTGCAACCCAGTGGACTGCAGCGCGGCAGCCTTCCCTGTCCTCCACGGTCTCCCAGTGAAAGTCACTCAGTGGTGTCCAACTCTTTGCAACCCCATGGACTGTACAGTCCATAGAATTCTCCAGGCCAGAATACTGTCTCCCAGAGTTTGCTCAAATTCATATCCACTGAGTCGGTGATGCTATCTAACCATCTCATCCTCTGCCACCCTCTTCTCTTGCCTTCAATCTTTCTCCAGTATCAAGGTCTTTTCCAATGAGTCAGCTCTTTGTATCAGGTGGCCGAAATAACGGAGCTTCAGCTTCAGCATCAGACTTTCCAATATTAGGAGGTAGCAAATTGAATCACCATTCAACTCACCCACAAAAGTAATTCCAAACAGCTTAATATTTTTAGATGAAAACATACAGTTCTGTGATGGTCCCAAAACACCTGCAGCCACTTAACACCTGTGACATCTCATGATGTTTATAATAGAGTACCACAGTGACTTTTTGGTTGTTGTTGCTTTTTTTAACCTGTATACCCTTTAAGTTTGTTTACTTTTTGGATACACATAGCATTTTAAAAAAAATAATAAGTGCAAATATCCCTTTTAAAATATTTATGTATGTATTTGGCTGCACCTGTTCTTAGCTGCAGCATGCGGGGTCTTCACTCTTCCTTGTGGAATGTAGGATCTAGTTCCCTGACCCCAGCCCCCTGCGTCAGGAGCACAGAGTCTTAGCCTCTGGACCACCAGAGATGTCCCAACATTTAAGTTTTAATTCTTGTTTTGATTTTTTCAGTTGTAAAGACAGTTTCTCATCTAGATCATCATAAGATGCAGACAGTTAAAATTTATTTTTAATTGGCAGATAATTGGTTTACAATACTGTGCTGTTTTCTGCATTATATTAACATGAAGTCAGCCATGGGAATAAGTATGTCCCCTCCCTCTTGAACCTCCCTTCCACCACCTACCCCGTCCCACCCCCTCTGAGTTGTCGCAGAATGTTGGATTTGAGCTGTGTCACGCATCACATTTTCTCTGGCCACCTATGGTAATGAGTGGGTCTCAGCGCTGCTCTCCCAGTTCACCCCGCCCACTCCTTCCCTCCGTGTCCACAAGCTTGTCCCCGATGTTTTCATCTCCACTGCTGCCCTGCAGGTGAGTTCAGAAGCACCATCTTTCTAGGTTCCATACATGTGTGTTAGTACGTGATATTTGTCTTTCTCTTTTTGACTGACTTCACACTGTGTAACAGGCTCTAGGTTCACCCACCTCATTAGAATGGACTCAGATGCATTCCTTTTTATAGCTGAGTAATAGTCCCTTGTGTGTATGTACCACAGCTCCTTTATCCATTCATCTGTCAATGGACATTGCTTCTGTGTCCTCGCTATTGTAAACAGCGCTGCTGTGAACACTGGGGTACACGTGTCCTTTTCGGGTAAGGTTTCCTCAGGGTATATGCCCAGTAGTGGGATTGTTGGGTCATGTGGTAGTTTTATTCCTAGTATTNCTTAAACGACAGAACTTTGCTTCTGGAGATGAAGGCTGAGATCCAGGAGCCAGCACAGCTGGGCTCTGGGGGGACGCACTTCCTGGCCTGCAGATGGCTTCCTTCTCATGTCACGTGGAGAGAGGAGGAGCTACCTAGTGTCTTTTGTAAAGGGCACCAGTCTCATCATGGGGGCCCCACCCTCGTGACCTCATTCAAGCCCAGTTACTTCCCAAACCAGTCTCCTAGTGGCTTTTCAAGCATCCTCTTGTGACACTGTTTCTTTAATTTGCTGTGTTACTGATTCGGGCATATCCTGTATGCCAGTCTGCTACATGAACCAACCTAGTTTTATGTCAATTGCAAGTAACTTCTTCCATCTGTGACTTAACTTTACAATATTTTATTGTACAGAAGATAAATTTATTTTTAATTTTTATGTTGACATGTTGTATTTTCACTTTTATTCAAGAAATTTTCTTTTTTTTTTTTATCGCACTGCATGGCATAAGGCTCTTAGTTCCCCAACCAGGGACAGAACCTAAGCTCCCTGCAGTGGAAGCACGGAATTTTAATCACTGGACCACCAGCGAAGTCCCAGAAGATATATTTTAACTTAGAAAAGTTAACCCTTTATTTCTAACTGGTTTCTCTTATTACTTTTAAAGGACATCCTACCCTAGTCTCAGGATCAAAACGACTATATTGTCTTAAATTTTTGCTTTCTGAGTTTAGGTCTATAAACCATCTGGAGATGTTTTGCACAGGCATGAATGGAATTGATCAGAGACCTGACTGCAATCGTGCGGCTCCCCCAGGGCCCATAGTGCAGGGCACATTCCTTTCCGGCTGTGTCACTGGGACTTAGTCGTCCAGCAGCCACCATCTTCATCACTTGGCAGGAAGTAACTCCACTGTCTGTTCCGTGGGCACCACCAAGAGTGTGAGACCAGTCTGCCGGGAAGCCTCCAGTGCAGGTTGGTTTTCTGGGCTGCTTTGCAATCCTCCCACCCAGGGACCCAGGGTGGTGACCGCCTTGGGCTGTTACAGTGGGACTGGTTTGGAAATCCCACCTCCATCTGCTCTGGGGACAACCTGAGACTGTTCCGCTGGCAGCGTGAGTGTAGGAAGAATTTCCCTGCCCTTCT
>SJYQ01004795.1:520420-581960 GCA_006410935.1 Redunca redunca | reverse complement strand
CCCCTGCCTGTTTCTTGGACTTGAAGGTAACTCCTCCCTTTGGCCCTTCATGGGTTCTGCACTAGGCCTCGCTGGGTCCCTTCCCATCCTGGCCCAGTGGACCCTGATATGAAAGAGACGAGGGTGGACGGTGTGGTTTCACTTCCTCCCTGAGGCCCCCCTGAGTTACACCCTGCGGACGGGCACCAGCACTGCCCCCACTGGTGGCCTCCCTCCCTCACCCTGGGTGCATCGTGGCCTCTGGGAGATGTCTCCTTTCCCTTTAAGAGCGGGGCTCCTGGAAGCAGGGCTGGACAGCAGCTGGGCTCCCCTGGGGACCCAGCACAGAGCCTGACAGTGGACACACCATCCACTCGGGAGGAACTGAAATGCAGTGAAGACACAAAGGGAACCCCAGATCCTCTGGCCTCTCTCTCTCTCTCTCTCTCACACACACACACACACACTCAGGGGACACAGGAATCAAATCCCCGCTAGGACCAGAATTTCCTTTCACCCGACTGTCTCAGCTCTGGGCATCATCTCCTTACAGTCAGGAATCTGCTCTCCAAATAGCAAGGGAGGTTTATTTCAAGGGGAGGAAAGAAAGGGGCACTGATTATTTAAGTACAATAGTTTTTCTTACAAACAGAATTAAAAGTGGTTTGCGGTGGTACAGTGGGGTTTGGCCCCCAGGAGAAAGGCAGGTACGTTTTGCGCTTGGACCACCTAGGAGATTCCTTGAGGTGAAGCCAAAAGCTGCTGCTGACTGCAGGTATCCAAGATGTTGAGTGTCTCCAGAGCTGCCCTCCAAACACCAGGATCTGAGTCCAGCTGTAGCTCCTGGAGAGCTGAGAGTGAGTGTACCAGGAGGATGAGGACCCCTGCAGCCAGGTCCTCATCCTCCGCCCACCCTGAGTGGTGCATCCTGATGAGAGCTGACTGCAGGGCGAGGGGCTCATGGGGCTTAGAACTTCATCCCCACCCCAGTGTGAATTCAGAAGATGGCAGGTGCAGTCGTGTCTCCACATGCATCTCCCATTCCTGGGGTCTTCCGTCACATCAACAGGGACAGGAAGATGACCCCCAGGCCCCAGCTGCTACGGGGAGCAGGCAGAAAGCACAGGAAACCATCAGAGCTGTCTTCCTAGAAAGCCCTCCGCAGGTTCATCCACCTCTCTGTGCCCTGGCCACCCCTGCCCCCCACCCCAAATACAACCAGAGTCAGCTGACTCTCCCCTCCGGTGGTTCCACTAAGCTCCCAAATGAGCAGGGTGGACTCATTTTGACTCACGCTTGAATCTCCACTACTTACAATTCCGTAATGCTGGAAAATCCAGCTTTTTCAAGTAATGCGCAGACATCTGCTTCATAATGATTCCTAAAATGACAGTCGGAAATGCCCATCACATGAATATTAGGTCAGCGAGAGATTTGGTTTCTCCTGATGAGAGTTTCTGTTAAGGGTTTAGTTCAGGACGTCTAGTTCAGCGTCGGGCAGGTATGAAGGGCCATGGGACACACACAGGGAACTTCTGCCCGAGCCTGACTCCCAACACCTGTCCCCACTCCAGACCTGGGTCTGACCAGATGGTCTTCGAGGTCCCTCCTGCATCAGGAGACCTGCCTGCTCACCTGCCAAGTTACATGCAGCGATTCTGATCCTTGACAAGTTGCTTTTAACATAGGTCATTGTTTCTAGCAAGAAGTTGTAGAGAACGGCAGGCTTTTTCTGAGTCTGCAAAAAACAAGTGACACCCAGGGCCATGGAAGAGGAAGTCCAGCAGACTGGCTGCCCACAGATGGCGGTCATCTGCTCACAGATGCCCATCCGTCTGATGCTACAGGGTCTGCCCAGACAGGGCAAGTGCTCATCTCAAAGTCACACAGCAGAGCAGCAGGTAGGCAACCTAAGGACCTTCCGGTTTCTGTTACTCTTCTCCGGCCCAGAGAGATCACACTCGCCCACAGCCTCCACTGTCCGATAGGGTAGCCACTGGCCACACATGGCCCCTGAGCCCCTGAAACGTGGCTTGCTGTTGTTCAGTCGCTCAGTTGTGTCCGACTCCCTGGGACCCCATGGACTGCAGCACGCCAGGCTTCCCTGTCCTTCACTATCTCCCGGAGTTTGCTCAGATTCATGTCCACGGATTCGATAATGCCATCCAACATGGCTAGTCTGAATTAAGTGTAAAGTGCCTCCTGGATACTGAAGACATTATCCCAAAGAGGTAAACTATTACATTAATAATTGTCTGTTGATTGCCTGTTGAAATGGCATGATTTGGAACTACTGGGTTAAGTAAAATCTATGATTAAATTTGGTTTCACCTCTTTTCACTTTTTTTCAACAGAAATCTTAAAGTTGGGTGTGTGGTTTGCATTCCCTTTCTGTTGGACAGAGCTGGTCTCAACACCTTGCGTCTAGCAGGATCACAGGATGAAGCCCCGAGCCCCTGGGGCTGTCCCCTGCCTCAGCTTCCTCACCAGGACAGAGCACAGGGTCATCTGGAAACCGGTCATCTCCTTGGCGGCAGCGGCGTCACTGTGGTCTGCGGAGCTCTCCAGGGCCTTCCAGCCCCAGAAGTGCACACACTGAAACATGGTGGCCACGCAGGCCTGGAGGGCACAGGACAGGATGGCAGGAGAGGCGTCAGGCAGCCCCGGGGGCCACACGAGGGGCAGGGCTGGCGGCTGGCACTCCATCAGTAAGCTAGGGGGCAGCCCCCCAAAGGCCTCAGGGAGCCAAAGAAGGGTGGGTTGATGAGCCCCCGGGGGCTGCCTGGGACCCAAGCCATTCTGGCCCATGTGACACCTTGGGCACATTTACTGAGAAGCCCCATGGGTACAGATGCAGCCCCAGTGCCCCCTCAGCCAATAGCCAGCACTGGGTGCCCTCAGCAGCCCTGCTGGGACCTACCACCTCCAGGAGCCTGGGGTTTGGGGGCCTGGCTGCAACCCCCCCACATCCCCTCTCCCCAGATCTCCCTCGCCCTGTCCCCTGCAGTAACCAGGCCACTGGTCTCTGGCCTCTGCTCGGGTTGAGCCACAGGAAGGTACTGGAATAGAGGGCAGGGAGGGAGGTTGGGGTGTCTGCTCCCCCAGGAGAAGGAGGGGCAACAGCCACCAAGGGGGCCCCATGCCATGCTGGCCTCTCCTCTTTGTGGCTCCTTCATTAAGGCCTCTCATCCCCTTTGGGGGTAGGCGGTCACTTTCTTCCCTGAAGCCCCGCCTCCAGGAGAGTTGCTGTTAAAACATGAAAGGACTGTGAACTTTTGATAGAAGGCAGTGAGGATAATGAAAATGTTAACTGCTTCAGTTGTGTCCAACTGTTTGAGACCCCATGGACTGTAGCCCGCCAGGCTCCTCTGTCCATGGAATGGCCCAGGCAAGAATTCTAGAGAGGGTAGCCATTCCCTTCTCCAGGGGATCTTCTCAATCCAGGGATTGAACATGAGTCTCCTGCATTGAAGGCAGGTTCTTTACTGTCTGAGCCACGTGGGAAGCCTTTGACTGTGTGGATCACAACAAACTGTGGAAAATTCTTAAAGAGATGGGAATACCAGACCATCTTACCTGTCTCCTGAGAAACCTGTATGCAGATCAAGAAGCAACAGAACCAGACAGGGAACTGTAGACTGGTTCAAAATTGGGAAAGGAGTGCGTCAAGGCTGTTAATTGTCACCCTGTTAAATAACTTATATGCAGAGTACATCACGTGGAATGCTGGGATGGATGAATCACAAACTGGAATCAAGATTGCTAGAAGAAATATCAACAACCTCAGATATGCAGATGATATCACTCTATTGGCAGAAAGTGAAGAGGAACTAAAGAGCCACTCAATGAGGGTGAAAGAGGAGAGCGAAAACTCTGTCTTAAAACAGCATTCAAAAAACTAAGATCATGGCATCTGTTCCCATCACTTCATGGCAAATAGATGTGAGAAAAGTAGAAACAGTGCCCGGTTTTATTTTCTTGAGTTCCAAAACCACTGCAGACGATGACTGCAGCCATGAAATTAAAAGATGCCTACTCCTTGGAAGAAAAGCTATGACAAACCTAAACAGCATATTAAAAAGCAGAGACAAATTGCTTTGTCAACAAAGGTCTGTATAATCAAAACTATGGTTTTTCCAGCGGTCTTGTGTGAATGGGAAAGTTGGACCGTAAAGAAGGCTGAGTGAAGAAGAATTGATGCTTTCAAAGTGTGGTCCTGGGGAAGACCCTTGAAAGTCCCTTGGACTGCACAGAGATCAAACCAGTCAATCCTAAAGGAGGAAATCAACCCTGAATACTCATTGGATAGACTGATGCTGAAGCTGAAGCTCCAATATTTTGGCCACCTGATGTGAAGACCGACTCATTGGAAAAGACTCTGATGCCAGGAAAGACTGAGGACAGGAGGAGAAGGGGGTGACAGAGGATGAGATGGTTGAATGGCAGCATCAACTCAATGGATGTGAGTCTGAGCAAACTCCGGGAGACAGTGAAGGCTAGGAACGCCTGGTGTGCTATAGTCTATGTGGTCACAGGATGGGACACCACATAGTGACTGAAAGACAGAAGAAAGGGTGGCTGGGGAAGGCATCTGGAGAAGAAGGAAAGTACGCCATGTTTCTCCTCACAGAGCCAAGACTCCTCAATCAGCCAGTTTGTGGGTTGCCTTGACTGGTCCCTGTCTCAGCCTGGTGGGAGGAACCAGCAGATGGTGGCTCTGGGGTCCCGGGAAGACTGAGCGAGGTGGGGGACACCCCAGCTAGCCAGGGCGGCAGCCCCAAAGCACGTGTTCCTTGTGGGGACAGTGGGGCCTGGGCATTGCACACAGAGCCCAGGTGTGTCTCACCTGGGCGGCATCGGAGCAGGGGTCCTGGCAATGTAGCATGAGGGGAACCCAGGCTTTCTTCACTTCCTGCTTGAAGAAATGCTTCTTGGAAATCCTGACCACCTGTGCCAGCTTCCCAAAGAGGATGAAGGCTTTTAAACGGAGCAGCTCACTCTCCTGCAACCAGAACACACAAGCTATTTCTGAAACGTGGGAAGCAAGAAGCCCAACAAAACCCCAGGCATTTGCCGTGGACCTTCTTAAACGCCTTGGTGCCTGCAAAGCCTTCTGGATCATTCCATCATGATGGAGTGTCTCCTGCAGGGCTCTGGGGACTGGGCAGTATTCTGGTGTTTGTGACCTTTTCTTGCCTAGACGGGGGCTGCGCTGGATCTGATCGCCTACCACCCCAACCTAGCAGAGTCCCCACACCACACCTCACAGGTGTCCAAAAAGCATTTTTGGCTGCGAGGATTTAAAGTCAGGGGAGGAGGGTCCCATGGGCCCTAGAACAAGATTTTTTTTTAAAACCAGCTCCCGTGATCAGCCAATTGATACATCAGCACCCAAGCTCGAACTGCAGCCCTTTTCATTCCAGGGCACCTCTTTCCTTTAGGGGGTGAGCAGTGGCCACCTTCTACCCAGCAGCCATTCGTGGGGACCCCCATGAGGACCAGGGCTGAGTAAGGCGCCAGTGTGGACTCACGTTGTCAAAGAAGGTTCTGCACTGCTCGGAGATGGCGTTGAAGGCGGACCCCAGGTCCCCTTCCCGCAGCTCGACCAAGACCTTGGCCAGGACCTCCAGGCCCTCAGAGGTCACGCTGGTGCTCACGCCTGGCACCCGCAGGGAACACAGGCACTTCTCCAGTAAGAGCTTCCGGTACTGCCTCACCTTCGGGGCACGGGGATGTCAGCCCCCGCCTGGCTGCCTGGGACAGGCCAGCATGGGCCCCCCACCCACCACCCCTGCCTTGGCCCCCGCGGACCTTCTTTGGGGCACCGAGGGCCATGTTGCCGAGAGCGCGCAGGGAGAGCACCCGCAGGACCTCGTCCTCCTGCTCTGCGCCCTTCTCCAACATCAGCACTGCCCGCTTCAGCAGCTTCTCCTGGTGCAGGATCGGGTCACTCATGAACTGGAAAGGAGAACTGGTCACAGTAACCCCCCAGAGAGGCTCTCGTTCCTCAGCCTCAAAACGGGACAGGTGATGCGACTCGATGCCCGGAGTGGCGTCCCTGGGAACAGGAGAGGATTCGGAGCTCCACCTCCCAGGATCGCCACTGGGCTCCGCCGCCGCCAGCTGTGGGACCCTGGCAAGTCCCTGGACCCCTCGGAACCTCAGCTTTCTCACCTGTAAAAAGGGCAACAGCAGTACCTGCCTCATGGGGTCGCTGTGAGGCTCCGATGCTGAAATACGTGGGGAAACCCTAGCTGAGTGTTATCTAAAGGAACACACCTGTTCGTCATTTGTTCCTTCCGTTAACGTGATGGGAGCGGCCATGGTGTGCAAGAGCCACGCCCACTGAGTCAGAGCAGAAATGCCCCAAATGCACAGATTCCACTTCCCTGGGCCTCCGAGGGTCACTTCTGGGCTCGCACCCAAAACGCTGGGCCCTCGGGACCGCACGGAGCCCTGTGGCATGCCTGGGTGCACGTATGTTTTATAAACCTTGGTGGTGGTGGTTTAGTCGCAAAGTCGTGTGTGACTCTTGCAACCCCATGGACTGTAGCCCGCCAGGCTCCTCTGTCTGTGGGATTCTCCAGGCAAGAATACTGGAGTGAGTTGCCATGCCCTCCGGCAGGGTATCTACCTGAGCCAGGGATCGAACCCAGGTCTCCTGCAGTGCACGTGGATCCTTTACGGACTGAGCTACAAGGGAAGCCCCTTTATAAACCTCAGAAAGTGAAGTCGCTCAGTCGTGTCCGACTCTTTGTGACCCCATGGACTGTAGCCTACTAGACTCCTCCATCCATGGGATTTTCCAGGCAAGAATACTGGGGTGGGTTACCATTTTCGTCTCCAGGAGATCTTCCTGACCCAGAAGAAAACTAAATACCCAATGGGTGACCCCAGAATGGAAAACTGATTCTTCAACCTTCTACAGAACAAGTCTGCCAGCCCCACCCTAGGGCAATGGTTGGTTCCAATGACACTCTGGGTGTCAGACAGCCATCAAGATTTTCCCCCAAAAGTTTCCTAGACAATTCCCTCAGGACCCCATAAGGAAGGGTAGCTGGGCATCAGTGGCTCTGACCCCCCTTTTGGGCCTTCCTGCCTGGCTCAGCCTGGCTCACCTCTCAGAGCCCTCTGCCTGGCCTTCCCAGGAAAGCCCTCCTCTGGCCCTGTGATGCTGGTGCTCACCACATTATGCAGCCCTTGGCGGCTATACTACAGGGCACAGGACAGGTCTCAACCCCTTTCCCCTCGGTGCCCGCCCTGAATCACGTGCTTGATGAATGAACGAATGGAGGAGGGCATGAGGGACGTTCACCTGTCCCTCCAACCCTGGACTCAGAGCCTGCGTGCCTGCCCTGAGATGAGCCCCCAGGACAGCCCGGGGGGTCGCCCAGCACCCACCCCACATGCCTGCCCACCCCGCCCACTGCCCACCCCCGCCCAGCCCCCACTGTGGCCTCACTTCCACGCAGACCGCCGTGCTGCTGATGCGGCAGCTCAGAGCTTCCGAGGCCATGCCCCTGAGCGCCAGCTCCGACAGCCTCTGCCGGTAGTAGCCCTGTGGGCTCTGCACACACAGCCTGCAGGGACGGCACCACCGAAGGGGCTTCTCAGCTCCTGTCCGTCACAGCTGCTCTGCAGCAGGGCGCCCAGGGTGGGGCTCCCAGGTCAGGGGGTCACTGAAGTACGGACCCTCCACCTCCTCTTTATAAAAAGTGAAAGTGCAAGTCGTGTCCAACTCTGTGACACCATGGATGGTAGCCTGCCCGGCTTCTTTGTCCAAGGAATTCTCCAGGCAAGAAGACTGGGGTGGGGAGCCGCTCCCTTCTCCAGGGGAATCTTCCCAACCCAGGGATCAAACCCAGGTTGCCTTTTTATAAAAAGGGGACCAGATTGAGGGTCTAGACCCAGGAAGGAACTCCCGGTCCTGCTGTCCTGGCACGGCTCAGAAGCCCTTTGTGACCCTGGGCACACCCCACCCACCTGGGACCTCACTTTCTTGCCTTGGAGCAGGAAGGGCTGGAATAAAAGATTTCCTTTGCCCTGCACCCTCCTGCCACTCAGAGTCTGGGATGTGGGTCAACATGGCAATCTGCCTCCCCCCACCCCAAACACACCCGGGAGCGAGGCATTCAGCTACTAGGCCCAGACCTTCCAGCCAGAAGATGGAGCCCTGGGGAGCCAGGCACCCACCTGGCCAGCTGGCTGACTCCCTGCAGGAATGTCGAGCTGCTCTCCAGAAGCGTCCACACGCCCTTCTCCTCCAGGGTGCAAAGCAGAGACTCACTGTTGAGTCTCCTGAACAAGAGCTGCATGGATCTGATGGTGACCCTGGAAGAAGATGGGGCCGAGCGAGGCTGAGGCTGCCCTCCTGGGAGCACCTGCCCTGCCTTCGATAAGCTCCTGGGTAAGCTCCGCACCCCGGCTCGTGGAGGGGTGCCCAACCCAGGTGGGGAGGCTTGCTCAGGGCCCAAGAGCAGCCATGGGAGACGGCGGGTCTGCAAACTCTGAAAACCACACCGGGTGGACCCACACGAGGGAGGGTCGTAAGCTGAGCTTCCAGAAATTTCTCCTCCCCACCAGGAAGGGAAAACGAGGGCCTCTCAGTGGAGGTGACACTTGTAGTCCAGTGACTTCTTTTTTTTTTTTTTAAGAACATTTATTTATTTGGCTCTACAGGGTCTTACAGTAGAGAATCTGCCTGCAATGTGGGAGACCTGGGTTCAATCCCTGGGTCAGGAAGATCCCCTGGAGAAGGGAATGGCTACCCACTCCAGTATTCTTGCCTGGAGAAGCCCATGGACGGAGGCATCTGATGGGCTACATTCAGTCTGTGGGGTTGTAAAGAGTTGGTCACTACTGAGCAATGAACACTTTCACTTTCACAGGGTCTTAGTTTCAGCACATGGGATCTAGTTCCCTGACCAGGGATTGAACCTGGGCCCTCTACATTAGGACCTTTGAGTTTTAGCCACTGGACCACCAGGCAAGTCCCCAGTCGAGTGACTGCATCCAGCCCGGGCCCACCGCCTCACCATACTGCGCCTTCCCACCCTCGAGCGCACCTCTGCAGGTTGACCTCCTCAGGGAGAGTCCCCGTGTGGATGAGTCTCCACGTCTTTAGGACGGGCGACACAGCCTCTGGGCTCTGGCTGCCACCCAGCTGCAGGAGGAGCGTGTAGACAAGGTCCGGGAAGAGATCCAGGAGCCTGTGGTCCCAGTCCATCCTCTCAATGAGCAGGTGGATGGTGCACAGGGTCTGCAGAGAGGAGAGCCGGAGGCGGCAGGGGTCCCACTGAGCCCCCAAGGCGGGCTTTCCCCCTGCCTCACCATCAGAGGGTCCACCGCGGCCAGGCGCCAGATGTCGGCCTTGGAGGTGGCGTTGGCCCTTGGTGTGAATCTCGCCTGCAGCCGGCCCATCAACGCGTGGAGCATCGTCCGGGCAAAGGGCACGTTCTCGGCCACAGCCAGCCACACCTCCGTCAGGTGGCTAGCCAGAGACAGGGGACAAGGACTGTGGGTTTGGGGTCATGTGCCCTGGCAGGTCAGAGCCCCCCAGGACCCTTGGGCAGCCCCTGGAGTAGGGGCTGGACCCTGGAGGTGGGGTCTCAGGGAGGTGGGCCAGCCACCAAGGCCGCACAGCCAGAGGCCAAATCCCGTCCCGCACCTCTGCCCACGGTCCTCCTGGGAAGCCACGGCCCTCTCTCTCTCTCTCGGAAGGTCCAGCTCTACTGCTAGGGGACCTGGGAATCCCCACCAGGCCGACTGTGTGATGACCTAACGGACACGTCGGGTCATAGCCTCCCAGGGCTTGGTGTGTCAGGCCTGCACCAGGCAGCTTGCTGATACCTATCACTTCCTCTTCCCAACACGTCTATGTGGAAGGAGCCTTCGTCTCCATTTCCACAGAAGAGGAAATGCCACCCGAGGAGGTCAGGGAAGCTGCCAGACTACAGCTTGGAGTAGCCTTCCTGACCCCAAGTCCAAGCCTGCAGCCCTGCTGAGAAGGGGAGGGACAGTGACTTAACGAGCCTCTACACACACACAGGTACAGGCACGTGGGGTCTGGTGGGCGCTAAAGGGCTAAAGCCATGAATCCAGCAGGATCAGCCTGCCTATTCAAATCCACAAAACCAAACACGTAAGTGCAGATAAGCGAGTTTTGTCAAGGATGGAAAAAATGTGGCAGGGGTCCAATGGCAGAAACTGAATAGAAGCGTGGGCACGGCATGCTCATTAAAATCAACTCAGAAGCCACAGGAGTGCAAGGAAACCAGGACGTGGGGACCTCAGCCCTGCAACTCAAGAAACAGCCACATGAGTTCGAAGGCGGCCCTGGGTTCCAGGAAACAACGCAGACTGGCTGACACCTTGATGCATCTGAGACCCTGAGCCAAAGCCCTGGATGGCCACACCCAAGCTCCTGGCCATACAAACCAGATGATAACTGGTCGCTGTTCCAAGCTCCTGAGCTGGAAGCAATTTGTTATGCAGGAATAGTTAACTAATACAGCAAAAGCCAGCCTGCCAGAGGCCCCAGCCCAGCACTGCTTTGAGAGGGGCTGCTGCTGCTACTGCTGCTAAGTCATTTCAGTCATGTCCAACTCTGTGCGACCCCACAGATGGCAGCCCACCAGGCTCCGCTGTCCCTGGGATTCTCCAGGCAAGAACACTGGAGTGGGTTGCCATTTCCTTCTCCAATGCATGAAAGTGAAAAATGAAAGTGAAGTCACTCAGTCGTGTCCGACTCTTCGTGACCCCATGGACTACAGTCTACCAGGTTCCTCCGTCCATGGGATTTTCCAGGCAAGAGTACTGGAGTGGGTTGCCATTGCCTTCTCTGCTGAGAGGGTCTAACCCTTGTTAAAGTGTGCCACCTGCACGGCACAGACCTCCTACCTGGACCCAGGTAAGTGCTGCCCTTTGGAGGAGCAGCTTCACGGGGGGCCAGGCCTGTATCTCACATGTTTGACACCTGTGCTCGAAACCCTCCTTTTGTCTGCGCCCAGCATCTGCCACGTCTCTCTCCACCAAGCCTCAGGGCTGCCCTTTGCTCCTTGTTCTCTGCTGCTCTGGGGATGCCTGCCCCCTCTTTCTGGGCCCTCCCCAGTATATACTAGTTCGATCCCAGCACACTCACTCCTCAAACTGGTGAGCTCCTACCAGCTGCCTGCGCAATGCCGTGACACAGACAAGGGGGGTGGGCATAGTTCAAGATAACACGAAGAGGAAGGCTTGCCCTGCTTCCCTGTGAGACCACCTGAGAGCCTGGGGGATCTGTCATTTCACCCCTTGGGCACCTGGGTCACTTCCCTCTTGGGGCCCTGTTTGGAAAGGGGGAAGGGAGCTTCTCCAGAGGTCTGCTCGGGCCCTGGGGACCACGTCCTGTGGTCTGTCCGTCCCGGAGCTCCATACTCAGCAGGGAGGAGAGGGCTGTCGAGAGGAGAGCCCAGAGGGGTGGCCAGGACCCGTGAGACGTGGGATCCGGACTCTAGCTTGATAGGAGGAAACCGGAGCTTCAAGGCTCCAGGTCTGAGGTTCCCAGAGGCTGTACCAGCCACAGAGATGCAAGTGGGAGGGTCTGACTACCCCCTTCCCCCACCACAGGTCAGACGAGGCACCGCTCAAGACCCCAGGCTCCTGGGACATGTCCATGGTGGCGGGTCGGGCCGGTCTTGGGGGCACGGGAGGCCCCGCACCTGGGAACCCACCTCTCCATGGGCAGGGGCTGCCGCAGGAGTGCTGTGAGGACGGTCTCCTGGTGGTAGTGGGCCAGCAGGAGGATGCCCTCGGTCAGGAGGCGCCGCACCTCCTGGTGGTCCACCATGGGCAGGTGCACCAGGATGGCGCCCAGGATCTCGGCCACCTGGGGGTGGGGGGTGGGGCATCACTGGGCAGCCCAGCCCTCTAGGGGCTCCTGCCCTCCCCCCGCTGCACACCCCTCCTCCTGCCCAAGTGGACACTGGGCGGGCACAGCTTGGCCCCTTCCAGAGCATCCTCTGGTCTCTTCGGAGATTTTATCACATTTTCATGTGGGAGGTGCCGCGCTTCAGGAGGGCCAGCCTTGGGTCTCCAGCCCAGCGTCCGCTCACTGACCAAGCCTCCTTCAACAGGTTCTTTCCCCTTCTAGAACCCGACTTCCTCCCCCTCTTTATAATCATGGACTCGGGGATGGTGAGGATCCCTTAGCAAGCGAGGCTGGGCCCCTCTGCCTGGGCCTCTAGGCTGGATCCACCAGGCAGCCCCAGGCCCCGGCGGGCCGGGCCGCAGGCTGTCACCTTGTCCTCCAGCTCCTTGACCCGCATCTGGAGGAAGGTGCATATCCAGGTGACAGAGGCCTTGTCGTGCTGGAGGTCCATGGCCCCGAAGTTCTCGCAGAGCTTCTGGACCAGCGAGACCACCTCGTCGCAATTGAACTGCAAGCAGGCCACCTACAGCCAGAGCAGGCTGTTCCTGGGTCCGGCACCAAGCCCAAGGGCTCCCCTGCCTGCCCTGCTCTGCTCAGTGTCGCAGCCCAGCCCAGCCCCCCTCCTGAGCCTCCTCTCCCTGCCTCGCCCAGCCTCTGGCCCTGTCAATCACGGGCCAGCTTGGAGACCACTCAGTGTAAAAGCCTGGAGGATGCTTGCCAACCCCTCCCTCACCCCATCGCCTGCCCCCACCCCTCCGAACCCCGAACCCCGCACAGGGAGCTTCTCCCCAGACCCTCCCAGTCCCGCCTCTACGGCCCTGCGGCTTTCCCTGGGTGTGTCCTCTGGCCCCTGAGGCAGAAAAGGCCTCGCCCTCTGCAGCCCCGAGGGTCTGGGCGGCCCTGGACACTTGCAGTCACCGGGTGCCGTCAGCCTGCCCGTGGGCTGACACCTGTGTGCAGGGCCACTTGTTCAGTTCTTTCCGGGACCCCCACAGTGTAGCATATGATATGGACAAAGAGGAGACAGCTGGGGTCTGTGACGCACCTACTGTGTGCCAGGCACCACAGTGGGAACTGTACATATCACAGGTCACTTAAATACACATAACTTGAGTTGGACCAAAGTCTGTGGAAGACCCAGGAAAGACCACCAGAAGGAACCCGGCCCCGCCCCCAGAGATGGCCCAGGCACCCAGAGGCCACGCCCACACAGCCTTCCTGCTCATCACCTTGGAGATTCTGGAGGATACGCTGAAAATCTTCTCCATGTCTGAGCCCTGCAGGTCCTCCTTACATTTCTCAAGCTCCAGCTCTTTGGAGGCGCCCCAGGAGGAGCAGGTCTGGCTTGCTGTTGAGATACAATGCCAGGAACGACGGTCCACATCATGGTGGCCCCCTTTCCCGCCCCCACCCCTGTCTCTCCCACCTCCCTGCCCCTTGGGTTGCCTTGGTTCCCTGGGCCTGGACGCTCTCCAGCATCTACATTCCCACCTCTCTTGCTTGGCCCCTGGAACCATCTCTGTGCACAGCTCAGATGGGTATTCTGCCAGCTGCCAGGCCAGAGGCAACCCACCGTGAAGGTCCCCCAACTGCCTTCCCCTCTGAGCTCATTTCTGGCCGGTTCTGCCACATCCTTAGTATCTGTGAGGCAACCCTGTCCAGTGGGGCCCCTCATGTGCCCTCAGCGAGTCGTGCTGACACAATAAGCCTCTCCTTCTAGAAGCTTCCATGACCTCTCAGTGAACTCTGCACCCCCCGCCCCCGCTGGTCACCCTTGTTTGTCTACAGAGAGACCACAATCCCTGCTGACCCCCAGGACAGCCCCACAGCCAACTCCCTGATATTGGGCCTCCCTCTCCGCCTGGAGAGCCCCAGTCCTGCCCACCCGCACCACCCCTCCCATACCGTGAAGATCCAGCAGGCTGGCCAGGACATCCATGGAGGCCAGGCGGGTTTTTCTGTGTGAGTCACAGGTGCCTGGTGCAATGAGTCCCACCAGGCTGCCAAACTGCCCCAGCTTCAGTGGGATCTGAGGGACGGGAGACCTGAGTTCACACCCTCTGTCCAGCCAAGCTCACCTGGTGATGCCCGAAGGCAGTGCAACCAGGGGCCAAAGAGAGTGAACCCTGCTCTGAAGGCACCTCTGTTTGGGAAGGGAGAGGACGCCACCATCTGCCTGAGCCCGAGCTTTCGTCCCCAGGCCCCCCGCCCCTGCCTTGGGCCGGGGAGGCTGAGCAGCTAGGATGTCACCCTGTGACCCTGGCCCGGGTGCTAGGCCTAGGTGCCTGCCTTGTTTCTATAACTGAGCCCTGCCTTCAAACCTGGGCTTCCCCACTCCCTAGCTGTGTGACCTGGGGAGGGACTTAGGCCCTCTTGTTCCTGTCTGCTACTCAGAGATGATGACTATGGAGTCCTGCTCCAAAGCCACAAGTGCAAGCCTTGTGCCAAGGCCACAGAAGCAGAGCTCAGAACCAAGGTCACCTCTGAAACTGACTGAGCCCCTTTGCAATCATTGCCGAAGTTCCCATGACCACCAGCAGCAGGCTTCCTGACCCCAAATTAGGCAAAGATGCCCACTGTGGTAGTCATCTATAGCCCCCAAATGCCAACCGTCCCGCAGGAATTTTCTTTGTCTTGAGGCTATAAAAATTGACTACTAACCCAGGAAAACTGGAGTCTTCCCGGTCTGTCAGGACGTCGGCCCACTGCACTTGCAGGGCCCACCTTATCTCTGCTTTTCATTCTCAATAAACGCATTCCCTTCCGAAATGCTGTGTGTCTGGAAAGTCTTTTCTAACCACACTTGCACTGCCTCAACAGTAATGGTGTCCCTTCTTCCAGCGAGTGTTGGGAGACTCACGACGGAGAGTCCTGGAAGCACTCTGTGCTGGTTACTTAGCGCTAGTCTCGGCCGTGGGCTCACTCGGCTGGGCCTGGGTCCCACCTGGACGGTGCTCCAGGGCTGGGGTCCTGCCCCACCTTGTCCTCACCATGCACTGGCCCCAAGACCCCACTGTCGTCCTCCCAAGGCCATCCCTGAAGACCAGACAGTCGAAGAGTAGGAGGCCAACAAAGGAAGGAAGAGAGGTCTTGTGGAGCCGTGTCAGAGGCTCCATCACCAAAACACCTCATTGCTTTTCTAGATTTTGCGATGTCGATGGTATTTGTTAAGCTTTGTAAAATTTGTCATTTTGTAGTGATTCATTTTCTCATTCTAAGTAAATACTTTCCTAATCAATGTGGTATTCATAATCGTGTGCCCCGTTTTCTTAAAGAAGTCCCTCACCATGTGTGAACCTCAAGCCCCTCCAAACCCGGATCCACACCATGCCCTGCCCATCCTCTCTCAACACCCCAGAGGCCCAGGGCCAGCTCCCCCTGGGTCTCCTTCGACATTCCCCAGTGACTCAGCCTCTTCCCAAGGGTCTCTCCAGCGGGCAGAACTGGATTACAGAGGCGTTTCCTCTCCTGGGATAGAGACTGGCATTTCCCTGTGGGTGTTAGTGGGGCAGGCCGGCAGGGGCGGGGAGGGGCAGGTCTCCAGGACTCACGCAGACGCCGACGCTTTGGACATAGATTTTCATGAGATGGAGATGGAGGTTCACCGCCTTCTCCCGCTCCCATTCTTTCTCCGACAAGATCCACTTCTCCAGGAGCTATGGGGAGAGCCCAGAACACAGAGGGGATTTCAAAATCCCGAGGCCAGCCTTTCCTGGCCAGCTGCTGCTCTCCTCCTCTCTCCTACTCAGAGCCTGATTTTCAAAGTTCTGGGAGGTTCCCAGGTTCCCCCCGCCCCTGACACTAGGGAGGTGAGGCCATGAGCAAGCAGAGAACAAGGCCAACATCCTCACCAAGCTGGTGCTTGGCTGATGAGTTTGGCTTTGTTGCAAGTGTTGGCCTGTAGGTGAAAATGCCACTAGCACCTGTGTGCTCCTGCACCTAACTACGCAGCTTAGCAAAACAGGGAGCAAAAACTGATAGAACTGAAAGGAGAAATGGCCAAATCCACAGCAACAGAGATTTCAGTACCTCCATCTCTGTAACTGATGACAGAGAAGACGAAATCGGGAAGGATACAGAAAACTTGGACAACATTTCCAACAGTACCTGGCTTAAGTGATATTTAGGAACATATTATTCAGGGCAGCAGAATACTTTCCAAACACACACAGAACGTTCACCAAGATAGATCATACGTGGGCAACAAATTAAGTCTCGATGGATTTAAAAGGCTTTGAATTGTACAAAGTATGTCCTCAGACTACAATGGAGTTAAACCAGAATCAAAACCAAAAAGGTCTCTGGAAACTCTCAAATATTTGGAAATTTCTTGATGACCCATGGGTCAAAGGAGAAGTCAAAGGAGAAATGAAAATGCATCTTGGAACTAAAATTAGAACACAACATATTGATATTTGTGGGGTATAGCCTCAAAGAACAAAGTCAGTGGACTTACACTATCTGGTCCTGATTTCAAGACTTACTATAATGTTGATAGGATTATAATGAAGGCAGGGTGACACTGGTGTAAAGAAGGACAAAAACATCAGTAGAGCAGAACAGGCATCTAGAAATAGACCCACACATACACGGTCAGTTGATTTCTGACAAAGGTGCAAAGGTAATTCAGTGGAGAAAAGGTAGTCTTTCCATCAAATGGTGCTGAAACAACTGGTTATCCATGTGCAAGAAAATTAAAATAAATTAAACTTTGATTCATATTTGAAAACTGAGCTCAAAATACATCATAGACTTCAATGTAAAACCTGAAACTGTCAAGTTCTAGAAGAAAATCTAGGAGAAAATCTTTGTGACCTTGGTTAGTAAAGATTTCTTAGTCATGATACCAAAAACGTGATACATAAAAGAAAAAATAATAAATTAGACTTCATCAAGATTAAAAACTTTTTCTCTTCAAAAGAACCTGTGAAATTAATGAAAAGGCAAGTCACAGACCAGGAGAAATTATTTGCAAATCACATATCTGATAAAGGATTTGTTTCTAGAATATATACAACCTCTGAAAAATCAATAATAAGAAAGCAAATAATCCAAGTTTTAAAAAAAGCCCTAGCAATACTATATTCAAAAATACCAAGATTATGAAAGACAAAGACTGATAAATTGTTCCAAATTGAAGGAGAGAGACAAAAGAGATAAGACAATTAAATGCAATTCATAATCCAGATTAGATCCTGGTTCTGGGAGGAAATAACTATGAAGGTCATTATTGGGCAATTTGTGAAATATGAATATGGAAAACTGATTAGACTACAGCTTGGTATCAGTGTTAAATTCCGTGATTTTGAACAGTATATTGTTATATAAGAGAAGATTCTTGTTGTTCATGTATAGACCTAACTCTCCATGATTCAAAAGGGGTGTGTGTGGGTATGTAATGTAAAGAGGGGAAAAAAAAGAAAGGGAAAAAGAACATGTCACAAAATATTAAGAATTGTGGATCTGGGTGAAAGGTATGCAGGAGTTCTTTGTACTGTTCTTGCAACTTTTCAGCCAGCTTGAAGCTCTGTCTAAAGAAAATTACCAAATCAATTCTTAATGAATGCCTGTTTCCCACTGAGAGTCTGGCACTCAGACCAGTATTCTGGGCCACCACCGGCTCCTGGCCCTCCTCCAGGCAACTCACGTGCACCATCTCCTGCAGCCCCTTGGGGTCTAGGTGTCTCTGCATGAGGCCCTCCATCAGCTGCTCCAGGGCACGCAGGGTGTTCGTATACAGGGTCTGTGGCCAAGAGAAGGGAGAGCTCACCAGCAGTGGGAGAACAGCCACCCACCAGGACTCTGGGTGGCCCACGTCAGGGTCAAATATTGTGAGATGGTCTGATAACTTCCTTCTGACTTCTGCTCAGACTGAGTTCTTTATGCTCCTTATGTGACATATAAGACAATCTCAAGGGGAACCCCTTTTGCAAAGGAGGAAACTGGACTCCCAGAGCCCCACTCTCCTGACCCCTCGCATCCAGGGCCAGGACCTGGAGGCACAGATGGCTCCCTGTCCACAAGAGATTTGTCCTCCTTTTCCACAACCTTATTGGGAAACAGGCATCGAGTTGGGGACTCCATTTCCCAGGATCCCTTGCAGCTAGGTGGAGCCATGTGACCAAGTTCTGGCCAATAAGGAGGGCCAAGCAGCTTATAAATCCTCCAGACTCCCTCTGGAGCTGGGTATCACTGCCCACCTGAGGAGCCATGGGGCCTCTGTCAGTCCACGTCCCTGAACAACTGCAGGAAGCAGCCCCCTCTCCACCTCTGCTGCCAACTGGACGTCATTTGAGTGAGAAAAACAATCATCTTGTTAAACCATGAAGATTTCAGAGCATGTATGTTACAGCAGCTAGCATCGCCTTACACTTACTGACAGAGGCTGCTGCACTTTGCTGCCCCGACCACTCCCAGATGGTCTAGGACGGTGGGTTCCCAGCACTGCCCATGTTAATATCAACTTCCAAGTCCTGACCCAGAAAGTGAGGTGGCCCAGAGGGACCTACCTTAATGGACTCATTGCTCTCTCCTGGGGATTGGAGAGAAATTACGGAGTGTATACTAATATCCATCAGCTCACTGCTTTCCTCTGTGGAGTAGAAAGGCTTCAGTTTGCTAGAGAAAGAAGTGATAAGAGGAGTGATCAGTGGGGAACTGAGACCCTGCTCTGCCCAGTCTGGGGGGCGGTGGGAGGTGCCATGTCACAGAATGAAAGAGGGGCCAGCTTCTCTGTTTGGGGGTTCAGGTGTCTGCCCCCCCTCAAGGGCCCTGGCTCCACCCACCAGTGTCCACTGTCTGTCTGTGACTGAAGCGGAGACCCAGACATCCACAGCCTCCTCTCCTATCACTGTCTGCTCTGAGTCTCTCTCTCCTGTTCAGAAACATTCCATTGGTCCTCCCTGACTGCAACCACAGACTTTGCTTCTGGTTGGTCCTGGCCCAGGAGTTGTCAACTGTAATAGCTGGACCAGGAGCAGCAGCATCATCACCTTGGAGTTTATTAGAAAATGCAAATTCTACGTCTCCACCTCAGAGCTGCTGAATCAAACACTCTGGAGTGGAGGATTTCCCTAGCAGTCCAGCGGTTACGGCTTTGCCACATAGTGCCAGAGGTGCAGGTTCGATCCCACATGTCTCGTGGCCAAAAAGCCAAAACATAAAACAGAAGCAATACTGTAACACATTCAATAAAACTTAAAAAAAAAAAAAAGTCCACATTAAAAAAAAATCTTAAAAGAAAAAAACAAAAAACTGGAATGGAGGCCATCTGTGTTTTAATAAACCTTTGGTGGTAGTAGCTAGCTGTGTGATGCCCACCAGCTGATTCTCTTTCTGTCCCCTTCATAGGTTGATCTCAAGCCTAGTTGCATATTAGACTCACAGGAGAGTTTTCTAAGGGCCCCAGGGGCCACGCCCAGCTCCAGGGATCCTTATTTAAGTCTTTGGTGGGGCAGGGTATCAGAACTGTTACAAGTTCCTCATTGGCTCTGTTTTGCCTTCAGAAGGGAGAGCCACCCCCCACTTAAACTTCAAACTCCTGCCCTCCAAAGGGGTCCTGTATTTCACCTTTCTAGGACCCTCCCCTCCTACCCAAGTCCAGTAATTTTGTTTAAAGTGAAAGTGTTTGTATCCGACTCTTTTTGACCCATGGACTATAGCCTGTCCATGGGGTTCTGCAGGCAAGAATCTGGAGTGAGTTGCCATTCCCATCTCCAGGGGGTCTTCCCGACATAGGGATAGAACTCGCGTCTTCTGATTGCAGGCAGATTCTTTACCGTCCGAGCCACCAGGGAAGCCCCGAAGGAGGTGCAACCTTCCCCAGAGGCACTGAGAGGTGGCCTCAGACCTCGTCTCCAGCCCAGGGCAAAACTTGGGGCCTGGTCTGGTGCCCGGCTCACCTCAAGTTCGAGAGGGCATCCATGGCCATGGTCCGCACAGGAGAAACCAGGCTGTCAGTCGGTTCTGCCTTGATGATTGCCTGCAGGGGCGGCAGGGCAGTGAGCTGCCAGGCCACCCAGAGTCCCACGATGGCCAGGGAGGGGCTTGGGCGGACAGTGACTACGAAGGCAGGGGTGCTCCCTGGTTACAGCCAGGAGGGACTGACGTCGTACGATGGGCTCCAATACCGCATGCACTTTCATTCTTTTCATGATCAGTTGGCCTTTGACATTTTAGGTGAAGTTGCTCCAACTCTTTGAGACCCAAGGACTATACAGTCCCTGGAGTTCTCCAGGCCAGAATACTGGAGTGGGTAGCTTTTCCCTTTACCAGGGGATCTTCCCAACCCAGGGATCGACTCAGGTCTCATTGCAGGCAGATTCTTTACCAGCCGAGCTATGAGGGAAGCCCAGGGGAGGCAGCAAAATCTCATGGGAGGAGTGGAGCTAAGATGGGCCGGTGTTTCTTGCTCATTTCTGCCACTTACTGGCTGTGTGTCCTTGCGCAAATCACTTCCTCAGCCTGAGCCCTTGCTCAGGTGTGACATGAGGACTCGGGGCCTGGTCCACAGGGCTGTTCCAGGCTGGCGTGAAATTACATGCGTGTCGCTCTCGACCCCGAGTGGGAGCCTAATCAATGTCTGATTCTCAGGGCTTCCTGTTCCATCCATATCTCCCTTCCCTCCAGGCTGCTGCCAATGCACCCAGAGGGTGTTCAGGGGCCAGTGTTTCCATCGCAGGGAGTGGAGAGGTCTGGGGATGAGGGACAGGGGCTGATCACAGCCTCAGCAGCCCCTGTCACTGCCTCTTGCCTTTGGACAGCTGGTACTTTCTAGATCTTAACGAAGTTCTGGGCAAAAGTAGCTGTAAGTCCTACCCACAGCAGAGCCCGACCTCCTGGTCCTGACTGTGGAGAAACGATGGGGCTAGCTAGGGCTGACCCATGGGGCTTTGTCTCCCAGCCCTGAACCAGACACTTCAGGGGCATCACTGGCCTCGAGGGCAGGGGTCTTCAGCCCCAGCTTCCAGAATGTTCCTGGCCATGAAAACCTTTTATCAGATATAAGAATGTCACATGCAGAACGCCTATAGTCGGGTCAAAGCCAAACTGAGACAGGCAGTGCCTCGGAGACACCTGCCATCCCTTGGGCCTCAGGTCAGCAGAGTGAGACCCCCAAACTGCCCAGGATGGAAGAAACCCCCCAGATGGCTTACCATGATAATGCCAGTCAGGGTCGCCTTTTGGGCAAATTGGAAGTCTTCCAGGTCCTTGATGTTCTTGATGGCATCCGTGACCTGCACCACACTCTTCATGAAGGCCAGCTTGAGGCAGATGTCCTGTGACCATGACAAGGGGCAGGGAGGACCTTTTTGTGGGTGAGTCCCAAAGACCCCAAGACCGGGCCCCTGCTCCTGGACCCTGGGGCCACATAGAACACCCTCTCCCCTGCTGAGAAAGTATCAGTGTCAGGGGCATGCTGAGAGACGGCCACCCCATTCTGCCTTTCAGCAACTGGGCGGAGACGTGGGCCAGGCGTTGGACAGGGCACAGCCCCTCATCCCCCCCCAAGAAGGTGCTGCATCCCCAAACCCCTCCATTCTGAGCCTGAGTACAGCAATGCCAGTCAGGGGCACCTTCACTGACCAGAGGATCTGAGCCCTGTGCATCACCGTAGGGGCAGAGTAAGTTATGGAGGTTAAATCAGTTTTGCTTTTAAGACATATACAAACCTTCAAGACATCATGCGAAATGAGATCAGTCAGTCTCAAAAGGACAAACACTGTGATTTCAGATTATATGAGATACCTGGAGTGTCACCATCATACAGACAGGGAGTAGAAGGGTGGATGCCAGGAGCTAGGGGAGGGGGACTGGGGAGTTGATGCTAGTGGGGACAGAGTTTCAGTTTAGGAAGATGAAGGTCTGGAGATGAATGATGGCGATGGCTGCTCAACAGTTGAATGCACTTAATGCCACGCTAGTAATGTTCAAAATTCTCCAAGCCAGGCTTCAACAGTACGTGAACCGTGAACTTCCAGATGTTCAAGCTGGATTTAGAAAAGGCAGAGGAGTCAGAGATCAAACTGCCAACATCCATGTGATCATCTAAAAGCAAGACAGTTGCTTTATTGACTATATGCCAAAGCCTTTGACTGTGGATCACAACAAACTCTGGAAAATTCTGAAAGAGATGGGAATCCCAGACCACCTGACCTGCCTCTTAGAAATCTGTATGCAGGTCAGGAATCAACAGTTAGAACTGGACATGGAACAACAGACTGGTTCCAAACAGGAAAAGGAGTACATCAAGACTGTATATTGTCACCCTGCTTATTTAACTTCTATGCAGAGTACATCATGAGAAACGCTGGGCTGGATGAAGCACAAGCTAGAATCAAGATTGCAGGGAGAAATATCAATAACCTCAGAAAAGCTGATGACACCACCCTTATGGCAGAAAGTGAAGAACTGAAGAGCCTCTTGATGAAAGTGAAAGAGGAGAGTGAAAAAGTAGGTTAAAGCTCAACATTCAGAAAACTAAGATCATGGCATCTGGGCCCATCACTTTATGGCAAATAGATGGGGAAACAGTGGAAACAGTGACAGACTTTATTTTTTTTGGCTCCAAAATCACTGCAGATGGTGACTACAGCCATGAAATTAAAGACACTTGTTCCTTGGAAGAAAAGTTATGACCAACCTAGACAGCATATTGAAAAGCAGAGATATTACTTTGCCAACAAAGGTCTGTCTAGTCAAAGCTATGGTTTTTCCAATAGCCATGAATGGATGTGAGAGTTGGACTCTAAAGAAAGCTGAGTGCCAAAAAACTGATGCTTTTAGAGAAGAACTCTTAAGAGTCCCTTGGACTTCAAGGAGATCCAATCAGACCATCTTAAAGGAAATCAGTCCTGGATATTCATTGGGAGGACTGAGGCTGAAGCTGAAACTCTAATACTTTGGCCACATGAAGTGAAGAACTGACTCACTGGAAAAGACCTTGATGCTGGGAAAGATTGAAGGTGGGGGGAAAGGGGATGACAGAGGATGAGATGGCTGGATGGCATCACCAACTCAATGGACACGAGTTTGTGTAAACTCCGGAAGTTGGTGATGGACAGGGAGGCCTGGTGTGCTGCAGTCCATGGGGTCGCAAAAGTCAGACACGACTGAGTGACTGAACTGAACTGAATGCCAATGAACTGCATGCTTAAAAGTGGTTATGATGACAAATTTCACATCATGTACTTCACCACAGTTTTCAAAACAGTAATAATAAAGTCATTTCTCCTTTATTCCCTGATTTTTCTCCTCCTGGCCTTTCCAAGAAAGCAGCCAGTCCATTTGACTCTCTGAAGACAGCCCCTTTCTTGACCCTTATGAAAGGTCTTGGGGTCAGGTGTCAGGATAGGGGCAGAGGTGAGAGAAAGCATGCGCTAGGGGCTAGGCAAGGGCTTGACCTATGACTTCAGCAACCCACAATCACCCCTACTCAGTAATGGGGGAAGGGCTGCTCCCCATCGCCGACCCCCCCTGCAATAGAGAACAGCAGACTGGGGCAATGATCTTCCCAAATGCTGAGTGACAGACAGGACTCCAGGACTCGAATCTCCTGCATGGGTCTGGCATATTGCTCAGATAATGATGCAGGTTGGCTCTCCCCCCACCCCAGCCTGGGGCTCAAGGAGGGCATCGCCAGTGCGTGGCGTGTCTGTGGGATCCCAGGGTTACCTGGCAGCTGCTGGAGTAGTGGTGGATGATCTTGGTGGTGATGGGGTTGTCCACGTGGATGAGAAGCATCTGTGGGTGGCAGTAGGAGGCCACGCAGCTGTACATCACCATGAGCGCGCCCTTCACCGTCTCCCGCCTCCAGGGATGGTCCTTCTGTGAGGCCAACGAGAAGGGGAAGAAACCACTGTGGCATTGGGGAGAGGGTCTATTCCTTCAGGTGTTTCCTGGGCACTGGAAGTGCTCAGTCATGCATTCAATCATTGGGCACACCTTTACGGAGCTCCTGCTATGCGCTATGCCCTGGCTGTAGCGTGCTGAGCAAGTCAGACATGGCCCTGACTGCTGGCCACAGGGGTTTTGTGCAGACACCCCAACCAGAGGCGGCTGTGCGCGACTTCATGCCTTCACCTACTGAGCACCTGCTCTGGGCCAGGGGCTCCCGAGATGCTGGTGATTCACTGGGAACCGAGAGCCTCAGCCCAGCTCTTCTGGGAGGAGGTGTTGGAGGCCACCCAACCCACTGTGGAAGGAGGGGCAGGGGAGCCCACACTCTCCAGGCTTTGACTAGAAATTCAGGTCTCAGGCACCACTTTGTGGAGAAGCCGGGAGAGAAGCCGGGACACTCCCAATTCTCTATATTCAAACTACCAGACCCCCAGGGCAAGGGTCCAATCCAAGGCCAAAACCTGAACCATCTGTGGTGACTCAGCTGGTGGCCCCTTGGGGGCTCAGGCAGACCCGGGCACTGTGCCCTTCGGATGGAACGGACAGCCTCCAGACCCGGCCCTGGGCTGCCTCGGTCCAATTCCCCACTACACTTTGGCGAAGGAGACACAGAGGGGAGTTTCTTATTGAGATCCAGTAAGACTGCAAGGAGAGCCAACCAGGGCATCCTAAAAAAGATCAGTCCTGAATATTCATTGGAAGGACTGATGTTGAAGCTGAAACTCCAATACTTTGGCCACCTGATGCGAAGAGCTGACTCGTCTGAAAAGACCCTGATGCTGGGAAAGATTGAGGGCGGGAGGAGAAGGGGATGACAGAGGATGAGATGGTTGGATGGCATGACCGATTCCATGGACATGAGTTTGAGTAAACTCTGGGAGTTGGTGATGGACAGGGAGGCCTGGCGTGCTGCAGTCCATGGGGTCTCAAAGAGTCGGACATGACTGAGTGACTGAACTGAACTGAACTGAAGAGCCTTGGTTGGGGGCTGAGAGCACCATTCTAAGAGGCCTCCAGAGAGCTGACGATGGAACAAGGGCGCCTCACCCGCCAGGCGCCAATCTGCCAGGACTGCTCTGACTCCTGGATCCTCTCTTCAAAGTCATGGAGCACGCCCAGCACCGTCTTCACCTGGCCCCGGGCACACAGGCCAAAGCACAGGATCACGCCCTGCGGGGAGACCCAGTGGGCAGGCTGAGGGCGGGGCTGCTGGGGAACACCCTGCCCACTGCCCGCCCCCCACACACGGATAAACACACAGGCACGCACACACGCACAGGTACACACAGCACGTCCTCCCGAGGCCCGGAGGGGACCACGGGGCGCCCTCACCTCCCGGTCGAAGTCGTTGCTGTAGTCCGTCTTGTACAGCAGCTCCAGCAGCAGCACTTCCACCCTGTCGGCCTCCAGGCCCGTGGCCAGGGTGAAGCCCAAGGCCCGGTACAGAAAGCCCTGCCGGGGCGGAAGGGGCAGGGGGGGCTTCAGGCCTCCAACCCAGCCCTCTGGGGTCACTGTCAAGGGGAGGTCTCTACCCGTCCCTCCAGATTTAAAAATATGCCTTTGTATATTTTTAAAAACAAGTATCCAGACTAATCTGAGAGGTTAGGCTGTAGCAGGGCAGGCATGTTACCGAGAGTGGGGGCCAATTTCTCTCCTATATAAACTGCATCAGTCTACACTCCCACCAACAACCGAGGAGCACTCATGCTCCCGCCTTCTCTCTGCCTCAGGATATTATCCACGAGAGGGGCAATGTCTGCATCTTGGTTAGTCATCTCTGCATCTCCTCACGGTCCAATCTTGGGATTTCTGCCTCTATTCTTTCCCCATTGTTGGATTATTTCTCTTACTTTTTGTTTACAAGAACGTTGTGTGTACATTTGGGGGAAGAAAAAAACGATAACAGACGTATATTATCTCACTTAATCTGCACAACAACTCTGAAAGGCAAAAGGTATTTTGAGACGAGAAAACTAGCAGGAAGCAGTAGAACCAGGGTTAAAAATCAAGCAGTCAAAAAGCCAAAACAATACAGAAACAATACCATCACAAATTAAAAAATGGCTTCTAAAAAATAGTCCAGATAAAAAAAAATCTTAAAGGAAAGAATAAAACCAAGCATAGCCTGAGGCTCACTTCTTAAGTGATCACTCCTGTGGTCCATTTCCCCAGTGTCTCATTTCTCTTGCGATTTTATTCATACTGATTTCTTTGGGTCATGCAGACAACTTTCATTTTCACAGAGTACAGTCTCTTTCTTTTCCTTTGTCTTTCTAAAAGGTTCTTTTCATGCATATGAAGGTCTGTTCTCTTCCATGTTAAGACTATAAAAATATTCATCAGTATATGCTTCCTGTCACTCCATGGTTGTATTTCATTTCATTTACTTACATCTTTGTTCTGGGAGAACAAATCCCTCTCTAATGAGCTTTTTAAAAATATGCTCTTAGCTATTATTCTCTTCCATTTTTTTCATTAGGGCAAACGTAGAAATTATCTTGTCGAATAAAACTGTCAGATTTCCACAAGTTTCCCTTTTGGGAAATTAGAAGTAACTTGCATTGTGGATTTTTTTTTCTTGGCCGCGCCTCTCGCTGTGCAGGATCTTAGTTCCCTGACGAGGGGTCAGACCCGTCCACGCTGCGGTGGAAGCACGGAGTCCCGACCAGGGCACCGCCAGGGACGTCCCGTACTACAGGTTAACTTCAGAAAAAAACACCTGAGCAACGGAGACTTCCTATCCAAGAAGCAGAGGTTGTGTGTGTTTGCTCAGGCTTTCTTTCAGCCTTTCTGAACCTTCTTGTAATTTGGGGTTCTTCACCTTGGTTCCGCATATTTCACATATTCACGATTTTTATTTGGTTGCATATTTTACACTGTGTTGCTGCTTTGAATAGGGTCTCTTTTCAGTATGTTATATTTTTGTTTTGTTTGTTTATAGGAAAGATGATGGTTTTGCCTGTTATTTTGGGGGAAAGAGCGACTCTGTCTACTGGAATTACAAATCTGGAGGCTTCAGCAGCCTTGCTCTCCCCTACCCCCAGAGGATGCCTGTCTGAGTGATGAAGAGTCTGGGAGAGTCCTGATGAAATTCCTTAAGCCATTGTATCCAGTCATGACTTTTTAAGCTAGCTGAGCCAATGAAACCCTATCTATTTATTTACTTTCCTTTAAGCTAGGTGAGTTATTGTAATAAGGTTGAATTATATGCATTGGCTTATTTAATACTACATACAAGTTTGTTTCAAATGTGCATCTGGCCCTGAACTGACATCTGATAAGCTCTTACACCCACAGATCTATAGCATTTAGCCACAGAAGACGCACATGCTGTGTCTATTTTACATATGCTATTATGAAGGGTGCATATTTGAACAAACGAACACTTTAGCTGACTTCTCTAAAAATTCTTTTTAAACATCTTTCAGTTCAGTTCAGTTTAGTCGCTCAGTCGTGTCTGACTCTTTGCAACCCCATGAATTGCAGCATGCCAGGCCTCCCTGTCCATTACCAACTCCCGGAGTTCACCCAAACTCATGTCCATCGAGTCAGTGATGCCATCCAGCCATCTCATCCTCTGCCGTCCCCTTCTCCTCTTGCCCCCAATCCCTCCCAGCATCAGAGTCTTTTCCAATGAGTCAGCCCTTTGCATGAGGTGGCCAAAGTACTGGAGTTTCAGCTTCAGCATCATTCCTTCCAAAGAACACCCAGGGCTGATCTCCTTTAGAATGGACTGGTTGGATCTCCTTGCAGTCCAAGGGACTCAAGAGTCTTCTCCAACACCACAGTTCAAAAGCATCAATTCTTCGGCCCTCAGCTTTCTTCACAGTCCAATTCTCACATCCATACATGACCACTGGGAAAACCATAGCCTGTACACATTGGCAATCACCTCACATTCCCCTTCTCCGAGACAACCACCTGTCTAATTTTCTGTCTCATTAGATTTGCCTGTTCTGGATATTTCAGATAAGTAGAGCCATATCATTCGTGGGCCTTTGCATCTGGCTTCTTGCACTTAGTGTAATGCTTTCAAGGATCATCCTTTCTGTAGCAGACGTAAGTACTTCACTCCTTTTCATGGCTGAATAATACTCTGTTGTATGGATATAGCACATTTTGTTCACTCATTCATCCACTGATGAACACTTGAGTTTTTTCCACTTTGTGGCTACCTGAATGATGTCGCTCTGAATATTTACATACAAACTCTTGTGTGGACATATGTTTTCATTTCTTCTGGGCATATATAATTAAGAGCATAATTGCTAGGTCATAGGTAGCTGGTAGCTCCATATTTAATATATCAAGGAAATGGCAAACTGTTTTTCAAACTGTACCATTTTGTATACCAGCAACGTATCAGAGTCCCAATTTCTCTGTCTTCTTCTCAGTATTTGTTATTATCTGTCTTTTTGATTACAGCCATCCTTGTGAGTGTGGAGTAATGCCTTGCAGTTTTGATTTGCATTTCCTTAATGGCAATGATCTTGAAAATTTTTTCATGTGATTACTTGCCATTTGTATATCTTTCCTTCACCCATTTTTAAATTGGCTTGTCATTGTATTATTGACTTATAAGAATTCTTTATATATTCTAGAGAAAGTCCCTTCTCAGGGATTAGATTTGCAAATATTTTCTCTCATTTGGTGGGTTGATTTTTCACTTTCTTGACAGTACCATTTTCAGCACAAAACTTTTTAGCTTTGATGATGTCCCATTTATCTATTTTTTCTTTCATCACTTGTGGTTTTGGGGGTTATTTCTCAGAAGACTTTGCTCAAGCCAAGATCATGAAGATTTATATTTATGTTTCACTCTAAGAATTTTATATTTTCACCTTTATATTTACATATATGGTCCATTTTGAGTTAATCTTTGTGTATGGTACGAGGAAGGGGTCCAACTTCATTCTTTTGTAAGTGGCTATGCAAGTCTTCCCAGCATCATTTGTTGAAAAGACTGCTCCTTCCCCACTGAATTGTCTTGGCACTCTTGCTGAAAATCAATTGACAGTAAATGTGAGGTCTGTTTCCAGACCCTCAGTTCGATTCCGTCGATCCATTACCTGTCCTGATGCCTGTATCACCCTGTCTTGTTTACTGTAATTATGCAAGAAGTCTTGAAATCACAAAATCTGAGGCTTCCAATTTTGTTCGTTTTTAAATCATAACTGTGTTGGCTATTCCGGGCCCGTTACATTTCCACAGAAATTTTAGGATCCCCTTGTCAGTCTCTGGGGGTGGGGGCGGGAAGCTGGGACTATAGCGGGGGTCGTGTTGAATCTGTAGATAAACTGGCAAGTGTCACCATCTTAACTATATTTATTGTCCTCCAATCTGTGAACATGATTTCCATTGGTCAAGACCTTCTCTGGTTGTCAACAATGTCTATAGTTATGCAAAGACCCCTTAACGGTGATATACACACATGCGGTGGTCACGAGCCTACAGCTGGGTGAGGCGGGAGGAGACGCTAGTGTGGGGAGGGATGGGGGGCGCGGCGGGGCCTGAGAGAAGGTGTGCTGCTCTGCTACCCCGCCTGCCAGAGGCGGGCTCCCCCACCCAGCCCAGCTCTGGTCCCCCCCGGGCCTCCTCTCCCCGCGTTGGCACCCTGGGGTCCGTGTCACCGGGCTCTTGAGGGAAAACAAGACAGAACCAAACACTACAGCCCTCGGGCCTAGAGCAGCCGCCGCCTCCCCTCCCTGGGCGCTGGGGACAGCCTCGGGGCACCTGCTCTCACAGCGCTGTCCCCGGAGTCCCCTCCCTGTCTGATCAGCCCTGCGGGAACCAACCTTCTCCTGGGAGGGGCTGTCGAAGCTCTCGATCTGGTTGTTCAGCTCTTTGCTCAGACGCAGGCTCCAGTTGGAACCCCGAGTCTTCTTGAGGGAGTTTCTCAGAAACTGGGGTGGGGGAGAAGGCAGAGGTGCGCAGTGCTCAGAGGGCTGTGTGCCTTGAGCACGGCCGTCCCTCTGCAGCGCCTTGCCCGGCCGCTGGATGGCTTCGCCCTCTCGGCCCGGCCCAGGGCTAGTGCTGTGTGGGCTTGGGGGCTGCCGGAGGGGCTGCCCTGGGCCGCCTCCGGGGCTCCTGGTTTCCAGGGCGGGGTCTCCTGCTGCAGCTGCTTGCGCTCCCCAAGCTTTCTGACAGGAGGGGGACGTGTTCCCTAGGGGCTCCTAAACTCCCCACCCCCAACCCCGGCTCAGGCGGCGGGATCGCCTCTACCTGAATCAGCTTGTCCTCCCAGGTCTTCTGGTTCCACGTGAACTCGGTGTGTTCTGCAGAGAGAAGGCCACCCGTGCTCCTCCCTCCTGCCGCTCCTCCATGCCGCCTCCTAAAGGCAGCCTCTGGGGTCCTCCGCGGACGGGCTCCCCACACCCCGCACTTCCCTCCGCACCCTCCCAAGGACCAGAGTAGGCTATGCGGGCTACCGGGAGCCTGGGCGCCCTGGCTCAGGCCATGTGACTTGTACAGGGCAGGTACACAGATTGGGGGTGGCCCACACACCCCAGGCTCCTTTGCTCAGACCAGGTGGTTAGTATATTGCATGTACACTAGGGGTGTGTGTGAGGAGATCACAAACGCAGTTAGAGCTCCTTTGCTCAGGCCACATGACTAGCACCCAGCAGGTACACTGCAGTGGGGAGAGTGACTCACACAAGCACCGCAGGCTCCTCTGCTCAGGCCACATGTTTAGTACCCAGCGTGTACACCAATGTGGTGGGGGATGCTGGCTTGCGAACGCAGCTTGGGCTCCTTTGCTCAGAGCCAGGTGATTAGTACACAGCATGTACACTAGGGGTGTGTGGGGGGTATCGCACATGCACTCTGGGCTCCTTTGCTCAGGCCACATGACTAGCACCCAGCGGGTACACTGCAGGGGGGTGGTGACTCACACAAGCACCACAGGCTCCTTTGCTCTGGCCACACGTCTAGTAACCGGCATGCGCACTTAGAGGGTGGCTCGCACACGCACCCAGGACCTCTCACCTTCCAGGTACTTCACCAGCAGCGGGATCTCCAGCTCCCACATGTCAGCCATGGAGGGGGCGATGCTCTGGCTCAGGGTCTTCAGAAGGTTGAGCATGGCGATCCCCCGGCCCTCCCCCTTGTAGGGGGATGACATCAGTACCTGGGGAACAGCGAGACTCCAGTGGGGCCCCTCCTGGGCTGGGCAGCCCCAGGCTCTGTGCACCCCAACCAGAGGCCTCGATGTCCGAGCCCATAAAGGGAGAGTTTGATAGAATGGGGCCTTTCAAGCAGAGCTCCGAGGATTCCCAGGATCAGAGCATCCCTGCAGAGGATGCTGAAGAGAGGAAAAGAGAAAGGAGAGCGCAGACTCCCTCCCCATCCAGGGTTCCATGGAGATGTGAGCAGGGTCAACAGAAGGAGGAGGATGCATGGGTGCAGGGCAGGGCTGACCCCCAGGGAAGGGCAGGCTGCTGACAGTGTCCTGAGGATGCTTGAGGCCATTCAAAGGCCCAGCAGAGAAATCTGGGAGCCTGCTGCCCTGCTGCATCTCCCCAGAGGGACGACGGCGGGGGGGCGGGGGGGCTGGGGCGCCAGTGCTGGAAAGCTCTTCCTGCCAAGCATCCAGCTCCCTGCTCCCCCTGGAGGCCCTGGGGATTAGGAGCTCATGGGAGGGGCACCGAAGGACACAGTGGGGGCCAGGCCAGTGCACAGACCCCGTGAGCCACTCACCAGGAGACGGGCCAGCAGCTTCTGCGGCGCGGGCAGGTCCACTGGGGACAGAAAGATACAGGATACTGAGGCTGCCTGGCTCCAGTGCCCCGGGGGAGCTTCGCCCTGCAAGGTGCTGCCCCAACAGCATCCCAGTGCCCCCCAGAATGCAGGAGGGTCAGGACAGGGGATTTTCCACAAAGAACATCATTACAACTGGCCATCCCGGGAAGAAGGAGCCTGGTGCTACAGTCTGGGGCTGAGAAGATGCTCATCTTTTTTTTTTTCTTTTTCAATTTATTTATTTATTAATTTTAATTGGAGGCTAATTACTTTACAATATTGTGGTGGTTTTTGCCATACACTGACATGAATCAGCCATGGGTGGACATGTGTTCCCCATCCTGACCCTCCCCATCCCATCCCTCAAGGTCATCCCAGTGCACTGGCCCTGAGTGCCCTGTCTCATGCATCGAACCTGGACTGGCAATCTGTTTTACCTATGGTAATATACATGTTTCAATGCTATTCTCTCAAATCATCCCACCCTCTCCTTCTCCCACCGAGTCCAAAAGTCTGTTCTTTACATCTGCGTGCCTTTAGGAGTCTCGCGTATAGTGTCATCGTTACCATCTTTCTAAATTCCATATATATGCGTTAATATACTGTGCTCTTTTCAGAACGTGCCCTCTTGGGAGCGCACACCAGGCTGGCCGTGAGAGTGTTTCTCTCCTACTGTGAGTCTCGGCCCTGTTAAGCCAACAGTAACTAGACTCTGGCCCCCTCTCCTCCCCTCCCTCTGCAGGCTCTGGGAGGCTGTGAGCCCAGGAGTAGCAGGAACTTTTGGACCAGCTGGTGAGGGAGGGGCAGGCCTGCTGAGAAGCTGCAGGGAGGGACAGCATCCAGGAGGGAGCCAGCCCCAGACTCAGGGTTGGGGCAGGAGGCAGACCAGGGGGTGGTCTAGCTGGATGCTCAGAGCAGGCTCTGCCCTTCACCATCGCTGGGTCCTATGAGGTTCCCAGTCACCTCCTGTCACCAGACACATCCATCTTCCTAGCCCCAGGACCATGACAGCAGCCCCTTTGAAAGGCAGGGTCCCCCGTAAGTAGGTCGATCTAGTCCCTTTCTTGACGGTCTGATGCTAACAAGTGAGTTATCAGGGGTGAGTGGGAGGGCCTGGTGGGGGTGGTTCCGGAGGACTCAGATGGGATATACAGTCCTTCCAGCAGGCTCAAAGGGGCCAGAGAGCTCACACCTGGGGGAAGACTGAGCCAGGACCCTTGCCCTGGGGTCTGGGCCAGGGTAGGGGGTGGGGTGGGGACGAGAGGAGTGGGCTGCCAGAGGAAGAGTGTACGATTGTAACCTCCTGTGATTTTGGTAAGGGTTGCCTCTTTGGCAAGGCCTGGCTCTCTGGGCTCCGGGCTGCTTTCTGGAGAAGGGGGAACCGTCCCAGCCACGGGGCAGCCCACCTGCCCAGTCCCTCCAACTGGTGCAGGGGGGCTGCCCACCGTGCCTGCTCTTGCTTGTGTTGGCCTCCTCGTCCTTGGCGTGCAGCTGGCGTTCAGCCAGGTTGGTGAGGCTGATACAGATGGGGGTCAAGGCCTCCGTGTAGTCCGTCTCCATGATGTAGCACAGGAGCCTCACCCAAAATTCCTGGGGGGTGGGCAGAAAGGGGAAGCTGGGATCAGCCTGCAATGCTGTGCCTGCTGGCCTCACTCCACCCCGCATCCAGCACATCTTCTTTGACCAGCCCTCTCTCTAACCCCCAACCCCCTAGAGAGGCACACTGGGCCGACAACCTAGCCGTGCTTGCCAACTGTGATGATCAGTTTCTATGTGTCAACTTGGTGAGTGAACGCACACAGTTATTCAATCAGGCACTAATCTAGGTGTGGCAGTGAAGGTATTTTGATGCAATCTGATGAAAGTCCATAATCTGTATAGGAGGTTACTCTGGATAATGTGAGCTGACTTCATCAAATCAGTTGAGGGTAAAAAACAGGTTTCCCTGAGGAAGAAGAGAGCTTGCTTGCCTCAAGGTTGCAGCCTCAGCTACTGCATGTGTCTTCAGCCTGCCGGCCTACCCCCTAAATTTCAGACTTGCCAGCCTTCACAACTGCACAATATATCTGTGGTTGTTCAGCTGCTCAGTCATGTCCGACTCTTTGTGACCCCATGGACTGCAGCACGCAGGCCTCCCTGTCCTTCACCATCTCCCGGAATTTGCTCACTCATGTCCATAGAGTCGGTGATGCCATCCAACCATCTCATCCTTTGTTGTCCCCTTCTCCTCCTGCCTTCAAACTTTCCCAGCACCAGGGTCTTTTCCAATGAGTCGGCTCTTCCCATCAGGTGGCCAAAGTATTGGAGCTTCAACTTCACCATTAGCCCTTCCAATGAATATTCAGAGTTGATTTCCTTTTGCATTGACTGTTTGGACCTTCTTGTTGTCCAAAAGAGACTCTCAAGAGTCTTCTCCATCACCACAACTCTAAAGCATCAGTTATCTGGCACTCCCCCCTTTTTTTATGGTCCAATATCTCACCTGTACATGACTCCTGGAAAAAACATAGCTTTGACTATACAGATCTTTGTCTGTAAAGTAATGTCTCAGCTTTTTAATATGCTGTCTAGGTCTGTCATAGCTTTTCTTCCAAGGAGCAAGAATCTTAATTTCACGGCTGCAGTCACCATCTGTAGTGATTTTGGAGCCCAAGAAAATAAAGTCTGTCGCTGTGTCCATTGTTTCCCCATCTACTTGCTGTGAAGTGATAGGACTGGATGCCATGGTCTTCATTTTCTAAATGTTCAGTTGTAAGGTAGCCTTTTCACTCTCTTCTTGCACCTTTATCAAGAGGCTCTTTAGTTCCTCTTTGCTTTCTGCCATAAGGGTGGTGTCATCTGCATATCTGAATTTATTGATAGTTTTGAGATACACACACACACACCTCCTACTAGTTCTGTTTCTCTACAGATTCTCAGAGCCGTGACTCTAGCCTTCCAGCTTCACCCTGCCATCTCCCATCTCACCAGATGATCACTGAACACCCGCAGTGACCCTGATCCCCTTGAGCCCCACTCCCACCGCTAGGAGTTTGGGGTGAGCTCCTGTACTACTAACAAGTGAAGTTGCTTGATGTATCCTAGCGATCAGGACTAGAACCCCTGGCTACTGGGTTCCCCCAGGGATGCAGCGTAATGAACAGGAAAGAGCATTTTTATCCTGGCTCCACTCTTTACCAGCTTAGAATCCTTGAGCAAATTAATGAGTCCCTCTGAGCCTCAGTTTCCTCATTTATAAAAGCTAGGTAATAATAACAACAGACCTTACCTTACAGGGTGGTTGGGATAATTAAGTAAGATTCTAGATGCTACACATCTAGTACAGAACCTGCCGCGTGTGATCAATGAATTGTAACCATTATTATTATTATTACTGTAACTATTATTTCTGTAATTAAGAGAGGCTGCCACTGGATGGGGAGCATCTAGTGCATGGCCTCAATTAATAGACAGTGATTCCCTCCATATGCAGTCATGGTAAACTTTCCCTATCTTATTGCTATGTCACACTGTAATGCAATGAAAAATGGACACATTTGTTTCCCCTAAAGCCTGTGAACAACTTGGGGGTCATCCTGAGCCTTCCTGCGTATGCCCTGATGACTTACACATAGTTAGAACTCATGAATGTTTGTGAAATGTAATCCCTAGAATCATTTATTTGCACACTCACACACACACACACGTGCATGCATATGCATGGGCCTCCCAAGTGGCCCTACTGGTGACGAATCTGCCTGCTGATGCAGAAGACACAGGTCTGATCCTTGGGTCAGGAAGGTCTTCTGGAGTAGGAAATGGCACCCCACCCCAGAATTCTTGCCTGGGAAATTCTACGGGCAGAGGAGCCTGGTGGGCTACAGTCCATGGGGCCACAATCAATCAGACATAACTGAGCGACTGAATACATGCGCACGTGTGCACACACACACACACACACATACACACACACACATGCCTGGACTGAGGGGCTTTAAGTTAATGGATGCATTTCAAGCAATAAGTCAAGTGTTACATATTAGGCCTACTGTATGCCAAGCACTGCCCTGGTAAAGGTAATAAGGGCCCACCAAGGAACTGAATCTTGAAAAACAAGCTCAGGTAATTGGAAGATCTGGGGCCCCCCATCCTCCCAGGTAGTGGGAATGGGAGAAGCAACAGTGCAGAATTCTGGGCCTGTGCTATCGTCCCCTTGCAGCCTAGCACAGCACAGACATGAGCCATCAGCCCCAGCGTGCCAGCCCAGTGGGCCAACTCACATTGGTCATCCCACTGACAGAAGAGGTTATGATCCTCACGGTGTCCATGGTGACCTTGTGGACCATCTTCTCCTCTAGGTCCCTCTGATAAAAGTTGTCCCTGCGGTTGGTCTGGAAGACAGAACCAAGGAGTGCCTGCCTGTGGGCCGGCAGGGGCTTGCCATGGTCTCAGCTGTGGTTTCCTCTCCCGCAAGAGGCTTGACACCCAGACACTGAGTCTCCCAGATGCCCAGAGCTGTGCACATGTTTCACTGTTTTCTAGACCCCTGGCAGCTTCCTGTGTGTGTCTGTGCGCATGTACACGCATGCAGGTTCATTGAGCAGTGCTCTTTCCTCAATGCAGCGGAAACCATTTCCAAAGCCCAGCTGCTCCACCATCACTCACCAGTTTGTAGGTGGACAAGGTCAGCTGCACAGACACATACTTCAGGCCCCAACCTTTGATCCTGTCCTGGAAGCCGGACAGGGCCAGCTGCCCAATGATGCGGAGAATGGCCATCCGCACCTGAGGAGAGAGCACAGACATGCTGGGCGCTAGAGGTTCCGCCTCCTGCACCCAGCCCCATGACGGAGACAGCTAGGGTCTGAGGGTGCTGTGGTCTGGAAGGCATCTCAGGGGCTACCTGGCTCCTGCCCACTCTGTCCACCACCTCATCCAGGTGACTCCACCTGCCTCATCCAGGGGACCCCACTCAGCAGCAGGCTTACCCAGGAGCCTCATCTAAGCCCTTCAGAGACATGAGCACAGTTCTTTCTCTGTAGAGTTGCTCCATTCTCAGGAAGCCCTAGCAAGAACCACCTGATTCTTCTCCCAGGCTCCCCAGGGCTCATACATGGGGATGACACAGAACAAGCCTATTCCCTCTACCTCTGGCATCTTCCAGGTGTTGAAGACAGCTCTGCCTCAGCTCAAGACCGAGTGCTCCTGTTCCCTCCCTGGTTTGTGCAAACCCTCACTGTCCTGAACTGCACCCCCAGGACATGAGGGGTCAGCCACAGGGGCCGTGTCCAGAAGCCAAGCTATTCTCCAGGGGGTCGAGGCTGCAGTGGCCAAGACGGTGGGTTTTTTAACCTTTATTTGCAGAGTTGCTTTTCTCAAATGTGGTAATGACCTTACAAAACACCTAGCTAGCCAAGCAGCTTAGGCTGACGCCGGGTGTGTTTGGCCTCTCCTTTGTCCAGGGTGGTGTCAGAGCCCCTTTATAGGAAAACTCCAAATTCTTGTTGACAGGGAGGGTCTCAGGGGAGGGGCCACAGCTTCGAGGAGCCTTATTCTTCTCTAGCCCCACTCAGGACTGGCTGGGAAGGTAGGTTTTCCATCAAAGGGCCTTCTTTGAGAAGGCAGCCCCCCTCCACGCACAGAGCTGGAGGGGAGGGGTGAGCAAGCAGGCTGCAGCTGATGAAGAAGGCGCCCTGACTTCCCTCCACTCGCCCCACAGAGGCCCAGCACACACCCCCTTTCTGGGTCTCTCCACCCTGTTACCTTGGACCGGGTGTCGGAGAGTGTGTTCTTGACCACCCGGATGGCCAGGTAGATGGTCCTGATGTTCATTTTGGGCTCTGAAAGAGGGAAACCTGCCTGGAGGTCCACTGGCCTCAGGGCTGGGCTCTAAGGAGATGCCCAGAAGTGGTGAGGCCTCGCCCGCCCCCTTCCATGGGAGACAGGGGTTCGGGAACTCATCCATGCCATGTCTCCTGAGAACCTCTGACTCCTCCCACAAGCTCCGGGCTGGTGCCCTCAGAAGCCACAAGGTGCTCTTAGTGCCCGCCCACCCAGTCCAGGGGTCATCATCTTCATGCCTCACTCCCTTGGCCTTTGCATCGCATGGGTTTCTTTGGAAACTAGTGGACTCTCCTTGAGGGCAGGGTCTCCTCCTAAGAGCTCGGTGGCTCCCTCAGCGGGACACACGGAAACCGTGGCGCCCAGCTGTGGAGGCCAGGGCTCCGGGGCCAGGCTGCTGCGCTCAGGCTCTGGCTCCACCGCAACCCAGCTGTGTGACCTCGGGGACTTACTCAGCCCCTCTGAGCCTCAGCTTCCTCCCCTGTAAAAGGTGGACACTGAGAGCACGTCCTCACTAAATCTCTGAGCAGTGACATAAGTAAAAACACACGGGGGCTGGTGTGCAAGAGTGCTGTGTGTGTGCTGGAGGGAGGGCTGATGGGGAAGATTAGGGAGGTGAGAAAGAGCCTGGAGAAGGCTCTCGAGAGGTTGGCTTGGACAGAACCACAGTCAGGCACTCAGGGTGTTGCTACACTCAAGTTTAGGTGTTACTAGACGTCACTGCAGGAGGAGGGATAAGAGGAAAGGAGGTTGGGGTGGAAGATGGCGGGAATTCAGGCACCAAGGGATGATGTTACACTTAAGAGTTTTTCATCTCTAAAATGGAAACCTTTTTTTCTGATTATAAAAATAGTCTGTGTTCACTGAGAAATTAAAAGACAAGCAGTCTTCACAGTTTAGGTCTATCCTTCTAAACTCATTTATGCATAAATGAGCACCTAGATTTCTTTCACATAACCGAGGTCATGGAGGTGGAGATGATGGAATTCCAGTTGAGCTATTTCAAATCCTAAAAGATGATGCTGTAAAAGTGCTGCACTCAATATGTCAGCAAATTTGGAGAACTCAGCAGTGGCCACAGGACTGGAAAAGGTCAGTTTTCATTCCAATCCCAAAGAAAGGCAATGCCAAAGAATGCTCAAACTACCGCACGATTGCACTCATCTCACATGCTAGTAAAGTAATGCTCAAAATTCTCCAGCCAGGCTTCAGCAATACGTGAACAGTGAACTTCCAGATGTTCAAGCTGGTTTTAGAAAAGGCAGAGGAATCAGAGATCAAATTGCCAACATGCAATGGGTCATCAAAAAAACAAGAGAGTTCCAGAAAAACATCTATTTCTGCTTTATTGACTATGTCAAAGCCTTTGACTGTGTGGATCACAATAAACTGGAAAATTCTGAAAGAGATGGGAATACCAGACCACCTGACCCGCCTCTTGAGAAATCTGTATGCAGGTCAGGAAGCAATAGTTATAATTCGACATGGAACAACAGACTGGTTCCAAATAGGAAAAGGAGTACGTCAAGGCTGTATATTGTCACCCTGCTTATTTAACTTCCATGCAGAGTACATCATGAGAAACCCTGGACTGGAAGAAGTACAAGCTGGAATCAAGATTGTTGGGAGAAATATCAATAACCTCAGATATGCAGATGACACCACCCTTATGGCAGAAAGTGAAGAGGAGCTAAAGAGCCTCTTGATGAAAGTGAAAGAGGAGAGTGAAAAAGTTGGCTTAAAGCTCAACATTCAGAACAAAAGATCATGGCATCTGGTCCCAAAACTTCATGGCAAATAGATGGGGAAACAGTGGTTGACTTTATTTTTGGGGGCTCCAAAATCACTGCAGATGGTGACTGCAGCCATGAAATTAAAAGACACTTACTCCTTGGAAGGGAAGTTATGATCAACCTAGATAGCATATTAAAAAGCAGAGACATTACTTTGTCAACAAAGGTCCGTCTAGTCAAGGCTATGGTTTTTCCAGTGGTCATGTGTGGATGTGAGAGTTGGACTATAAAGGAAACTGAGTGCTGAAGAATTGATGCTTTTGATGCTTCTCCAACTGCGGTGTTGGAGAAGGCTCTTGAGAGCCCCTTGGACTGCAAGGAGATCCAACCAGTCCATTCTAAAGGAGATCAGTCCTGGGTGTTCATTGGAAGGACTGATGTTGAAGCTGAAATTCCAATACTTTGGCCACCTGATTTGAAGAGCTGACTCACCTGAAAAGACCCTGATGCTGGGAAAGATTGAGGGCAGAAGGAGAAGGGGATGACAGAAGATGAGATGTTTGGATGGCTACACCAACTCAATGGACATGAGTTTGGGTAACCTCCGGGAGTTGGTAATGGACAGGGAGGCCTGGCGTGCTGCAGTTCATGGGGTCACAAAGAGTTGGACATGACTGAGAGACTGAACAGAACTGAAATGAACCGAGGTCATGCTATATATAACTGTCCCACGCTGTACTGCTATACTTAATATACAAAGAGCGGCTTTTCCATGAAAAAGATGGTATAATATTCCATACGTGGCTATGCATGCCTGTATGTTAAGTTGCGTCAGTCATTTCCAACTCTCTGTGACCCAGTGGACTGTAGCCCTCGAGGCTTATCTGTCCATGGGGATTCTCCAGGCAAGAACAGTGGAGTGGGTTGCCATATCCTCGTCCAGGGAACCTTCCCAACCCAGGGACTGAACTTGCGTCTCTATGTCTCCTGCATTAGCAGGCGGGCTCTTTACCACTAGTGCCACCTAAGAAGCCCATATAAGGCTACACTATCATTAATTCCACAAATTTCTTGTAGAAAAACATGTATATTGTTTTTGATGTTTTGCTTCTATGCACAATGTTATAAGGAACATCTTTATCCAATTGCCTTTGGGAAATTAATTCCTTCAGACAGCTGATAAAATATTAGATTTTGAGCCCAAGTTTTGGGCCTTATCCAAGTGAGCATCCAGAATGGTTTATCAGTTTACACCCTTGACAAGGGAGTATCAGCAGGTTGTTTCTTGTATTCTAGACCAGGGACTAGCAAAGTCTAGCCCTAAGTCTAATTCCAGCCCAAAGTCTGTGTTTGTAGATACATATTTATTGGAACACAACCATGCTCTGAAGTTATAACTGCTTCTGCTCTACAACGGCAAATTTGCATAACTGTCACAGACTGTGAGTCTGCAAAGCTGAAAATATTTTTGCTATCTGCCCTTCTGCAGAAAAATGGGTAGGCCAACTCTAGTCATTATCATCTCTGCCCATCAGATAGGTAAAAAGGGGTCTCACTGTGGCACTCCAGTATTTGGGCCTGGAGAATTCCATGGACTGTTATAGTTTGTGGGGTCACAAAGAGGCAGACGTGACTGAGCAAATTTCACTTTCACTGTTGCTTAAATTTTCATTTCTGTAAGAGATGGGCACATACAGTTGCTCAGTTTGTGTACTGCACAAGGATATGCAGCTGAAGGGCTGAACTGAAGCCAATCATGCACTTCTCAGGGCTTTCAAGGTGGCGCTAGTGGAAAAGAACTCGCCAGTCAATGCAGGAGACATGAGAGATGTGGATTTGATCCCTGGGTCAGGAAGATTCCCTGGAGGAGGAAATAGCAACCCACTCCAGTATTCTTGCCTGGAGAGTCCCATGGACAGAGGAGCCTGGCGGGCTACAGTCCATCAGCCGGCGAGCAATGCGACATGACTGAAGCAACTGAGCACAGCTCGTGTGGTTCTCAAATCATGCAAAAACAAATGCTGCCAGTAGAGGGCGCCTTGTTCAAATTCAAGCGGATGCTCTGAGCCGGTGCTCTTGGGAACCGTGATTCCCTATGGATAGCAAGGCCAGGTTTAGGGTTTGGGCTTAGGGATTCGGAGGCAGGGTTCCAGACTAAGTTTTGGCACTGGGTCAATGGGGCTTTAGGGCTACATCTATACTGTGGATCTAGGCTTTATATTCAGCCTTTCATTTAGCTTTGGGAGTTATACTAGGATCTGGGCAAATGGTTTGAAATTCAGGCTCAGGTAGAAGCTGGGATTCAGGGTTGAAGAAGAGGGGCGAGGGTGTGGAGGGACACAAGGCCAGTGTAGGTTCAAGGATAGGAAACACGAAGCTACGGAGAGCCCTGACTCCGCGGCCCACCCAGCAGGGTCTATAAGAGAGGAAATGGTCCAGGAACTTCCCTGGAAGTCCAGGGCTTAAGACTCTGTGCTTCCAACGCAGGGGGCAAGGGTTCGATCTCCGGTCAGGGCACTAAGATCCCACATGCCACTGCAGGGTGCGGCCAAAAATTTAAGGAAAAAAAGGCCAGATATGAGTGACCTGCCACCCTGTCTCCCGCCCGGTCTTCCTGCGGGGTGAGTGCTCACCATCTGCGCTCACCACTGCCCTGATCAGGGCCAGGGTCCCCACGCGGACGGCCTCCTTGCTCATCTCCATCTGGCTGAGGAAGAACTTCATCAGCTCCTTGGGGTAGGAGCGGGCTGCAGGGGGTTGGGGGGAAGGACGTCTTTAGTCGTGCCCCGAGTCAAGAGCAGCAGAGCGACAAGGCAGCCCGGGGCCTGGCTCTCAGAGGGGGCCGGCACTCCCGAGGGCTCCCGGGGGCCCGGGGGCGCCTCACCAAGGGCTATGAAGCAGTGCACGATCTCCGTCAGGTTCTGGCTGCTGTACTGCTGCTGGGCGGGGGCCCTGGAGCACACCTGGGGCGGGGCGGGCAGGGGGTGGAGAGGTCAGCCCCGCAGAGGGGCACACGAGCAGGAGCCCCACCTGTGCCTCGCCCCCCGGCAGGAGGCAGGAGGCCTGTGGCATCTGGACGGGGGCCCCACCGCCACCCTGCCACCTGCAGGCCTGGTCCGCATACCACCCGCCCCCAGCCCGCCTCCCCGATCCGCCCCCAGCGCGCCTCCCCTGACCCGCCCCCAGCGCGCCTCCCCGACCCGTCCAGGAGAAGGGCCCGCCCCNCAGGCAGACTTTTTACCACTGAGCCATCAAAGAAGTCCCGGCACGCAGGGTCTCTAGTCACAGCATCTGAACTCTTAGTTGCCTCATGAGGGATCTAGTTTCCTGACCTGGGCTTGGACATGGGGCCCCTGCCTTGGGAGTATAGAGTCTTAGCCACTGGACCACCAGGGAAGTCCCTGTCTTGTTACTGCCTTGTGTTGATCTACAGCTAAAATAACTGAAGACAGGTAGTGGCGGGGTATTTCACACTCCTCAACTTCCCTTCCCTGGGAGGAAACTAAGCTTTGGAAAGATTAAGTAACAGAGCTTGATCATATGCCAGGCACTGAGAATTTACTAGTGGTTTAATACCTGCTGCTTGCTGACACTTAGACTGTGCACCAAACACATGGAACACAGCATCTAATCTTTACAACCACCACTGAGAGATGGATATAATAATGGTTATTTCCATTTTATACAAGAAAGAGCAGTTAAACTGCCCAAAGCACATTTGAGTGCCTGAGCCTTGTCGAATTTGGCTCTGAAACCCACACAAGTACATGGGCATCTCCTCAAAGCTCAGTCTGATAGACGTAATGGTCATTCCTGGGTAGCACTTTAAGAAATGTGTGAGTGCTCTTCCTGTAATCCAATCACAGTCTCCACTCATTTCCGGGCAAGAACACTGGAGTGGATAGCCATTTCCTTCTCCAACGCATGAAAGTGAAAAGTGAAAGTGAAGTCGCTCAGTCGTGTCCAACTCTTAGCGACCCCATGGACTGCAGCCCACCAGGCTCCTCCGCCCATGGGATTTTCCAGGCAAGAGTACTGGAGTGGGTTGCCATTGCCTTCTGGCAACATTCAACAGGTTTCCTAAATGATTTCCAAATTCCCTAGAGCTGAGAGGGGCCTAGGTTCTGGAATTTTAACAACCACTCCAGGTGATTCCTCTCGGGAAAATGTGGACAACACTGTTGAGGTATCTTTGGATCAAAAAAGGTTTGTTTTACAGACCTCTTGAGCTGTGTGCCTGCCAACAGCCACCCTTCGGGGAAGGCACAAGCCCCAATGCCAGCTTCTCACCGTGACCTGAGAGGAAATGAGGGAAGAAGACTGCTTCTGTCCTAATCATGTTCCTCTGTTCTGAGTTCCCTAAAATGTCTACCCTCCACCTCCATGTTTTATGGAGTTTGGGAAAGAGCTTCTTTTTTGTTGCCATCGTTTTGCTTTACTTGATAAGATGTTTTCATATTTATAAATTAAAAATATATAAATATTTACTTATTTGCTCTGGGCTTTCTCTAGCTGTGGTGAGTGGGGGCTACTCTTCCTTGCAGTGTGGGGCTTCTCATTGTTGTGTCTTCTCTTACTGTGGAGCACAGGCTCTGGCACAGGCTTCAGCACTTCTGGTGCATGGGCTTAGTTGCTCTGAGGCCTGAGAAATCTTCCTGGGCCAAGACTGAACCCATGTACCCTGCATTGGTAGGCGGATCCTTATCCAGGGAAGTCCTGGTGAAGAGTTCCTGTATTTTTTACATCATCTTCTTCCTCGATAGGGGTAAATTCAGGCAGGTCTGGCCAAGGAATCAACTGGAACATCAGAGATTCTGCTACACCAAGAGATGCTCCTTCCTAGGCTGTAAATGTGGACAAGGTCTCAATGGGAGACTGCGGAGTGCAGAGAGACCTCCAGAACAACCAACCCCAACAGGATGCAAAATGCAGTGTATACTATGATTACAACTCTGCTGAAATATATCTGTCGATGGAAATGAATAAGCAAAAATGAAAGCAACTGTGTGATACGGTGGTCGGAACAGAGATGAGTTTTCTCTTGTTATTTTCTGCTTTTCAATCTTTCTGTAATGTCATTAGCGAGGGCTTCCCAGATGGCATTAAAGGTAAAGAACCTGCCTGCCAATGCAGGAGACAAAAAAGAGGTGGGTTCAATCCCTGGACAGAGAAGCCTGGCAGCTACAGCCCATAGGGTCATACAGAGTCAGACACGACTGAAGAGACTTAGCATGCACGCACACACGCATGCAAGATATACACATGGGGCTTCCCAGGTGGTGCAGTGGTAAAAGAACCCACCTGCCAATGCAGGAGACACAGGAGACATGGGTTCGATCCCTGGGTTGGGAAGATCTCCTGGAGGAGGAAATGGCAACCCACGCCAGTATTCTTGCCCAAAATTTTCTATGGACAGAGGAGCCTGGCAGGATACAGTCCATGGAGTCACAAAGGGCTGGACATGACTGAGCACGCGAGCACATTATATATATATATATATATATATATATATATATATATCTCCTTCCCCTTCCCCCCTGATCAAGGGACTTTGAAAGAAGAAGGATTGGAATTTTACATAAAATCACTAGGAAGCTCCTCCGAGTAAGCAGTATGAGAAGCCAAGATGTAGCATTCTCAGAGGGGATTTGCCAGTTCATGTTAGGAGTCCCTGATTTTGGACAGGTCAGGAATATGACCTGAGTCTGATCCTGAGCTTCGCAGAAAAAGAAATTCAGGTTTCTCCAGAATGATCAGGAGGCTCTGGGGAACGGACAGATATTGAGTATAGGAAACAGTAGAGACTACTCAGCTGTTTTTACTTCCAGTGGTGGCCAATGTTTTCTAGAGATGACAGCTTGACAGAGGATCCTGTTAGCAAACTTGAGTATTCTCACCACTGGGGAGTATCTTCAGAGTATTTCTATGCTCTCAGAGTTGAGATGCCTAAATCAAGGATTCTCTTTAAATGCTTTATTTATTCAGCTTGGATACCTTGACATGTGCGTTTAAGAAAATTAAATTCTCTGTGCCTCAGTTGTACCATCTATGAAACTGGAATAATGTGTATATGGTATACTTCATAGAGTTGTAAGAAAGTATGCCAAGCCTTAGCAAATAGTAGCTGGTTGTATCAATAATAACATCTCAGTAAATAGTAACAAATGGTTATTGTAAATCTTGTGCTTATTTCAAATTGAAGCCTCTTGAAGATAATTTGATGTTCAACCTCTCCAAAACCTTGGGCAAAACTGGGGCAGCTCAGCTTCATAGGAAATCTAGTTTACCACTCTACTCTTCCTCTTTGCTTACATGGGTTTCTCCATGGAAGAGTCTCTCTTCAAAAAAAAAAGAATTCATATCTGGAATTTCCTGGCAGTCCAGTGGTTAGGAGTCCATTGCAGGTGACATGAGTGCAATCCCTGGTCAGGGAACTAAGATCCCAGAAGCCACACAGCATGGCCAAAAAAAATTTTTTTAACAGCCCTATTGATGTGAAAAGAAGAGAAGCGAAAAGCAAAGGAGAAAAGGAAAGATATAAGCATCTGAATGCAGAGTTCCAAAGAATAGCAAGGAGAGATAAGAAAGCCTTTCTCAGCAATCAATGCGAAGAAATAGAGGAGAACAAAAGAATGGGAAAGACTAGAGATCTCTTCAAGAAAATTAGTGATACCAAGGGAAAATTTCATGCAAAGATGGCTCAATAAAGGACAGAAATGGTCTGGACCTAACAGAAGTAGGAGATATTAAGAAGAGATGGCAAGAATACACAGAAGAACTGTACAAAAAAGATCTTCATGACCCAGAAAATCACGGTGGTGTGATCACTCACCTGGAGCCAGACATCCTGGAATGTGAAGTCAAGTGGGCCTTAGAAAGCATCACTACAAACAAAGCTAGTGGAGGTGATGGAATTCCAGTTGAGCTGTTTCAAATCCTTGAAGATGATGCTGTGAAAGTGCTACACTCAATATGCCAGCAAATTTGGAAAACTCAGCAGTGGCCACAGGACTGGAAAAGGTCAGTTTTCGTTCCAATCCCAAAGAAAGGCAATGCCAAAGAATGCTCAAACTACCACACAATTGNTTGGAAGGACTGATGCTAAAGCTGAAACTCCAATACTTAGGCCATCTCATGGGAAGAGTTGACTCATTGGAAAAGACTCTGATGCTGGGAGGGATTGGGGGCAGTAGGAGAAGGGGACAACAGAGGATGAGATGTTGGATGGCATGACTCGATGGACATGAGTCTGAGTGAACTCCAGGAGTTGGTGATGGACAGGGAGGCCTTGTGTGTTGCAATTCATGAGGTCAGAGTTGGACACAACTGAGTGACTGAACTGAACTGAACTGATTGATGTTTAGAAGTATCCTGTCTTTTTTTTTCTCTGGGATAATACCCAACATCAATTTCAAGTGACCAGAATTTTTTTTATTTATATATGATGTTGAGGTTGCATAATTCATGTTCCTATCTGTAATTCTCCAAGTTACATTCTCCCTCTGAGGTTCTGGGTTAGGGTGATGGATCCTGGCTTTACTCTGCATACAGTCAGCATAATCTGAGCCACCTGTTTCTGAGATGCCAGCGCCTCTTTTGTCATCAAAACCTGATGTCAGCATTTTGTTCTCTTGTTTAAGGCAACAGATCTGTATGTGTTTACATACAATGATCTGGGGATTTTCTAAGCACTCATCGGCTTCCCCAGCGGCTCAGATGGTAAAGAATCAGTGTGCAATGCAGGAGACCTGGGTTCGATCCCTGGGTCAGAAAGACCCCTTAGAGAAGGTAATAGCAACCGGCTCCAGTATTCTCGCCCGGAGAATTCCACGGACAAAGGTACCTGGTTGGGCTGTAGTCCATGGGGCCACAAAGAGTTGGACCTGACTGAACAACTATAACAACCTCACTTCACTTTGACAAAGATGGACACTTCTTTGTCCATCAGAACCAGTATGAATAAAGTGAATCTTTTATAGAGGGCTTTTTGATCCAGTCATTTCATATCTGGGGACCCATACATATACCAAGGAAAGAAAAGGTCATATGCCTGAGTAGAATATATGCTTGGCTTGATTTTAAAGTGTAAGACTGCTAGTCACCCAAATCATTAGGAGGATGATTATTGTATAATCTGAGATATCACACAAACATTGAAAATGATCATTTTGAAGACAGTGCTACAACACAGGGAAATGCCAGCATTAGTCAGCTACTGCTGCCAAGCAAACAAACTTAGAATCTCAGTCATAGAGGAAATCTGTATTTCTTTTGCATTTGCAGGTCAGTTGGATTTTGGCTCATCCAGGCCAGATCAGTGGAACTTGGCTGATCAGTTGAGTTGACATCGCTCATTCCTCCATGACTGGTGGGCTGCTCAAGACATCGTCTTTACAAATGGTAGCAGAAACTCAGGAGAGCAGACCTAATGCTGAAATGGGTAAAGCCTCTGTACACGTCACAACTACTAACATCTCATTGGCCGAATAAAGTCCTATGGACAAGTCCACATCAAGGGGGTGGAAAATACACTCCACCTCTAATGTCAGGAACTATACGTGGTGTAGATCTAGGGAGTGAGGAAGTCTTGAGACGAATAATACAAGCTACCACAGTGCCTCACAAAAAGTTTACATGGAAAACACGCACACACATAGTAACTATGTAAAAATATTTTTTGCAAGTCAACAAAGAATAGAAATAAATAAGCAAAATTGAAAAAAAAATTTGCCTAGATAACAAATTGATAAGAACTTTTTATTCTGCATTTCTCCAGTTCTCAAAGTTACCTAATAGAATTATCTTACCTTTTTTTAATTGGAGTATAGTTGATTTATAATGTGTATTAGTTACTTTTCTTTATTAAAGTAAGTTTTAGAAGCTTCTCACAGCAGGCATATTATGTGACCAAGTGAACTGTTTTATCTATTATATTAAGGGTCTGTAGAAAAATGTAGACTTCTAAGTACATTCAAGTTAGCCATTTGTTCTTAGTCCCCACCAATTCCTAATCTCAAACTGAAATCTAACAAGCTTCCATCAACATGGACCTTTGCCTAAAAACAGTTTAAATTCCTTTATTCTCTTAAATTCTTCATTATGGCAGTGTTAATTATTCTCCACACTGACCTCTTTGAAGTCTCCAAAATCAGATATGCATTCTATTGACTAGAAGCATTGTTCTAGTAGATTCTGATTTTCTGAAAGGAGCAAGTCCATTCAATAAATAATTAATGAGCACCTGCCATATTCAGGGCACTCTACTAGTTGCTTTTGGGGAACTAAAGATGTGCAAGTGCCATCCTTACTCTCGGGGGGGTTCACAAACTAATGGGAAGAGAAAAGTGTACCTAGACATTTGGGGACAGAAAGAACAGACCAGAAGAAGGAAGCGTGCATGAGTCCTCAGCCCTGGCGGCAGAGCGGAGTCATTTGGACAACTTTTATTAAGTGTCCAAGCCCATGCCTAGAGATGCTGATGTAACTGGTCTGATGTCTGATTGATGACTGTTTTGGCTTATTTGTAATATTTATTTATTTCTATGTTTCTATTCAGTTGGCTGCACCTTGTCTCACTTGTGGCGTGCAGTATCTTTAGCTGTAGCATGTGAACTTAGTTTCAACATGTAGTAGGGTCTGGTTCCCTGACCAGGGATGATCGAACCTGGGCTCCCTGCATTGGGAGCGCTTGAGTCTTATCCACTGGACCACCAAGGAAGTACCTGATATTTTTAAAAACTCCTCAGAGGGTTATAAAGAGCAGTCAAGGTTGAGAACCCCTGGATTAGGCCTTCTACTTTAAGTTTGACTGAACTCTCTGCATAGTACTGACAAAGACTCTCAAATGCAATCCTTAAAGCAATTAATCCTTTTTAAAAAATAAATTATTTTATCAAAAATTATACAATGTATGCAAATAGTTTAAAGTCCAGAAAGTCAAATGGCCCTGAGGCTTATGACTAAAATTTAGCAGTCCCTGTTCTCTCCATCCCCCAGTTCTTCCTGCATTTTTGACTCTTTAAATTATTTATAGAGAATACACACGCCTTCAATTCTCCAAATGTTAACATACTGGTATCTCTTGCTTCATCAAAAATGAATTAACTGGAACTTCCCTCGTGGTTCAGTAGTTAAGAACCTGCCTTTCAGGAAATGTGGGTTTGATCCCTGGAACTAAGATCACACATTCTTTGGGACAACTAAGCCTTCGCCCCGCAACTACTGAGCCCGTGGGCCACAACTAGAGAGTCCATTGCGTGCAGTGAAGGATTCTGCATGACGCAACTAAGAACCGATGCAGCCGAAAATAAACCCAAAAAGCAAAAACAGAAAACTAATTAATTGTGGAATTTTTTTTCTCCCACCTAAAAGTACCCTGAAGCCCCCAAGGAAAGGCAAACAGAAGTAGGTAGTTGGAGCAACAGGAGGCAGAGGAAGCTTCTTCTGTTCAATCCAGGGAAAGGAGAGCTGATGACTGTCAGGTTCAGACTGGCTGCCTTGGTGACCCAAGCAGTTCAGAGAGGCAGCTAAGAGCACTTTTCTAAGCCCCACACACCTGCTCTCCCGCCTCTTGGAAAGCTGATGGGCTTTATCGGAAATGATAGCCAAAAGCATATATCCACACTTTCTCCTGGGCTTACTCTTGGAGGGCACCCTACCCCACCTCCAAAATAAGCCAGTGAGGTGGGGGTGGGTTAGAAACACTGGAAGATGGACTTAAAACGAAGGATGTGTTAAAAAAGTAAGTTAGAGTGTTATCCTGGGAAGCCCTAAAAATTAGTTTGGCTTGAAGACTTCAGGGACTCCCTGGAGATACATTAGCAGGGATGTCACAAAATCAGTTCTGTATTTGAGGAGCACCTCTGTGACTCGTGGCTTCCCTGGTGGCTCAGGTGATAAAAGCTTTTGCTTGCAATGCGGGAGAAATGGGTTCGCTCCCTGGGTCGGGAAGATCCCCTGGAGAAAGAAATGGCAACCCACTCCAGTTCTCTTGCCTGGAAAATTCCATGGATGGAGGAGTCTCGTAGGCTACAGTCCATGGGGTCGCAAAGAGTCAGACATGACTGAGCGACTTCACTTTCACTTTTCTGTGGCTGGACAAGATGAAAGCTGGATTGGATTAGAAAACTCAGAGGCAAGGGACCCATCATAAGTCCCAGGGAAGAGGTGGAGAGGAGTGGGAAAGACCAGGGACACTGCAAATAGACTGGCAGGCCCAGTGCCAGGAGACAGTTCTGTGGCTCCATGCAATTCTGACTGAGCCTTGACGTCCTCGCTTGTGACACATGAAAGGGCGAAGCTGCCACCTGCTGGGAGCAGGGAGACTCTGCTCTCTGTCCCTTCCCATACTGTTTGAAATCATTTTCAGAAGGTTGCCCTCTTTTCATAAAGCAGGTAGAGGTGTTTGATGGCTTTCGAGGCAAAACAGAGCTTATGAACTTCCTCTGACAGGGCATACTCCGGACTGAGCCCAAACACAATATTCCTCTCCAGGCCTGAAAACTGCTGAATACTGTCTAAAACAATGTGACCGTCCAGAACACCAGAGGCCTGGCTGAACACAACCTTTGTGGATCCACAGGTCTCAAATAATTCCATTGCTCTTAGCAGTGAAAGCTCATAGCGTCCTCTGTCCTCTGCTCTCCTGCACAGAATTGCTATGTCTCTGGGCAGATAGCCACACTGGAACAGGTGGTGACATCTTTCGGCCACGTGTCTCGCGATTTCTTCTGTGGTCAGGTTAATCTCTGTCTCACACACCCCAGGCAAAGCCTGGGCACGCATTGTTTCCTCATATGACGCTTCCCTGAACGACGCCAGTGTGTCTGGAGACACGCTGGGGTGAGGATTTTCCTTGATCCTCTTCATTTCTTCTTTCATGAGCATCGCTATTTCCAGAGCACAGTGGATCCCGTTGGTGATTGTTTTCCGAGGAAACTGAGCAGATGGAGGCGGAAGGCCGTTGCCATCTCCATGATGGACTTGGAAAGGGTCCAGAAAAAGCCAGAGAATCCCGTGGTGTGGGTTTTCACTTCCAGAACCCCTCACCTTTGGGTGGGTGATGCTCTTGGCCTTCATGTACCAGTCACCATATTTACTGCAGAAATGCTCAGTTTCATCCATCACTATGTGCTTGATCTTTGGGAACTCCCCTCCCATGAAGGTTTTCCGGGTCACAGCTCGGCAGGTCGTTTGCTGGCTGTAAGGAGGAAGGAGAGAATAGGGCTTCAGGCATACAAATAAAAGGAACGCCATGCATTTATGAATCTCTGGGCTGGCATTAGAGACTGGTTCTCATCCAGAAGCTGATTCACTGATTCAGCAGTGTCCTGAATACTACAAAAATGCTCTTCTTACAAGGCTCCTGACATCAATTTGTTGTTGCCCAGTCACACTAAGTCAGGCTTCCCAGGTGGCGCTGGTGGTAAAGAACCTGCCTGCCAGTACAGGAGATGTAAGAGATGGGGGTTCCATCTCTGGGTCGGGAAAGATCCCCTGGAGGAGGGCATGGCAATCCCCTCCAGTATTCTCGCCTGGAGAGTCCTTTGGACAGAGGAGCTAGTGGGCTATAGTCCATAGGGTCTCATGGAGTTGGACACGAGTGAAGTGACTTAGCATGCATGCACAGTTGCTAAGTCGTGTCTAACTCTTTTGCCACCCCATGCACTGTAGCCTGCTGGGCTCCTCTGTCCGTGGGATTTCCAGGCAAGAATACTGGAGTGGGTTGCCATTTCCTTTTTCAGGGGATCTTCCTGACCCAGGAGTCAAACTCGTGTCTCCTGCTTGGCAGACAGATTCTTTACCACTGAGCCACCTAGGAAGCCTGCCTAACAGAATACACATTGCAAACCCTAATCCTTGGAGCTATCAAGTTAAATCAGCATGTGAGACTTTTAAAATGAACTCACGTAGGAGATTTTGTTGTTTCTACTACAGTCCATTTCTACTGCTTAACAATCCCTAAAGATAGATTCCTTATATCTAAGGGACATCTCAAAATGAATTTACACTTGTTACTACTATTTCTTTACTTTCTATCTTTTTTAGAGCTGGTAAGCAGTCACCTAGAGGCATATCATAATTTTCATATGAAAAAGAAATATGGGCTCCTATAAGTTCCTCTAAAGAAAATCCTCCTTTCCCACTTATTTTTAGTACAATGCCAGAAGCCTCTCTGGATTTTGGTTAGGAAAGCATCAAGAGGTTTCTCAGTTCCATGACATGTCAGGATGTTAGGTAGGGTACCAAGTCTACAGGGCTATGCCTCTATGGAGCTACCATCCTACTTACTTAGCTCAATTTTCATTTATAGTATATTTTAGCATATAAATAGATATACATGCATATATGTACTTAAAAATTTTTAGTTGTTTATTGCCTCCTCTAATTTAGACTCAAGTCATATCACCCATCCCTACAGATTTCCTGATTTTGCACATGCAGTCCCTGGAGCTTTAATCCCTTTGTCCAGAATCACAAGTCCCTGAGTCACAACTATTCAAGTTCTTTTCTTCCAGTTTGCACAGTGTAGACTTCTTGAAGAAAAGCACTGATTCTTAGCCATCTCTGTATCCCCCTCACATTGTGCTCATCGATACTTGTTGAATTTAACTTGGCTTTTGACTGGGGTTCTCTTAAAACTTACCTATAAAGCATAAGAAAGAACATAGCTTTAGCACAGTTTACAAGATCCTTCATTATCTGGCATCTGCCTCCTTTCCAACTTCATCGTTTGTCAGACACCCACAGCTCCTCACTGCTGCAGGCAGACCTACCATTCTGATTCATCTCCATGCCTTTCTATTTGCTGTGTCCTTTGCCCAAAGAGCCCCCAATTAATGCACTCCTCCTACTGACTTCTTAAAAAAGAAGTCAGGATGTCCTTCATTGGAGAGTATTTGCTGACCAAACTACAGCCTAAGCTAAGTTTAAGCACATCTTTACTATCACACTAATTATACAACATTCCTATTGCTTATTTTTCTCTTTGTCTCTTTTACTGGGCTTTATGGCAAGGTCTTCAACATATTTTCCTCCTCTAACATTAAATGTACACTGCATCTAGCATATAAATGGTGCTCAAAAAAGATTAGCTTGATAAATAAGTCAAGCCAACCAAAAACTAAAAGCCCTCATGCGCTGGATTGAATAACAGCCAATTTCTTTTACTAAATTGAAAGCTAAAAATGTAAATCAGAAGCAAATGTGCATGGTTTCTATAATGATTGAATCAGAACAAGTCAAACACATAAAAATATTTTATAAACGAAATCAAACGGCATTTAAAATCAAGTTCGTGTTAGGTAGAATGTCTAATTGACTGAAATACCCTATGAAAGCATATAAATACCATATTAAAACATTAAATATCAAGCAGAAAGCATATGTGAAGCAAGATGGATTTATTTCAGCCTTTCTTAAGTTTAAGGCCATAGACTTGGGGAAAAAGGTTTCCAGTTCTATAAATTGAAAGTTATGCCTATGTGGCTAATTAATAATGAGATGTTTACGCATGAACACTGCAAAGTGCTCTTTTCTAGCCCAGCTGCTTGATCACTTGCAAATATACACATAGTTTGGGCTCTTGCCTGTATGCATAAAGGAACTGCACAATCTTACACTAAAGACACAGATTACTGGTGCAATGCTGTTGAAAGACTGACTAAATACATTTATTGTGTTTAGTTAGTGAAGTTCTTACGTCACAAAATCCTTTAAGGCATCGCTTTCGCAAACATAGAGGATCTCCTTGGGCTTGCAGTGGAACAAGTCCTTAATTTTCTCCATGATCTTTATAGCCAGCACTGTCTTTCTGGTTCCTGGAAAGCAGTGGACGAACAGTTCTCGTGTCTCCTGAAGGCTCTGTGAAAGCAACTCACACTGCTCCACTACGAGCAAATTGGAAAATTCACAGCCCACTTGGTCGCTTAGAAGGGATCGAGAGCACAGCGAGACCATGATAAGTGCCTGCAACAATTTTTCCATTTCGTCCTCATCAGCAAGCCTGTAGGGTTGGGGATAGCGCAAGGTGATTTCGCTGGGTTTGCACTGTGTGCCGGGCAGGTGCACCAGCCTCGGAATGACACACACTTTCCCCGTGTAACCACCAACAGTTCCCAGTTTCTGCTTTAACTGACGAGCAGTGCTCTGGGCATACCCCAGCCCCCCAGTCCACATGGAGTCTGTCAAGATTGTATAGAGTACCGGGGGGCTATTCACTGCTATTAGGAGAGCATCACACAGGACATACTGCTCCTTCCTTAAGCCGACATCACTCGCCCAGCTTCTGGAAACTATCACAAACCCCTGAGAACAAGGATCTATCTGTGTCTTCATTAATTCCTCCAGTCCTTTATGATCTGAGAAGAGCTTCTTACAGAGGGATTCTGGTTTAAATTGAATCTTTTCCCGTGTCACTGAAAATTCAAGGAATAGAGGTTACTAACATTTATAAAAGGACATTTAAGTATTCCCGCGACCTCATAATGAAATAAGCCTAGCCACGGAACTGTGACTAGGATAAGTTTCCTTATCTGCAAATAAAGCCCCTCCTCTTCACAGGTCAGGACTGTGAAGTCCCTGTTTCTGACAGCTCTCACGCAGGGAAGGGCAATCAGGGAGGGGTCTTCACAGAGCAGCCTTCTAGCACTCTGTCCTCAACCCTAACGACCCAGTAACTCTAGGAAGGTACTTCTTGTTAAGGGTGTGTGTGTGAGAGAGAGAGGGAGAAAGAAAACTGATGCTTTGGGGAAACTAAGCACTTTCCTTTTGGAACAGTGATTCTTAACCTGTGGCAAGTTTGCCCCCAGTAGGGTATTTGGGACTGTCGGGAAATGGTTTGACTTTTTGTAGCTGGAGAGGTACTACTGCCATCTAGTGGCTAGAGGCCAGGAATGCTGCTAAACTTTCTACTATTCTCAGGGCGGCGGCTGCTGCTGCTGCTGCTGCTAAGTCGCTTCAGTCATGTCCGACTCTGTGAGACCCCATAGACGGCAGCCCACCAGGCTCCCCCGTCTCTAGGATTGTCCAGGCAAGAATACTGGAGTGGGTTGCCATTGCCTTCTCCAGTTCTCAGGGCAGCCCCCCTCAAACCAGATGTAAAATAGAGAGCCAGCGGGAATTTTCTTAGGGATGCAGAGAGCTCAAACCCAGTGCTCTGTGACAACCTAGAGGGGTGGGATGGGGTGGAGGTGGGAGGGAGGTTCAAGTGGGAGGGGACATGTGTATACCTATGGCTGATTCATGTTCATGTATGGCAGAAACTAACACAATATTGTAAAGCAATTATCCTCCAATTAAAAATAAAATATTAATTTAAAAAAGAATTATCTAATCCAAATGCCAACAGGGTAGAGATTGAGAAACTCTGCCTTAGACTCTGCCTGGAAGCGTCCAGGTGACCCCATGGCACACTTCCCTTTGCCTTGGAAAGCCAGGGGGGCAGTTCTCTCAAATTTATTCTCTCATATTCGGAGGGGGGAAAAAAGCTATCTGTGACTGGAAGCCCAAAGGTACACAGAAGTATAGGGTGGATTTAATGACTGAAAACAAGAGTTCACCATGTATATTGGTTCGGACCATTGTGTCTGACCTTCTCCAAGGAGGAAGTCTGGGATGAATTGCTACCAACCACTCCCCACCAGTGACTTAATTTTAGGCAATAAATTGTCCCCTCAGCTGAAATCAGTAAGGAATACCTGGAAACAGGTGCTGTTGGAGAGCCTCCTTAAATTCTAGGACTTTGATGGGATATGACAGGCTTCTTAGGGGAGATGAAGCTGATGAAATCAGATGAGGGCTGTGGTCAGCCTCCAAATTGGAAGGAACTAAAAAAAAAACCCCACAAAGCATCATTTTAGATGATAAAGAACTTTTCTATTGCTCTTCCTACAGTTGACGTATGACATGTGTCTTGCCTGGGCTGCCCGCCCTCTTCCTACGCTGTCAATAGTTCATGCATGTTAGGAAGGAGGTCCAGGACTCCTGCAGGGCCAAGCACCTTCTAAGTCACCTGTGACTCATCCCAGACAAGTCATTTCTCCTCTCTATCCTGTAAGGGTGAGCAGGTGGTCCCTGCAGTTCCTTCCAATTCTAATATTCTGGTTCCAGGTCACCCCTAAAGAGAAAAGGTTTCTAATAGTGGTGGTGGTGGGATGGCAGAAAAAGTAACCACAGGATTTCCTTGGTAGTCCAGTGGTTAGGGCTCTGCCTCCAGTGCTGGGGATATGGGTTCAATCCCTGGCCAGGGAACTAAGGTCCAATATAGGAACTAAGGTCCAGCATGCCTAAAACAATTTTTTTTAGTAAGCACAGTAATTTTTTTTAATATTGTGATAGTTGTTAAAGGTTCCTGCCCCCTACCCCTGCCAAGTTTAGAAAAATAAGAAGTGGTAGAATCTCTAGTTTGGTGTGTGTGTCTGTGAAGTAAACTCTAATGTAAGATAAGAGAAAGCATAGTCCAGTAAAATCACTCAAGTCTTGATCCAAGCTTCTTTTTACAAAATCTGGAACTAAATGACCCTGGAGGCAAACCAATAAACTTCATTCAGCCTGTAAGTCTTTTATGGGCTGATCTGAAATCACTAGGGCTGATGCTTAGCAAAACTGAAAAGAAGTGAAAACACAAAGTCCTCTTCCCACACCCCCTTCCCCAGCACCTCCTTTTGCATAAGTTTTTAGTTTTTCTCCACTTGGTTGTGCCCCCAGCCCTGAGAGTGGTTCAAGGTATAGGTTCCTAATGTTACTGAAGCAATTCAAAGTTGTCAACAAGTTTCCCTTGAAAGGATTAGTGGAGAGCTATTCTTAAACAGCATTTCTCTAAAATATCACCTTTAGAGAGACTACAGATGAATGTTTTAGAGTAGGAATGTCAGCCTGCAAATTTGTTTCAGCAGACCTTTACAGTGTATAAAAATGAGAGCTAAATGGATACATCAAATGGTAAACTGCTTGTGATTATGAATGACTTTGGTTTTTGCTTCTTGTATTTTTTGGCTTCCTATTACGTACATGTTAACTTTTAAGAAAAGAATGTTATTTTAAAAAGCTTAAAGGAAAAATTAAAAAGGAACTTTTACAAATTCATGGCTGATGACGTACAGGGTTTTCTTGACTTCACACAGTTCATATTCTGAGTCTTTGGAACTAAAAATGTAGAAAATCACCCTTAAATAGGAGAAGATTTGTAAGCAAAAGCAGATTTCTGTTCTTTTTTTCTTGTTGTTTAGTCACTAAGTTATTTCCAACTCTTCTGCCACCCCATGGCATGGATGGTAGCCCGCCAGGCTCCTCTGTCCATGGGATTCCCAGGCAAGAATACTGGAGTGGGTTGCCATTTCCTTCTCCAGGGGATCTTCCCAACCCAGGGATCGAACCTGCATCTCCTGCATTGGCAGGCGGATTCTTTACGGCTGATCCACCAGGGAAGCCCCATTCTTTATCTGGACAAATAACCAAATGAAGACAGAAGTTTCTGCCTCCTGATTGAACAATGGCTTCTCTTCTGCTTTACCTGATTGAATATCCAGCATCATGGTTACCCACTGCTCAGCTGACAGCCGCGTGACAGAATTGTCCCTGATGACCCAGGAATCCGGGGCTTCTGTGAATACTACACAGCAGAAGGGCTCCACGTGGACCACACAGACATAACCGTACAGGACATCTTTCTGGTATACATTTAAGATTTTGGTAGTGAAGTTCACCTTCGGCTTCTCACAGCAGAAGTGGAATGTAGGCAATTTTTCTATGCAGTTTTCTATTTCTTTTTTTAGCAAGTCAGGGTTCACTTTTTCTCCCTGACATCCAAACACTTCTTTGCTCTTATCATCCACCCCGATAATTAGGTATCCCCCATGGGTGTTGGCAAATGCAGAGACATAATGAGGCAGCATTTCTTTAGTCCGAGGAATGATCTTTTTGGTGGTGAACCTTTTAAACTCGACGTGTGTGGACTCAGTGAAGTTGAGTTTCTCCTTATACACAAGCTTATCCTTTTTAACAAATTCTGAGGCACTCATCCTCATGTCTTCCTCTTCCTGCATATATCTATCCAGAGCTTTCTGAGAATGTAGCTCCTGCATCTTTGATCTTCCTCTCTGGGTTCTAGACTGTTTCTCTCGGAGGAGCTCCAGGGCGCTGTGGGCACTCAAGTTGATGGTGGAGGTCACAGCTCTCTGATATAAATTGGAGCGCAAGCTGCAGATCCTTAGGCTGAAAACATCTGGGCACCATGACTTCACAAAAATCATAAGATTGTGTCCCTGCTGCACGTAGTCAAGGTATTTCTGTGAACCTGAAGGGAGGAGCTTCTGAAAAGAAGTTTCCAGATCATGTCCCAGTCCGTGGCTTCGGTAACTATAAGTTTTATCCTCAATCTCTGCTTTGATCACACCCCCTCCAGAATTTAACAGTGCACACGTCGCTTGGATGATTCTAGAATTCTCAGTTCTTTTCAAATAGCTATTGGTCATCCTCTTCCTGTTTTCCTCTCCAAAAGTGACTCTGCCCACTTCTACGGTTATCTCGGGATAAGGCATTTCCGTGTCCATCTTGAGGCTTTCCACCTCAGCAGCCCTTCTGCACCACAAACAATGACAGAAAGAGGTTCCAATAAATAATCAGGACAGAAATGTTGTTTCAATATTAACATGAATTCCAGAGATTGTAAACTTTTCTTCAAAGCTGTAAGTTCTTGGAGATAGATTTTAGTATTGGAAATCATCTTTGATATCACTGGTTTTTTTATTGGAGTATAATTGCTTTACAATGTTGTATTAGTTTCTGCTGTACAACCACGTGAATCAGCTACATCTATACAGTCATTCCCTCCCTGTTGAGCCTCCTTCCCATCCCCCTATCCCACCCTTCTAGGTCAAAAAAGAAATAGAAAACTGCATTGCACTGTTTTCTCCCAACTTTGTCAAGACCTTAGGCTTCCCAGCATGAATGGGCATAAACTAAATGCTTAATATTCAACCATAAAGGAAAAAAATTGTATTGTTGAAAATTTTAGCTATTTTTCATTTGAAATCAGGAAGCATCAACAGTGAGCCCAGATATAAAGGGTATGGATTGTTACAGGAGCTAAACAAATTTTACAGAAATGGTTGCCATCAGAAGATGTTCCTATTTACAATTCAAAGGGGAAAGAAGACAATAGAGAACCAAGAGAGTATAGCTTTGAAGTATATGTGATGTACAAGATCTAGTTACAAAACCAACATAAAACTTGGTATTCTCTATGTGCTATTTTATACATTTAAAAAAGCTTTATTCTGCTCCTGAAAGAATGCCAACTGACACCAAATGCAGAAATCTTTCAAGCTCTTCAGACATTCTTCTAAAAGTACATTTCTTATACAGTGTGATGTAGGAACAGTTTTCCTTGTTTCTAGTAGTTCTGCCTGTGGGGACCTGTAAGACCTGGGAATGGACATGAGCCTTTGAGACATAGTTACCAAATTGTGGTCAACCTCCTTTTGCTTCCCAGATCAGAAAACAGCCATCTAAATTTAAGTTAGCACCCCAGAAGCAGATGTTACAGAAACGTCCCCTCCTTTGTTTTTGTTAATTGCAAAATAAAATATTTACTAACCCAAACCAAAATTCTTCCTCTAGAAGAAGAGAGCCCAGTCGTGTTTTTTTTTCCCCCCGTGTGATCTCTGCTACGCAGAGGCCATGTGGGTGTTGTTTATATCCGCCAAGAGGAAAAGAAAGCAGGCATCCAGCAGGCTGGGTCCCCTCCTCTGCCATTAGTTTACTCTTGGTTGCTTTTTCACTTCCTCCGAGCAAACCAGAATCAACCCAATGAGTTGTTTTTTTCATAGGTATACATTTACATTTGTATATACAAATGTAAATGTCTGGCTCTTAGAGAAATTTCTGGTAAGATTCTATTCATATCATAGAACCACAGAATGTTAGAAGGGACTTTAAAGATCATTTTAACCATCAATCTGGTTCTTAAATACACTCTATAATGTTCACAACTCCCAACAAGTTGCTTTCCAGTAACTGCTTGAACACCTCCAATAACACAACTTATTGTCTCTCACATTAGTCCCCTTCTATTTTCTGACAGCTCTGTTATATATAACTTGCTTATTTTTAGCTATAATCTGTCTTCCTATAACTTCTGCATGCTGGGACTAAAACAATCTACTTGCTTTTAAACGAGAAGAACTATATGCTCACGGATGTTACTTGAATGCTGATAACAACCGTGATAGATACAAAGTGGTCTGAGAGTCTAGCTCCAGATGAACATCTATCTGCTCCACATGCCCCCAGATTTCTCACTCGTCTTCCTTTACCAGATCCTCCTGAGCTATAATTTTATTAAGTTCTTTATGCCCTCAGACAAAAGCTGAGATGAGATGGATGAGATTTAAAAAAATTTTTTTTTTTTACCTGATGCCCTTGCTTTTCCTCTTGCTGTTTCAGTTCCACATCTGGGTTTGGTCTGAATGTTTGCCTTCTCTCACAGTCCCTGTTGCCTTCTGATATCAGCCTGGGAGGAGCAGGAACTCTGCCAGACTCCCCAAGACTTTGCAACATTGACCCACTGAGAAAGGCTGATAAGGACTCAAGAAAAGTCCATGACAGGGCAGATTGGCAGGCCACAGTCTGACCTCTGGGAGTAAATGAAGGAGTAATGGGAAAATTCAGGGGTTTTCAAGTGCAGGGCCAAAGCTAAAGCTTCCCACCTCTGAAAGGCTGAATGTCTTTTTTCATACACCCTACAAGCATCTTCTGTTATAGTTAATTTCATTTCAAAGCTCTATATTTATTTTAAATTAAGCTGCCCTGTACATATCCATTATGAACAATATTAACCTATTTTATCACCTTCCAAATTGCTTGTCTGTTCTTCAGTTCAGTTCAGTTCAGTCGCTCAGTCGTGTCCGACTCTTTGCAACCCCATGAATCGCAGCACGCCAGGCCTCCCTGTCCATCATCACCAACTCCCGGAGTTCACTCAGATGCATGTCCGTCGAGTCAGTGATGCCATCCAGCCATCTCATCCTCTGTCATCCCCTTCTCCTCCTGCCCCCAATCCCTCCCAGCATCAGAGTCTTTTCCAATGAGTCAAGTCTTCGCATGAGGTGGCCAAAGTACTGGAGTTTCAGCATTAGCATCATTCCTTCCAAAGAAATTCCAGGGCTCATCTCCTTCAGAATGGACTGGTTGGATCTCCTTGCAGTCCAAGGGACTCTCAAGAGTCTTCTCCAACACCACAGTTCAAAAGCATCAATTCTTTGGCGCTCAGCCTTCTTTACAGTCCAACTCTGTGTCTGTTCTTACTTATATTCTATTTTTCCTATTCTTCCTTTTCTAGACCCTTTCTAGAAAAATGCTCATTGATGAAGGTTTGGCTGGAGAAGGCAATGGCACCCCACTCTAGTACTCTTGCCTGGAAAGTCCCATGGATGGAAGAGCCTGGTGAGCTGTAGTCCATGGG
>SJYQ01004795.1:419815-515368 GCA_006410935.1 Redunca redunca | reverse complement strand
TTTTTTTTTTCGGTGTTCTTATCTCACTTTGTTTTTACTTTCAGGTGAGAAAGAGATGCTGCAAAACAACGTTCATTCAACAAATATTTGTTCGTCAGCTACTGTGTGACAAGCGCAAGGTCAGTTACTAAACACCATGTTTTCATCAGACTGCCTGAAGAAATCCACGCTGGAATTACTCAAACCCCACAAGAACCTGAGAAAAGGAAGATAAATAAGTCACCTTCCCACCCAGAAAGATTCCCACCGGGGTTGCGGTTCAGAAATCAAACCAGTTGAGTCAGCTTAAGTCTCCCCCTCAGAGGAGCTTAGCTGAGGGGGTGGCCCCTAATGCGTCACTTCTTTCCCCGGCCAGCCTGACAACAAACGAACGGGAAAACGCAAACCCAGCTGGGTCACCGGCACGTTAAGAGCAAAGCAAGACCTGCCCTCACCTGAGCCTTCTGACCCAATTACCAAGCCCTGCAACTGAAACCTGCCCCCACTTGGGAGCAGAGCTCCCCGTGGGCAGGAGAGGTGGCATGGGGTGTTCAAGTGCCCTCTACCCCCAAGTTCTTGGCCTTGGTGTAGGTTGCTCCGTAGGGCTGCAAATCAAGCTATCAAACCCCGGGGAACATTTACCTTATAAGGAGGAAGGAATGCATATCCTCCGCAGGGCAAGTTCTAGCCTTCCCTTCCTCAGTCCTGGCCTGTGGTGAGGGGGGGATGGGGCGAAGGAAGAACCAAGAAAACTGGAAATGGGTGGCAAACGGGTCCAACCTAGTGAGGGGCTTTTGAGAAGATCTATTGCAATACGGTCAGCCTTCCTATACTGTTCCCAGGCGGCCCAGGAGGTAAAGGATCTGCGTGCAACGTGGGAGACCCAGGTTCGATCCCTGGGTCAGGAAGATCCCCTGGGGATGGGAATGGCACCCCACTCCAGTATCCTTGCCTGGGAAATCTCATGGGCAGAGGAGCCTGGCGGGCTAGAGTCCGTGGGATCACAAAGAGTTGGACACAACTGAGCAACTAACACACTTATTGCAATATGGTCAGTCCTGTGTCTAGGACTGGCAGACACGTGAAATCCACCCCTTGAAGGATCGAGGGCTTTGAAGAAGAGAGTTCCTCCTAGTTGATCCACGGCACATCAAGAAAAAAATTAAGGCAACCGAGCCAACACAAGGAACTGCACACAGAGTGATGGGGAGGGAGAAGTAGCCACCCATAGAGATCAATGATTAAGATCTAGAGCCCTGTGTTCTCAGCATTCTTGCAAGATGGTAGCATGCAGGGGCAACCCTGCCCAGCCTCCTCCTCCCTGCCCCACCTCCATCACAGCTAACCTTCCCCATCTTCTCAAAGCCGACCAGTATCTCCACCTGCCACCCAGTAACTAAGACTACAAAAACAGGCAGAAAGGGAAAATTGGGAGGCAACCAAAATAACAGGGAAAAACAGCTAATCAGACATTCATAGGCTGCAGTATCAAGCAGCTATTAACATCGAGGCATCTGAAGAATTTTTATTGGATTTGGGAAAATGTTTATATGTACTTAAGAGGGAAAAGGCATCATACAATATTGACTGGATAGTATCTCTTCCATCTTGTAACATAACATGCACTTGTGTATCTATGCACATAGAATTTTTTAAAGGGGTAGAAATAAAATATCGATGTAACAAGAAGTTCTTAGTCATTACCTAAGTAGTTACCTTAGTGATGGTAAGATTGTGGGTGACTTTCACGCTTCCCTACATACTTTTGTATGATTCACATTTTCCTACAATGACATGTTTTGATTCATAACTTAAAAACAGAACACTGCAAGTAATATATATATATATTTTTTAACCACAGGAAGCTAAGGCATTTCTTGGCCACTGGGAGGTAAAAAAGATGATGGCCTTCAGCTAATATAAACCATGGTAACAACAATCCTCTATATCTACATAGGCTTTATAGTTTTCACAGACGCTTTTACTTAATGTGTCTGACCTCATCCTCATGATCTAGAAGTAGCATTGTTATCATCCCCATTTTACAGCTGGGTTAACTGAGGCACAGCAAAGTGTTTTCTCTGGGACCTGGACCCAATACTTCTGAGTCAGAGTGTGCTGTACCATAACCTGCCACTGCACCCAGCCCTCTAAGTCTCTCCCTTCTTCTGTACACCGAGAGTAAACAACAAACATCGACAAAGACCCAAGCAGCACAGAGGGCCAACAAAGTGCTTAGGGAGGAGACTGCACGACACCCACCCTTAAACACACCTAAACCAAAGTTTTCTTTCAAAACACTCTTGCCACCCAAATCCCACGGCCCACAGAACCACCCTAGCCTAGTTGAATTCAGCTCTGGTTATCTCTAGCCGCCATTATAGAGGCTAGAAAATTCAAGGCCTGAGTCTCCAACAGGTATTCAACCAGCCACAGAACCAAGATACTAACCCAGTCACTCCCACACACTGGGCCCTGAGCACAGATGCTTTCAACCTCCCCAGGACATGAACTGTCCTCTCTCACATCGCCAGTCCAGGGACCAGGCCCCCTAGAAACACCCGCACTGCCATCTCTGCAGCCCCCGCCCAGACTACTTTCCAGGAACACGGCCTCCCCGAAGCCGAGACTCAGCTGTCAATGATTTTGCTCAGAGTAAAACACACACACCCTCATTTCTTGCAGACAGGCCTCGGGGAATGGTCCTGCTTTTCTTCTCCCTCCTCCTGGAGGGACCTGAAATGCCATCTTCCAAGTTCCCCAGTCTTTCCTCCATTTAGTTCAGCCCTGTTTATGGGTAAATTCTGAGCCTCTAGCCATAATTCCTATGCCCTTCCTCCCTGCCTGACTGAAGCTGGGGGCTGGAGAGAGCTAGCGACCCTGTACGGGGTGCTGGTGTCAAGGGTTCTACAAACATCTAAGCCTAAAGTACTGTCCTGGGTCGGCACCCCGCCTTCACCAACCCCTGTTCAAACGCGCCTTCTTCCTCTCCCTTCTTGGCTTCCACTTTTGACAGCCACCAAGACAGCAGGGTCTGCTGGGATGACCCCTTTACCACACAGCAGGCTCCCTGTGAACAGTGGCACCCCGGGCCTGCTTTCCAGCCCGGCCTGGAAGACTTTCCCCACTTCTCCACACCCGCCCTTCAGCCCCTTCAGGCGAAGAGAGCCTCACCCCCAGAGCAACCACACCCGGCGCCACCCTCCCCAGCACCTCGTTTGGCTACTTGGAAATCCACAGGTGTCTCCCAGGCCCAGGGCGAGGGGTCTGACGGTGCTGAACAAATTCCAGGAGAGAAAACAAGCTGGCCGAAGCTACTGGTTGCCCCGACCCGCGATTTCCCAAAACACCCACCAAGATCAAGGGCCGGCCGGCCGGCCTGGGAAATCCCCTCTTTGGGCAGCGAGGGCCAGCGGAGCGGCGAGCCGGTAGGACCAGAGGGGTGGAGGCGCCTTAGCGCGCCCCGACGGTGGGTGGGTGGAGGCTGGGAGCCGCGCACTCCCGCTGGGCGGGGAGGGAAAGGAAGTGGACTGAAGCGAGGGGTCGGGAAGGGTCCGGCGATCCCAAGCTGGGACTGACCATCCAGTAGCCACCTGGGTCACAGGGACAGGCATCCAGCCCTAGAGGACATCGCCCGACGCACAGATGTCCCTAAGCAAGCTCTCCTCACCCCTGCAGACTCTGGAGGGGACCCTTCACTAGCGGGCATGCCCTCCCTTCCCCAGGCTAACCTCCGGACTTTGGCGTTCCCACCTGCCTTCAATCCGGCTGCCAGAAGCGAACGCCCCTCCGAACCAAGTCCCCAGGTACGATCACCCGCCGCCACCGCGCTCCTCGACCCGTAGGGCGAGCAACGCCTGGCTGTGCGCTGGTAGGGACTGCGGGCTCCTCTCCCCGCCCCGCGCCGGCCCTCACCTGCCCGGCCCAGGTGAGCCAGGCTCACGTCAGCGCCTCGCCCGGGGACGCCGCGGCCCCCACCTCCGCCGTCCGGCCCCGCCTCCCAGGTGTGGCCCCGCCTCCCAGGTGTGGCCCCGCCCCCGCATCCGTGATTGGCGGGTCGCGAGAAATACGATACTCTGTGTTCCTGGGAGGCCAGGCCCTCGCAGCACCTTCCCCACCGTCCTGCCCTGCTTCTCATTCAGGGTGAGAAAGTAAAGGCCAGGATTCAGGTCTAGACCTGACCCCTCGGGGCTCGTGGGCTTGTGCACTGGAAGCGACTGCGAGGAAATCTAAGTCGAGATTTAGGTCTAAATCGAGAAGGGGCCTCCCTTCCCTTCTCCCCAGTAATCACCCCTTCAGGATGGAGGTGGTGCTGGTAGTAAAGAACCTGCTTGCCACGGCAGGAGACAGAAGAGACACGGGTTCAATCCCTGGGTCGGGAAGCTCCCCTGGAGGAGGCATGGCAACCCACTCCACTATCCCTGCCGGGAGAATCCCATGGACAGAGGAGCCTGGCTGGCTACAGTCTGTGGGGTCACAGAGAGTCGGACACAACTGAAGCGACTTAGCCTGCACGCCTGGAGACAGTTGACTACAAATACGGGTTTAGAGGTTGTGGGCTGGCCTTATTACCTGTGGGCCTGTGTAAGTGGAGCGGGGTGTGGGGAAGGGACCCAGGACACTTGGTCCCTTCTGAGGAAAGCCCTGTGGCTTCCAGGGCGGGAATTCTGCTTGTACTCTGCCCCTTACCCCTGTGACCCTGAGTGAGTTCCTTAGCTGCTTGGTTCCGATTTCCTCATCTAGTCAATGAGAATAACTCTCCTGCCTTTTCCAAACACTATCTGGTAATGATTAAAAGCATGGCCTCTGCAGCCAACTATTGGGATTCAAATCCAACTCCATCAGTTACTATAGACTTGGGGAAGTTTTCCTAAGCTGTCCGTGCTTCAGTGTCTTATCTGTGAAAAGTGAGAGTCATTGAGTCGTTTCCTACTCTTTGCTACCCCATAGACTGTCAGTTCAGTTCAGTTCAGTTTAGTTCAGTCGTTCAGTCGTGTCCGACTCTTGGCGACCCCATGAATCGGCATATAGTCCATGGAATTCTCCAGGCCAGAATACCGGAGCGGGTAGCCTTTCCCTTCTACAGGGGATCTTCCCAACCCAGAGATCAAACCCCAGGTCTCCCACATTGCAGGCGGATTCTTTACCAGCTGAGCCAACAGGGAGCCCATCTGTAGAAGGATGTAAATAATCATATCTACCTCAAAAGCATATTGTGAGTATTCAAAAAATTACTTCATATAAAGTACTTGGAATGATATTTGGCACTTCCCAACTGTAGTTGGGAATAACATTTTCATTGATATGAAGATAAAAAGTGCCATAGAGACAGTGTTTCACTGAATAAACAGACATCTCCTACTATTAATTTTTTTATTTATTCATTTTTAAATACATATTTTCACTTATTTATTATGAATGATTCTTATAAGCTATTATAAATGGTTCATTTATACTAAATTGCTTATTGTATCCATTTGCAGCGCTGGGTCCTCTTTGCTGCATGTGGGCTTTCTCTAGGTGCGGGCAGGGACTCCTCTTCGCTCAGCGTGTGGGCCTCTCACTGCAGCGGCTTCTCTTGTTGGGGAGCACAGGCCCTGGAGCACAGGCTTCAGTAACTACGGTGCATGGGCTCAATAGCGTTGGCATCCAGGCTTAGTTCCTCCAGGGCATGTGGGATCTTCCCAGACCAGGGCTCAAAGCCGTGTCCCCTGCATTGGCAGGTGGATTCTTAACCACTGGACCACCAGCAGACAGCTCTTACTATTACCTGAAATTCAAGGCCTGTATGTCCCCTAATGGGTCTCCGATAAACGTTCCCTCGCCTTTCCCACTGCAGAGAACCTCAGTCCACATAGAGTGCAAGTGCACAGTGAGCTGAAGGCAGGCACGTGGGCAGCACTGGGCTGTCGCAGGTAAGAAGGGGCACAAGCAGGGTGCTTAGGTTTTGGAGGTTAAAGCAATGAGTGAGAAACCATGGTGAAGTACTGTTATGGACTGAACTGTGTCCCCTAAATCCAGATGTCGAGGTCCGATAACCCCTCGTGTCTCTGAATGTACTCTGACTTGGAGATAGGGTCTTCACAGAGATAAACACGTTAAAATGCAGTTATTACAATGGGCCCTAATCAGATATGACTGGTGTCCTTATACAAAAGGGAAATTTGGACATAGAGACAAATAGACACTGAGGGAAGAGGATGTGAAGAGACACAGCGAGGAGACATCCATCTGCAAACCAAGGAGAGAAGCCTGGGATAGACCCTTCCCTCCCTCGAAGTCCTCAGAAGGAACCAACCTTGCTGAGATCCTGATTTTGAACTTCTGGCCTCCAGAACTGTGAGACAATACGTTTCTGTGGTTTAAGCCCCCCAGTCTGTGCTCCATTGTTCCAAATGCAAACTAATTTGGAAACTAGCAAACTAATATAGCTAGGTTGGAGAGCTCCAGATTGGTAATAATGCAGACTGGATTCCTAGTCCCAGTTCAGCCTAGGGACACGGCCAGCAAAGGCCTGAAAAGGCAGCAAGGTCCAGAGCCTGAATCAGCCACTGCTTGTGGCCACTCTTACCTTCATGCAGGGAAAGGGGAGGGCTGTCTCATCAGCACAGCCAGCCTATTACTGCTGGTGAGTTCATTGGACAAGCTGCACCTTCCATCTGGCCCAGGGCTGGGCTCCTGAGACCAAGCAAACAACCCCCTGCAGGTATATAAGCGGGATGCAGGGGAAGACCACCAGGAGAGTGTCATTTGAGGGAACCAGAAGCTGAAAGCATGAGTCCACACACAGCCACTCACTTTTGCAGTAGCTGAAATTACCATAACTAAGGTGATTTCTTAGTGATCTTCTTTGGAAGGCACTTTCTTTTTTTTCTTTTTGACTCCTTTGCATGGCCTGCAGGGTGTAGTTCCCTGACCAGGGATTGAACAGCTGAGGACACAGCAGTGACAGCTTCAAGTCCTAACCACTGGACCACCAGGGAATTCCCTGGAAGACGTATATTTTAGAAGCAGAAAATTTGAGTTGGGAGGGCCCTTCAAATCCTCCGGTCTGGGGGGAATTAGAGATGTTGCTTGACCCACAGAATTGTTTAAACATCAGGAGATTTCACAAAACATCCGGAGTCTTAGCATCTCTTGAAGAGTTGAATGCCTGGGACAGCTTGGGTCGGCAGCTCCATCAGGCAACAGCTGCCCATTTAGAGGGAGTCTACATGTAACAGTCGGGACAACCCCGCCCTACTGGAGTCACTCATTTACTTTAATTGCCTGATCCTGCTGGCATATGACTGCAACCTCTAGTCCAGATATCCCTTTTTTAAAGGTGAGAAAACTGAGGCCCAGAGAGGTCAAGTGGTTTGCTTGAGGTCACATAGTAAATTAGCTGCAGATCCAAGACTAGAAGTCAAGCCCAGAGCTCTTTCCTCCTGGATCCTGTTCAGCACCCTAGCCAGAGTGCATTCTGACTGTGCTGCACTGGTTGCTAAAACTTTTTTTAAGTTACCCATGCATCTGGACATTGTTGATACTATGGTAAACAAAGCATGGTTCCAACTCTTGTGTCACTCTACTGAAGAACCAATGAGAGGGGATGAAGCAAGAGGAATTAAGGTAGAAATCAGGAGGAACTTCCTGACTCTTCAAATGAGAGCTGGCAAGAGGCCACCCTGAGGACTCTTTTGCTTGAGACATACTTTATCTGCTTGGTCTGAGGAATCAGAATATCTTATGAGTCCCTGTGAGGGCACTTTGAAGCTGAAACTCCAATACTTTGGCCACCTGATGTGAAGTTTAAACAGAGGGCTGACTCATTTGAAAAGACCCAGATGCTGGGAAAGATTGAAGGCAGGAGGAGAAGGGGACGACAGAGGGAGGGTGAGATGGTTGGATGGCATCACTGACTCAAGGGACATGAGTTTGAGTAGGCTCCGGGAGTTAGTGATGGACAGGGAGGCCTGGCGTGCTGCAGTCCATGGGGTTGCAAAGAGTCGGACACGACTGAGCAATTGAAGTGAACTGAACTGTGAGGACCCTAGAGGAATCTGTTATACGATCTCAAAAGAGCACTCTCGGGATTCAAACATCCCCAACGTGGCTTGAACCTGCAGTGTTCCCAGCCTTTTGTCTTCTGTCCCTGCTCAGGTGAGGCACTGCTGAGTCACTCGTGAGTCTGAGTTTCAGGCAGTGGGATGTACGTTTCAGCACAGGCGTCCTGATTCACAACTATAGGAAATTGGGGAATTTCCCTCTCTGGCTCCCAGGCAACTCTTAGCTGGTAGTGTCGTTTAGTCACTCAGTCGTGTCCAACTCTTTTGCGACCTCATGGACTATAGCCCACCAGCCTCCTCTGCCCACAGGATTTCCCAGGCAAGAATACTGGAGTGGGTTGCCATTTCCTCCTCCAGGAGATCTTCCCTACCCACGATCGAATGCACATCTCCTGCGTTGCGGGAGGATTCTTTACCACTGAGCCACCAGGGGAGCCCTTAGCTGGTGAGGTGGGGTCTTTTTCATGACCCTGAAGCTTTAGCCTCTGCAGTATGAGACACGTGACAGTAAAGCCATGTGACGCAAATCGTACTCTCTTCTTGGCAGGGTAGAGGGCATGGCAACTGGAACCTTTCCCAATGGCTCAGTACAGTGGAGAGTGTTCCTGGAAGCAGTGACTGCAAATAAGCTCTGAGAGGAGCCTGAGCATCTGTGGGGCTGCTAAAGAAGGGGTGGGGACTGCAAGCTAAACGGTCAGATTCTCTGCTCTGTCAGAGGAACTCCGACCCCAGCCAGCCTCTGGAAGGCAATTTTGCAGCCCATCAGGTCTACCCCCAAGTCCTTTCAGTGCCCTGGCTTATCTCTGGCTCCATCAAGGGTTTCAAGGGACTAGGCTACAAGGAGCCTAACACACTGTCTGAACCACAGCCTAAATTGTAATGCATTTTGGCGTTGCCTCTTCCTCTGTCCCCTCTCCCCCCATAGACTGCACCCCAGAATGCCATCCAAATCCTAGAAGCATTGAGATTTCTGCAGCAGAAATAAATCCATAAATGAATCACACATTCCAACCTAGACAATGACATAGGATTTTGGCTCGAGACTTTAAGAGAATTCCCAAGAAAGTGTTCACAATTATTTGTTTCTGACTCTTTTTATCCGTAGACCAAGCTGAGCCCTGGTAAGTGTTCTCAGAGAAGCAGCTTTCTTTATTCCAAACTTGGGACCGTATGAGAGGAGCAGGAGGAGAAAAAGCAAGACTCAGTAACTCCCTTAGAAGTACAAGAGTCCACTTCCATCTCCCCTGGCAAAGGAAGCTTTAGACCTGCAGACAAAAGAACCGAATAACAAGTTACAAGCACTTTGAACATGAATGTTCATAGTCCCCATTTCAGATACGCTGCTCTGCTGGGATAAAGCGGTGTTGTGATTCTAACTTCACGGTCAGCATCAAACAATGGATCCTGTGCTTATCTGCAGCTATGAGAGATCCTGGATATGAAAGCTCTCTGAAATTCACAAGTGGGTGGGAGGGCTTCTTACTGCCATTATCTACTTTTTGTTTCCTCCTGTAAATCATTCTCTCCAGCCTCAGTCAAGGGGCAGAAAGGCACAGACCAGAGAGAAACTCTGGTAAGCCACAAGCTCCCAGCACAGGGCCAGGCGCAGGGTAAACTCCAGGAACACAAGGCAATGTATTGACTTCAGAAAAATGAGTTGTCTGGGGATACAGGATCTTTGGGGGGCAGTGTGGTGAGAAACTGGATTTTTTTGTTGTTGTTCAACGAGACTGATTGACCGAATGTGTTTTGTCTTGTCTCCCTCCCCAGGCCATTCCAGTAAAATGACAATGAAGGAATTAAAAAAAAAAAAGAGTATTAACCCACAAGGTTAAGAGAGGACAAAAGCACAAGCAAGGAGATAAGACGGGATGAAAGATTTCAACAGAAAATATTAGGAGATGAAATATTATTTCAACAAAAACAAGGAGTGGGGAGGTCTGATATTTTGATGATAAAGCAGACAGACATAAAATTTAAGAAATGTCTTAATATGAGGACTTCTTTCAAAAGAAAGGAAAAAGGGCCCTCGGGGGTCAGGAGAGACCTGGATGTCAAATCTTTCTTTGGTACTTGGTGACAGCGGAGCTTGTCCCGGCTGCTGTCTGAGCCCAAGCCCCTTACTCTGAAGGAGCTGAACAAATCCTACAGTTGCCTTCTAGTCCTAACAATTACCACTTCTCAAGTAAGTTCTATGGGCATGACTGACGTCCTCAGAAAAACCTGTACTTTGGAATTAGTCCAAACTTGTCTCGAATTTCCCTTCTTGCAATTCCTAGCTTTGTGAACTGGCTGAGCCTCGGTTTACTCAGTTCACGCACGAGGATACTGCCCATGTCTCAGAACTGGCAAAGGATCTGGTCCCAGGGATCTGGCACCAGGCATTGGCTTAGTTAAAACCCAGAGGGTTCAGAAATGAGTTTGGTTTGGTTTTGGTTTAGTTGCTAAGATGTGTCCAGCTCTTTGCAACCCCATGAACTGTAGCCTGCCAGGCTCCTCTGTCCGTGGGATTTTCCAAGCAAGAACACTGGAGTGGGTTGCCATTTCCTCCTGCAGGGGATCTTCCTGACCCAGGGATCGAACCTGGGTCTCCTGCATTGCAGGCAGATTCTTTACCGACTGAGCTATGACAGAAATGAGTTACAGTGTATTTATTCTTGGGGCAGAGAGAACAGTGAAGCACCTCATTTCTGTTGATTGGACTACAGGCAAGGTCCAAGTGTGGATGTCAGATCCTAGTGAATAATTCCTTTGGGGAGATGTCATTAACTAAAGGGCAGACAAGGGAGGGCATAAATGAGAGGTTCTTTGACCAAGCACCTGCCCCACCTCCGCCCCTCCATCCCTCCACCCCTCCTCTGTGGGAATCTCTTAGCAGAGTCCACATACCCAGCCTCAACCTAGATTAGCCTCCTATTCAATTACTTGTGGTTATGCAGAAAAGGTAAAGATGGTGTCCACAGGGATTTACACTCTCTTGAGTGTCTCTGGACTTGCACACTGATTTCCACACTATGGGCTTCCTTCCACACTAACTTTTTTTTACATCACTTGAAACTTTAGCTGTATAACATTCAGAAAGGTCATCTGATCTGGAGGCTGTCCCCAGGCGCTTACAGCCTGAACCACATCTCGGTTCCCGCAGCCTGAATCCTAGTTTGTCTGACCGAAGCTGAGGCCTACAAGGTGACTAAACAAGATAGAGGGTTAACCCAACCCAGGAAGAAAGAGAAGATACACACACAAACGTAGGCGTTCAGCGTTAATCTCGTGTTACTCCTGACCACGAGAACCTGAGTCAAGATCAAAAAAGGATCCAGATCTTTTCTAAGACAGACCCGAACCAGAGCCCTGGGTCCATCCCACGTGAGACACAAGCATCATTCCTTCATTCATCCTTCAGTAAATATTTGTTCAGTGCCTCCTATTCACCAGACAAAATCCCCACCATCAGGAAACTTACTGCCTCCTATTGTCTTCCTCTACTCCTACTGAAGCCCTCTGTTTAAACTTTCACTTATATATCCTTCTACTATTGTGCCCCCCCCTCCAGCTTCCACCCCCACCCTAATCTCTCCTAAGGCCCTTTGTGAGCTCTAATTGGTTTACTTTCCTCGTCAAAAACATTCTATAAGACTTAGAGGAGGAACTTACAGTTGCCAGGGGGAAGGAATAGTTAGGAAGTTTGGGATGGACATGTACAGGCTGCTATGTTTAAAATAGATAATCAACTAGGACCTACTGTACAGCCCAAGAAACTCTGCTCAGTGTTATGTGGCAGCCTGGATGGAAGGGGGGTCTGGGGGAGAATGGAAACACATGCATGTATGAGGTGAGTCCCTTCTCTGTTCACCTGCAACTCTCACGATATTGCTAATCGGCCAATTAAAATACTCCAATATATAAATACTCCAATATAAAATTAAAAGTTTAAAAAAAATTCTGTGACTCCTCAATGTTTATTGAGTCAAGAACCTCGATTCACTCATCCAACAAATGTTTACTGTGTATCTCCTGTGGGCCAAGCTCTGTTCTAGGTGCTGGGGATACATCAGTGAGCAAGAGAGATAAAATCTTCTGTTCTCCTAGTGCTTATATTCCAGTGGAGGAGACAGACAGTAACCAAGATAAACAAATACAGTAAGAAAAGTCAGTTGGTGATAAGTTCTAAAAACAAAAAGGACTTCCCGTGGGGCTCAGCTGGTAAAGAATCCGCCTGCAATGCACGAGACCAGGGTGTGATCCCTGGGTTGGAAAGATCCCCTGGAGAAGGGAACGGCTACCCACTCCAGTACTCTGGCCTAGAGAATTCCATGGACTGTATAGTCCATGGGGTCGCAAAGAGCTGGACACAACTGAGAGACTTTCACACTTTCAGGAAGAAGAGGGGGTGAGGGAGAAGTAGAATTTTAGATAGACTTACCAGAGAGAAGATGACAATCTGAGTAAAGATCTAAGATCGTGAACCCTGGGGATAACAGAGGAAAGACGGTTCCAGAAAGAGGGGCTGTCAAGTGCAAAGGCCCTGGGGTGAGATCGCACTTGCCCAACAAAGGATGAGCAGAGAGGTTGGAATGAAGCCCGGTGGCTGGCAGGGAGTGAGGAGAGAGTAGAGGTTGTTGGGCTGTGAGATATGAGATCTGATAGCTGCAGCTTTCACTCGGGTGGGGGGCGGGAAGCAGGGGTGGGACGGGCCACTAGGGGCTTTTGAGCAGAAGAGTGGCAAGGGGTGACTTGTTATGCAGGATCAGTCTGGCTGCTGTGTTTCAGGCAGAGAGAAAGGAGAAAGGGGCCAAGCAGAGAGACGAGTTGAAAGGCTCCTTGCTGGCCCTCATCTGTTTGTCCAGTCCCATCTCTTACTATTCCACTGCTGCCCTAATTGACGCTTCTTCCCTGAACACACTTTGCAGCTGCTGACCTATCACCCTTGATGAACCTGCCTCTGCTTGAAATAATCATCACAACCCAAATAATTGCTGCTGCTTATCCAGGATCCATAATTCCATTCAATTTAAGTGTTGTCTAATTTCACTTACAGACATGGTTTCCTTTAATGTTTCTATTTTGTCCCTATTTCTTGGGAAAGCTGAGGTTTTTTACAAGTTGTTGCCAATGCCGAAGTCCCTGGGCCCAATTATAACGTACAGAACCATTGACACCTCTTTGTTCTCAAGTGAATCATTTGATTTCTTTGCGGGTCTCCAGACTGCGTGACCCTCTGAGCAATGCCTCACAGGAATGACGCACAAAGGGAGAGGAAGATGTTTAAGATAACCCTTGAGGATCAACATCAATTATCTGCATAGAAAAACGAAAGCAAAAGGCATTTTAGGCAAAGAAAACAGCACTGCAAAGCACCACACAGAATGGTCAGGAAGTTGCAGTTTGCTGGCACGTAGCATTTATAGGGAGGCATTAAGCAGGAAGCTATGACCAACCTAGACAGCATATTAAAAAGCAGACATTACTTTACCAACAAAGGTCCGTCTAGTCAAAGCTATTGTCTTTCCAGTAGTCATGTATGGATGCGAGAGTTGGATTATAAAGAAAGCTGAGCACCAAAGAATTGATGCTTTTGAACTGTGATGTTGGAGAAGACTCTTGAGAGTCCCTTGGACTGCAAGGAGATCCAACCAGTCCATCCTAAAGGAGATCAGTCGTGGGTGTTCATTGGAAGGACTGATGCTGAAGCTGAAACTCCAGTACTTTGGCCACCTGATGCGAAGAACCAACTCATTTGAAAAGACCCTGATGCTGGGAAAGATTGAAGGTGGGAGGAGAAGGGGACGACAGAGGGTGAGATGGTTGGATGGCGTAACTGACGCGATGGACATGAGCTTCAGTAAGCTCCGGGAGTTGGTGATGGACAAGGAGGCCTGGCGTGCTGTAGGCCATGGGGTCGCAAAGAGTCAGACACAACTGAGCGACTGAACTTAACTGATTAGGCAGGAAACAGAACTGAAAGCCTTGAAGGTCATAGCAAACAGCTGGACTTTCTCTTTTTTACAGTGAGGGAACATCAAAGGGTTTAGATAAGCAAAAATATCGTTTAATTTCTAGCAAGGTGGGAATGTTGAGGACTGTGGTGACCTGGAGAGCTTGATTTCCTTTTAAAGAAAACAGCCCTAGTCTGGTTGATAGTTGCTGTACAGAAAGGCAGGCCCAGTTTTGCCCCCTGGGAAATCCAGATGTGTACATACAATCTTCCAACATTTTATATGTTTGCAACAAGTTTTTCAAAAATCTTAATTGCATATAAACCACTCCACAGGAGCTGCCCTTTGGGGACTACTGCCTGGAGTGTGAATAAGCGCCACTGTGTTCTCAGAGCTTGCCACAGGGCCTGACAGTCAGTGTTTAAACACATTTGCTAAGTGCATGCGCATGGGTTATTTATTAGGATTCCCAGTTTACACGTAGGAAACTGAGGCTCATGGAGGGTAACAGATGATGTGGGAAAGGGCCACAGTCATGTTCAAGTTCAAATCTCTGAACTTGGAAATCAGCAGAATGTCTTGTAAGAGAGATGGCTTAAGAGTAGAAGAGAAGAAACAGCTCTTCATCAGACCCCTCCACCAGCCCCCAGCCCCTACCCAGGTCGTGGGGACAGCCCCATGTCCTACACGCACCTCCACCTGTTTTTGACCCCCCTGGGGAACTCCCCATTCCACTCTCTGGGACTGTTTTCCCTTTCTCTTGTTCAGACCTAGGAATCGGAGATGAGGCAGCCCACTCCCCACCTGTCCCTCCTCAGCCCACTGACATCTGTAAAACGTTGAGTTGCTAGCAGTAACAGTCTCTTTGGGGCCTTTCAGATCCAAACAAGGACCCATCAGATCTTGCTGGCCAGGAGTCTGGCCGACTAAATCCCTAGGGTTACCATGTAGCCTCAAGGCTTTTCCTGCTCTCGTTCACTATGTACAAACATTTATCAGAAGAGCTGGGCAGAGCTGCTGCATACATAGAAATGAAAGGAGGTGGGAGAACAGGAGAGCCAGGGAAGGGGAATTTGGGGAAATAGAATATCAGTGTTGGAGGCTTCTAAAATCAGAGTCAGGATTTCTGCTAAAACGTGCTCAGTTGACACAAAATTAATCCTTCCTTCCTTTCCTTCTTTCTTCCCCTCTTCCTCCCTTCATCAAATCAGACCGTAGGTTGGTTAGTCAGTCAAGGGACATTTATTGATCAGTTCAGTTCAGTTCAGTTGCTCAGTCGTGTCCGACTCTTTGCAACCCCATGAATTGCAGCACGCCAGGCCTCCCTGTCCATCACCAACTCCCAGAGTTCACCCAGACTCATGTCCATCGAGTCGGTGATACCATCCAGCCATCTCATCCTCTGTCGTCCCCTTCTCCTCCTGCCCCCAATCCCTCCCAGCATCAGAGTCTTTTCTAATGAGTTAACTCTGTGCATGAGGTGGCCAGAGTACCAGAGTTTCAGCTTTAGCATCATTCCTTCCAAAGAAGACCCAGGTCTGATCTCCTTTAGAATGGACTGGTTGGATCTCCTTGCAGTCCAAGGGACTCTCAAGAGTCTTCTGCAACACCACAGTTCAAACGCATCAATTCTTCGGCACTCAGCCTTCTTCACAGTCCAACTCTCACATCCATACATGACCACTGGAAAAACCATGGCCTCAGTGTTCAACAAATTCCCATAATTGTCAGGTAATCGTTTGAATGATGCCCATGACCTAAGTGTGTCACACTGTATTCACTTTTAATTTATTAGGAAAGGGTAGCGTGAGAAGGAAACACTAGCATGTTTTACCACTATTACAGTTGGCGGGGGAAAGCTGTTGTTTTTCCCTATACGATTCTTAGAGTAATCCGCCGGTTTCTGGACTCCTTCCAGGATCTCGGATCCGAAAGCACAGTTGCGGCTCAGTGCTCTGCTTTCCCTACCAGAACCCCCTTCTGCTGCCGTGGTCACCAGTCAATTCATCTTGCACACATTCATTTTCCTTAAATGGATTTATTTTCAAGTCTACCAGGGGATTTTTCTTAAATTTAATTTTTAAAAGAGTCTTTCTTCTCCGAGGTCATTCAGCTGGGGTACATGGTGAGTAGGAAGCTGGCCAGGCCTGACCTGTCTGACCTTGTGCCCTTTCCATTAGGTCATGGAAAGGAACCCGAGCTGCCAAATGTTAAATCTCATCCGCTGGCCCAGAGTGATCTCCTGGACCATCTGTCTGTCCTGGGGGCATGAAGAAGGCACAAGGGGCTCTGCCCTTGACCCTGAATGACTTGAACCCGGGGGCTGGATCTGGGGCTTTGGAGGGGCCTGGGAACCTCTCTCCAAGGGCGTCAGTGTCTGGAGGCCCCGAGAGTTTCGGAGCAGGCCCGGCCGCCTCCCAGGTGCTCTTCCGCTGGTGGCAAGTGCCAGCTCGCCTTCGGCTCCCGCCCAGCCCAGGAAACCAGAGGTATTTCTAGCTCAGGCCCAGACCCGTCCCAGCGGCCTGGATTCCACTGCCGAGGCAGGGCGCTCATGAGTGCCCAGGGACCATTTCTCTCTGGGGTTTGTCACAGAGGAATTTCCATTCCAGCCGTTCAGGGCGATGCGGGCAGCTGGGTGGCCACGGGGCTTCTCCCTCAAGCTACGGAGGGCTGGGGTCGATAGCCGGGCTGCGAGGGAAGGGGAGCTCTAGACATTCCATCCCAGAGGCTGTTTCATCCTCAAATCCAAGGCAAATAGAGGAGTTGGGAAGGCTGGACTGTCTGCCTGCCCCACGGCCCAACCCTGAGTCCCGCCTCAGATCGCTGAAAGAAGGACCTTCCCACAGGAGCGGGGGAAGAGGCTGGGTCTGGGCAGGTCTGGAGAGCCCCGATCCCACGGCCCGGGGGGAACACGCCCCAGTTCGCTGAGCTCTCCGGTAGGTGTCTGTGGGGGTAGGAAGCCCAGCCTCTGATATGACCCGGACCGTGTTTGCATGTGTGCATGCATGCGCCTGTGAGTGTATGTGTGTGTGTGCGCGCGTGCGTGCGTGCGTGTGTGTGTGTAAGCAACAGATAATCGTTTAGTGAATCCATGGACTTTTTGCTTATTGGAAATTCAGATTTAATTGAGTGTCCTCTACTTATCTAGCAACTCCAGTAGAGAGGGCAGGGTTCTGGAGGACTAGACTGAGGCTCACTGTCCATGCCCCTGGGTCTCCAATTTCAGGGAGGCAAGGGCCAGTGTCTGGACATATGTCCCTGCCTTGACCTGCTCCCCACCCTGAAGCGAGAGAATCCCTTGAGCCCTGCCTTTCCCACAGAGCTGGGGCCCCTCGGACTTCAGACTGCAGTTCTGTTAACTCCAGGGCCTTTCATGTCACCTGGTATGCAGCATCCTGGAGTCCCTTTGAAGATGAGAAGCTCTTCTGAGAAATGCTCCGTTGTTGTAATTAACGTAATTAAAAGCAATTTTGCTCGCAGCCCTGTAGGAAATTGGGGGACTTCGCTTCTCATAAGAAATACCTACCTCACTCTCCCAGGAGATGGCCAACCTCTTCTAATCCAGTGTTAGGGTAGATGTCCCTGCCAGTCCGAGCCCCTGCTCCCACCTAACTTGACTTCATTGTTGTTTTGTTGCTAAGTGGTGTCAGCCTCTTTGTGACCCTATAGACTGTAGCCCACCAGGCTCCTCTGTCCATGGAATTTTCCAGGCAAGAACACTGAGGTGCGACGCATCGTCACTGGAGGTTGCCACTTCCTCCTCCAGAGGATCTTCCCGACCCGGGATTAAAACAGCGTCTCCTACATTGGCAGGCAGGTTCTTTACCACTGAGCCACCAGGGAAGCCCCAACCTGACTTAGACTCATCTTTTTACCTGTTCAGATGAGTTTTCACTACAAGACACCCAGCTGTCCCCGCACAGTAGTCAGCCTCTCTGGGGAGATGTCTGTGCCTTTTTGATGACCAGTAAAGCCTGGAGCTAGCTACTCAGAGAAGAGGTGCTAGCTGCTGCCGTCTCTCCTCCCAGCCCAAAAGCCCTGACCACTGGGAGCTAACTCTCCTTTGATTCCAGGAATTAGGTTCTTGCTGTGCTGCGTAACCACACAGGAGGTGTGTAAGCGTGTCCTTCTGAAGGTAACTAGTCATACAGTGGTAACCAGGGCAGCTAGAGGTCATGCCCAGAGTCTGTTCTCTTAATTATTTATTTCTAGAAGTGCACCCTTCTGCTTTCCCCAAGGAGGTGATCTTGCACAGGAAGAACCAGAGCGTTTCATTCTCTAAAGGTGTAGCATGGAGGAGAGACTCAGCATTATGAATTGGGTTGTGCCAAATGAAGGCCTGTGATAGACCAAAGAAGGATGTCTGCCTTGTTCTGAATTCCCAGGGCTCTTAGCAGCTAGCTCTGGGTTTCCTGGCATACCTACCGTATGATTTTTAGCTGGCCTGCTATATGATTGTAAAGACTTACAGAAATGTTTTCTGCTGTTACTGTTGACAGTGCATCCCTCTGCCCAAACTGGCTGAAGCTTCAGGAATTCAGACAGTTGACTCTGATGATGGCAAATTAGTGAGAGGTTATAAAATTCCCCTGTCGCCTCAAACCTGACTTCAGTAGTTTTGTATTTGTCCTACCCCAGATTCTCTTAGGAGATCACAAGAAGGAAAACTAGAGTCCTAGACCTCAGAAGAATAAGGTTTCAGTGCCTGGTCTTTACAGCCTGTTCCTCTCCCATATATGTACATACAGACAGACACACATGTACACACAGAGACACGTGTACACACACAGAGAGACTCACACACACATGTACACACAGAGACACGTGTACACACACAGAGAGACTCACACACACACATATACACACAGAGACACATATACACACACAGAGAGACTCACACACACGCACATATACACACTCACTTGGGCGCAGCAGAGTCAACTCCTCCCTAGCCTTCCTGTTTCACTCAGTTTAACAGGGACTTGTGCTTAGACAGGACAAAATGCTCAACAGCAGTGGCGGCTCGCCCTGAGCTTAGCAGATCTAGTCTCTTTGAGATTCAGCATCACAGGACCATGTCAGATGAATAAAGGGAGCCTGACAGAGGCTCAGTGACAGACAGCTGTGACAAGGCCTCTGCAATGACCGGCACCATAAGGCAGTGGCGACCTGGGGCCCGGAGCCCCTCAGAGGGAAGAACTGGCTCTGGGAATAGCTTGAGGCTGATGCTGAAGCCTCCTTCCAACCCACCCACCTTGGCTTATGGGAATGCGGAGGGAAATGACTATGCTCTTGTCAAGTGAAGAATCTGGACCCTAAAGAGCTCCACTGGGAGCTAGTTGCATGCCCGAGAATGAGTATAAACAATTGAGGGGAGCCATGGGGAGGGCGGGCTTCCCTGCTGGCTCAGAGGTTAAAGCGCCTGCCTCCAATGTGGGAGACCCGGGTTCGATCCCTGGGTTGGGAAGATCCCCTGGAGAAGGAAATGGTAACCCACTCTAGTATTCTTGCCTGGAAAATCCCATGGAAGGAGAAGCCTGGAAGCTACAGTCCACAGGATGGCAAAGAGTCCAACACGACTGAGCGACTTCACTTACTTACTCACTCACTTATGGGGAGGGCACGGGGAAGGCCAAGGAGAATGCCTGCTCTTGTCTCCTGGAGCACAGCCAGGCTTTAGCAGTGACCGCTAATGAATGTAACCAGGAGTGTCTCTTTGGGCTGGGTCAGCATCATTGAGAGACTTGGCCGTAACCAGGGGGAAGACTGGACTTCTTGTTAATGTACTCATGGAGAAACTTGGTCTCTTAGTCCGTCTGGGCTGCTGTAACAGAATACCACAGACTGGCTGGCTTATAAAAAACAGACATTTATTTCTCAGGGTTATGAAACCTGGGAAATCCAGGAAGATTTGGTGTCTCCTGAAGACTCACTTCTAAGCTCTTAGAAGGCCATCTTCTTGCTGTGTCCTCCCACGGTGGAAGAGGTGAGGTCGCTCTCTGAAGTTCCTTTTAAAATGGCACCAATCCCATTCATGAAGGCTCTACTGTAAGGATCAAATCATTTTCCAGGGGCCCCAGTGCCTGCTAACATCACATTGGGGGTTAGGATTTCAATGTGTGAATGTGGTGTTGTGGCTTCCCTGGTGGCTCAGCTGCTAAAGAATCTGCCTGCAACGTGGGAGACCTAGGTTCCATCCCTGGGTTGGGAAGATTCCCTGGAGAAGGGACCGGGTACCCACTCCAGTATTCTGGCCTGGAGAATTCCATAGACTGTATGGTCCATGGGGTCCCAAAGAGTTGTGCACAACTGAGCAACTTTCACTTTCACTTTAGGTACGGGAGTGGGGGGTGGGGGATGGGGACACAACCATTCAGTCCATTGTACTCACTGACTACGCTAAAGTCCTTGACTGTGTGCATCACAACAAACTGTGGGAGATTGCTAAAGAGATGGGAATACCAGACCACCTGACCTGCCTCCTGAGAAACCTGCATGCAGGTCAAGAAGCAACAGTGACAACTGGACATGGAACAACAGACTGGATCCAAATTGGGAAAGGAGTAAATCAAGGCTATATATTGGCACCTTGTTTATTTAACTTATATGCAGAATACATCATGCAAAATGCCAGACTGGATGAAGCAGAAGCAGGAATCAAGATTGCCGGGAGAAATATCAGTAACCTCAGATAGGCAGATGACACCACCATTATGGCAGAAGGCAAAGAGGAACTAAAGAGTCTCTTGATGAAAGTTAAAAAGGAGAATGAAAAGGCTGGCTTAAAACTCAACATTAAAAAAAGCTAAGATCATGGCACCTGGTCCCATCACTTCATGGCAAATAGATGTAGAAACAATGGAAACAGTGAGAGGCTTTATTTTGGGGGGCTCCAAAATCACTGCAGACAGTGACTGCAGCCATGAAATTAAAAGATGCTTGCTCCTTGGAAGAAAGCTACGACCAACCTAGACAGCATATTAAAAAGCAAAGACATTACTTTGCCGACAAAGGTCCATCTAGTCAAGGCTATGGTTTTTCCACTAGTCCTGTATGGATGTGAGAGTTGGACTATAAAGAAAGCTGAGTGCTGAAGAATTGATGCTTTTGAAGTGTGGTGTTGGAGGAGACTCTTGAGAGTCCCTTGGACAGCAAGGAGACCAAACTAGTCAATCCTAAAGGAAATCAGTCCTGAATATCCATTGCAAGGACAAATGCTGAAGCTGAAGCTCCAGTACTTTGGCCACCTGATGAGAAGAACTGACTCATTTAGCAAAGACCCTGATGCTAGGAAAGATTGAAGGTGAGAGAAGAAGGGGATGAAAGAGGATGAGATGGTTGGATGGCATCACTGACTCAAAGGACATGAGTCTGAGTACGCTCTGGGAGTTGGTGATGGACAGGGAGGCCTGGCGTGCTGCAGTCTATGGGGTCGCAAAGAGTCAGACATGACTGAGCGACTGAACTGAAATGACTCAGCGTCAGTCATCGTATACCTACTTTAAAAGAGACTCAGTCCCTTTAGTTAAAAGACAGAATCACAGGGACAACTTTGAAGCACAATTATTCGTCAGATTAACATGTCCCCTTTGTAGAAAATAAACCTTAACTATCTTTTCTAAAAGAAAAGCCTAGTATTTTCTTCATCTTTGAATAGGGCTACAACAGTCTCTAACTTTCTTTTCTTTTAATGAGTCTTCGTGGTCTTTTTGCTTTCAGAAGAACAAACACCAATTCCTGGGTGTATTCCTGGGAGAATGTCTTCTGTGGATCCTATCTGACAATGCTCAACACTTACCCATGTTGCCCTCATCTCCTTGCCTCATCCCAAATACAGTCATGTCATCCACCCCAGTTATCAAAGGGACTGCAGTTACAGTCACTTTAGGGTTAGAGGACACAATGATCCAAGCATGCATCTGACTCAAAAAAATCCCCTGTCCAGGCAGGGCTGGAGCAGCTCTAAGTTTGCAGAGTGGGGGCAGTCCCCCACTATACTTGGTATTAACTTACAAGCAGCTTTGCAATCTGCCTTTGTGGAATTTTCAATGCAAGAATTTATGGTAAACTCATGAAGGACATCTTTAGTTGCAAACCTTCTTAAATTTTTTAGTTCTAGCCAGCATAAATGCACAGAGAGGAAAACAAGGGCAAATAAAAACCACAAAAAGATGCTAGAAAATCTTCATGAGAAATGTATGGTAGTTAAATATGGGAAAGGCTGACATTCATGAGGCTTCACCATGTGAAGAAGAAAAGCCGCCCCTCAAATGAAAGGCAAATCATTGCCCAAGGAAAAAGATTAAGATCACCGAAGCCTCCCACACCAGATGTAACAGACTCCGCCGTTAAGCCTGTGATGGGACGACCACACTGGGGAATGATTTGCTAAAACAGCCAAAAGTGGGACAACATAGCAGCTGCTGTTGGTTTGGGCTAATAGGCAATTATAAATTCAATTTAATTCAAGGTGGTAATTCTTTGTTTTCTTTAATTTTCTTAAAGTAGGACCATAGTCTATATCCCGAGGATTTTTCCCCACTTCTTTCCTTCTAAAGAAAAACATTCTCAAATTGTCCTGTAGGTTAATTACTGGTGCTCAGAAGAGTTGTGAATTTCACGGGCAGAATGGCACATAAAAGATGACCGAGAAAAAAAATGCATCACATTTAAGTCAGGCCATTGCCAGCTGGATTAATCACTCCTCCTCTGTTCTCAGTGCATGGCTCATACTTTCGTTTAAGAATTTATCATGTTGTGATGTCACAGAGAATCACTGGCTTCTAAGCCTTCGCCTTCCCTCTGGACTCCGAGCTCCCTGAGGCCAAGGCCTTTGTTTCATTCTTTCTCGTCAACGCCCTTGGCCCAGTGTGCCCAGTGTGCAGGAGGGTACAATCAATGATTAGTTCAGTTCAGTTCAGTTCAGTCGCTCAGTCGTGTCCGACTCTTTGCGACCCCATGAACTGCAGCACGCCAGGCCTCCCTGTCCATCACCATCTCCCGGAGTTCACTCAATGATTACTCAACAAATAAATACCCTCCAGTCCTACACTAGCCCTCTTGGCATATATGAAGCGTAACCTCATTTTGTTCTTACTAGGTTACTGAGATCCGAATCCTGACACAGCTGAGTCCAGTATCCTCGGGCTTAACCCCTTTGCAAACCTACCTTTCCTGAGAGGGATTGATCAGTAAGTGGGAGACAATACCAGCTTTCCTGTTCCCCAAATGGTTGCCCCTTCTCCATCACTTGCTGGTTCTTCCTCATCTACCCCCCACCCTGAAATTTACAAGGCCCCAGGGCTCAGTTCTCAGGCTGTATTTACACAACGGGATCTCACTGGGTCTCATTTCCTTGCTGACCATTCCCGTTTGGGTTTCCCAGCATCCTGGACTACCACCCCCAACCCCCACCTCGAGCCCCTAGTGTGCATGTATCCACCTCCTGGACTCTCCACTCGGACGTCTAATAGAAACCTCAAGCTTAATGTGTGACTTGAATGATCTTGACATTTATTTTATTGTCTACTGAGGTAATAGACGTTGTTTATGATTTTGAGTTTACATACTGCTCCAGCATTATGTTAACACGAGCTTCAAAAATCCAAATACGTTTACGGTAGGATTATCGGTCACTAAAATGATGGGAAAGGAACCTTTACAGTTGTGAGAATGCAAAAAAAAAAAAGTTCTCATCAAGGCAGTATTAACCCAGACATTCATTTAGAGTCCGTCAGCATGGATACAGGGATCTCTGAGTCACAGGAGCAGAGGGAGAACAGAAACAGCTAAACAGTGATGGGAAGCAGGGCCCATTAGCTTGCACCGTTAAGATTCCTTCATGTTGTATCCACACCCTGCAAGGAACTAGCATGGATGGCATGGATTTCATAGACTGAATTCACTACAGTCTCAACTTAGGAGAGACGATCAGGAGAGACTAGAAGTACTAGCTTCGAGAAACGTTGACAAGTGCGAGGAAGCATTTTGGAGGTGGGCAGCATGAAGAGTGAACTAACTGGGACTTCCCCGGTGATCCAGTGGCTAAGAATCCATCTGCCAATGCAGGGGCCCCGGGTTCGATCCCTGGTCTGGGAAGATCCCACGTGTTGCAGAGAGACTAAGCCTGTGAGCCACAGTGAGTGAAGCCCCCCCACCTAGAGCACGTGCTGTGCAACGGAGAAGCCAGCACAGTGAGAAGCCTGCGCACACAGCAGGGAGCAGCCCCTGCCCGCTACTGAAGAGAGCCTGCACGCGGCCTCAGAGGCCCAGGGCAGCCAAGAGCACGTCAACAAAACGTTGGGAAAAGAGCACTGACTGCTCCAGGGAGGCGTCGGAAAGGAAGATTAACATCCTCGCCACCCAGCAGGCATCATTGTGATTTCTCTAAAGTCCGCATCTGATCACATAACCCCCTTGCTTGAAATCCTTTAACAGCCCCTCACCTCTGCATGGAATTGGACCTCAACTCCCCAGCAAGTGGTTTAGAAGACTGACTTCTCACCTGCCCATCTCTCCAACCCCTCCCCTCCCACGCACTCACCTCAGCACCGTGTACCACGAGCAGTTCTCCAAACACATCTTTCCCACCTTGTTCATGCTGTCCCCTCTCCCTGGAACGTCCTTTCTCAGGAAGCTCTGACTCACTGGATCCTCTATGCGACTTCCCATGACCTTTCCTCTCTCCTCCATGGCAGGATGAACTTCTTTGTCTTCCAGGTTCCTAAAACCCTTTGCACAAGGGCATGGCAACCCACTCCAGTACTCTTGCTTGGAGAATCCCATGCACAGAAGAGCGTGGCAGGCTACAGTCCATGGGGGTCACAAAGACTCGGACACCACTGAGCGACTAACAAAATCCTTTGTGCATCCTTCTCATCCAGCATTTAGCCCATGGCTAACTGCTTTGTCTCCCCAACTAGATGGTGAGGTCTTCAAGAGGAAAGTCTGAGATCTGAGTTTTTTAAATCCTCAGTGCCTAACGCTGTAACAGGAACATGGTAACTGCTTAGAAAATGTTTGATTAATGTTTGCCAGAAAATGTGAAAAACAAAAGTGTAGTTATACCAACGTTCCACTAGAGGGAGGGATTAAAACTTTATCCCCTCGAAGGATGTGAGCTCAGTCTGTGCAACTCTTTGCAACCCCCTGGACGTATTGCCCTCCAGGTTCCTCTGTCCATGGAATTTTCAAGGCAGGAATACTGGAGTGGGTTGCCATTTTCTACTCAAGGGATCTTCTTGACCCAGGGATTGAACCCACATCTCTTGCGTCTCCTGCATTGGCAGGTGGGTTCTTTACCGCTGAGCCACCTGGGAAGTCCCTCCATCCTCTCTACAGAAGCATTTTCCCTTGTTCTCAATAAATGAATGTAATCTGATAAAACATTTCCGTTTTAGGCTAGGCCTGATGTAAATCAACCTCCGAAAAGCTTGAGGAAGCATATTTCAAGGTCATCCTGTGCCAGGCTCTGGGTTTGATAATGGGTGGTTCTTATGGGTCGGACACGACTGAGCAACGTCACTTTGACTTTTCACTTTCATGCACTGGAGAAGGAAATGGCAACCCACTCTAGTGTTCTTGCCTGGAGAATCCCAGGGACGGGGGAGCCTGGTGGGCTGCCATCTATGGGGTCGCACAGAGTCAGACANGGGGTCGAACAGAGTCAGACACGACTGAAGTGACTTAGCAGCAGCAGCAGCAGTTCTTATGGGTACAGATGAATAGAAAGGGTAGACACTATGTACAGTGGTATTTTACATTTTCAAGTTATGTGGAGTGCACCGAAATGCATCACAAAGCTTTCTCTGTTTTCAGACATAATCTCGTTTTCTAAAACATGCTCCACCTGGAGAGCTCATTGCTCTTACACAATAAACGCTGAGGAATCCGATGACTACATAGCTTTCTAATTTCCTGTTGCCCTATATCCCTCATACCCTGTCTTGAACACACACACACATGTTGTTCATGAAGTCAGCAGAAACAACTCCTACAGCCTAAGATCTAGAGTCTAGAGTCATCTCAAGTTCAGTACTGATGTTCAATGAACGTGACAGACAGAAATGCTCAACAGCAGCAAGTGACCCTCCGCCCCGGGCTCCCAACCCCCACGGGCCCCCAGACACCGACCTACCTGCTTCCTTAGCACCCAGCCTCTATCAGTTCAGCATTAATCATGGTGTACTGCAATGGTCTTCATACTTATCCATGCCTGGCTGAGGCTGAGAACTCCTTCAAGAGTTTGGCATGCACCCTCTTCTTTCTCCCAGCCTCAGCTGCTAGCCCAGCACCTGACCCATGGTGTTTTGTACACTTTTAAAAGTGAATAAACAAGCTCGTTTCCTTAGAAGGGTAGCGAGAGACTGATTCCTGCCGGCACTCTCAGGGAAAGGCTAGATTGCTTTAGGTTGTAAATAGACATGTGTGTGGACACGTGGTGGAGAAGCCGGTCTTGTATGCAGAAAACCATCTGGTTTGAGGCCTCCGGGAGGAGACAGGCTCCCCTTCTCCCGAATCCCAAATCAGTGGCTGAGGCATAGGAGCTTTCATCATTAGGGTCATGGGAGGGGGAAGAAGAGTCGAGTGTGGGAAGACGAAGGGGAAGAACACACTCCGCCTTCGTTATCCTTTTCCCAGGACCCTCACTAGTTGGCACGCGCATCTTCTTTGTGTGGGTTTTACTAAGAGAACTTTCACAGGGGGCAGGAAAAAAGTGTTTCCGTTCTGAACTCTCAGGTTAAAACTGCACAAAGCACCCCCTTTTATGTTGTCAAAGGCTAATATAAATAAACATTTTCAGAAGCAGGCTCACTGAGCCAATGATGAGACTGCTTGGGTGGAGCTAGGACACAGTTTTTTCTGGACCTGGGAACAGTCTGGACCTGTCCATAGGACTACAATGACGTGGAAACCAGGAGAGAGTAATGAGTCACCTGAAGTGCTCAAGAGTATACCTTTTTATAGCAGATCTCTGGAAGAACACCAAGAAACTGGTTGCCTCTGGGGAGGGAAGCTGGGGCACTTGGAATAGGGTGGGAGGAGAAAAAACAGTATGACTTTATTGTTATAGCCAGGTTATACTGTGGTTAGTGCCTTAAACTATATGATGACACTTTGCAAACAGCCTTTTGTTGACATAAGTGACTGTACGTTTTATCTTGGAATTAGACAGAAGACAGATGTCTGTTTGTTTATGGCTGCCTTGGCTGGGTCAGCTGCTGCTCTACTTGCTGTTTGCATATTTTCTTGATTCTCCCTCCTATCCCCACCCCTCTCACCCCAGCCTCCCAGAATTTAATTAGAAGTCGTAGTTGGTCCCTAGAACCACAAGACTAGGATTCTAATCGTTCTGGTGCAACTTCTGTAGGTGTGACATGGAATTGTACAAAGTTCAAATGTTCCCACTGAAGTGTAGGTAATAACAGAGCAAGGGAACACTGTTTTAACGGCTCCTGTTTTACCTTAAATATTCAGGCAAATGCTGGGGTTTATAATTGACATTTTAACTTACTATTAGGAAAAAAGCGTCTCTCTGTGTTTATCAAGTGGTTTTTAAGTAGCTCTGCATATATGCTGCATGTCTCTTGAGTTTTAAGTCCAGTTGCATTTTTTTCCCTCTGTTTATTGAGATTATTATTTACTTACATTAAAATGGACCCATTTTAAATGTACAGTTTGATAAATTTTGGTAATTGTATACAAGGTGTAACCGACCCCACGATCCAGGTGGAGAAAAATTATTTCACCTTTAAAAGTGTTCCACCCTGCTTTGCCCTAATTTGGTTTTGAGGCTCTTGAGTTTTACTGCTTTCTCTATTACGACTCTCTGGGTGATTTAGGAAAGTCACTTTACCTCTCTGGATGTGTTTCTGCTCTTGGAACATGAAAAAATGTCGGAACAGATTTGTTACCAGGGCCCCTTGCAATACTTTCAGAAAATGAGCGGATAAGGTAAGGGGAAGGATCTCAGCCTTGTGTCCCTTCTGTCCCCGTGTCAAGACACACCACACGCATGTCACAGGTCCCAGTGGGAAAAGCCTGTCTGTCTGACAGACTTGGGCTTCCATCTCCTCGCTTGTTAGTGTGCATGTAACCTTTTGAAAGCGTCAGCTTTCTCATCTTCAATATCAGGTTTATTAACAAGTCACATTTGTGTACTGTTATGAGGGATGAATTGAGACGAGCCAGCACCCTTAAATGTTGGTTAGTACTCTTGCCTGGAAAATCCCATGGACGGAAGAGCCTGGTAGGCTGCAGTCCATGAGGTCGCTGAGTCGGACACGACTGAGCGACTTCACTTTGACTTTTCACTTTCGTGCATTGGAGAAGGAAATGGCAACCCACTCCAGTGTTCTTGCCTGGAGAATCCCAGGGACGGGGGAGCCTGGTGGGCTGCTGTCTATGGGGTCGCACAGAGTCGGACACGACTAAAGCGACTTACCAGCAGCAGCAGCAGCAATATAAAGCACTGCATTCACCCATCTCCGCTACTACACGTTCACGCAGGCTGATTCTCACAACCACAAGAGATGCACAAAATACAGCCATCCATTGACCTATCTGGGGAAGCCGGAGGCCCGCCTGCCTACTTTTGGCCTGTCTTCCTTTTACAGCCCAGAAGAGATGGGCATGCCAGCACGTGCTTCCAAAGAACCCCGCTAGAGGGCGAAACGGGAAACCGGAAGTTCCAACCCCTGTCGCACAAGCGCGACGTAAAGCGGGTCTGCTTTATGGTACGCCCCTGCCGCCGTAAAGCGCCGCCGGCGGTCGCGCGTGAATGGCCCGACAGGTCTCCTTCCAGGCGTGAAGCTAGAGGAGGTGGGCGGACTTGCGGTGCTCACCATGGGCAAGCGTGGGAGCCGGAGCCAGAGCCAGCTGCTCGGCGCCCTGACTAAGAAGCAGAAGAAGCATCTTCGGGATTTCGGCGAGGAGCACCCCTTTTATGACAGGTGTGGAGCGGCGCGGCGGGACCCGCTCTGCCGGCCCCCTCTCCCGGAGGGAGCCCGCGCGTCCCGGCGTTGGGCCCGAGAGCGCCCCGGGGCTGGGACAGGGCGCCCCGCCGCCCCGGCTGGGCGTCCTGGCGACTCCCCGCCCGAGACGCCGTGTTCTCCCGTCTGCCTGCCTTTCTTTGGGCCGGTCGCTTTCTGCCAGACCCTACACACCTTAAGTGGGGGCGGGTGTCGGGGGTTGGTTTTTGTATGGTCAGAGATTTTTCTGAGATCGTTTTGGTTTTTATGCTTTTAAAGATTTGCTTGGGGCTACCCTGGTGGCCCAGACGGTAAAGAATCCGCCGGCAATGCGGGAGACCCGGGTTCCATCCCTGGGTCGGGAAGATTATCCCTGGAGTAGGAAATGGCAACCCACTCTAGTACTCTTGCCTCAGAAATCCCGTGGACAGAGGAGCCTGGGGGGCTGCAGTCCGTGGGGTCGCAAAGAGTCGGACGCGACTGAGCGACTTCACATTGTGGCCTTCAGCATCACCAATCTATTCCGTGACCGTGAGGAAACTGAGGTGTGGGTAGATGTGGGTTTCCTCTATAAGTATCCAGACTCTCAGTTATGGTCATAGCTCTTACCCGCTACTTTGGGCCGCTTTATCAAAAAGTTAGAGGGACGGCCTAATTAAGAAACTTGCTAGAAAAGGGTGAACCCCAAGGGCTTTTATTTGCCAAACGTTCCTGTCTTTCGGATGAGAGCTAGTTACTGTGTGACTCTGGTATTTGTCCTGAGATCTTGTTAAACTTTTACATTTGTCGATTATCATCTATTTGGCATTTTCTTGCAATCCCTGTCCAAGTGCATATGGAGTTTTTACATGACTATGGTTATAATGTATTTATAATGTATAGTTATACTGTATTTATGTTACAATGTATTGCTAGTCTGCCATGCTTATTTAAAGTTGTATCATTAGACTTTTTCCTAATTGTTACATACCAGTAGCTAGAGTTTAACATTACCTGTTTCTTCTCAGGGTTTCCAGAAAGGAAGCAAAACCACAGACTTGTCAACTGGTAATGCTTTATACCTTCCTTATGATAGTTGATTCTGGGCTGTTACTTCTCTGAGATTATATATAATAATAAAGTTTGACTACATTTCCGCTCTTTCATTTTAGATGTAAGCTATTATTTTCATAATATTGCTTAGTTCTGAATGTGGATGTGTGTTTAAATTCCACTGTGATAACTAATACAGTACAGAGTTTGAAACTGTCCTGAGACATTAGCATTTTAGAACTTGTTAAGGAGGCATACCAGAGGGATCTTAGTAAATCCTAAGAGGAAATATCTTGTATACTTAAAATAGAGTGGAAAATCATCAAAGGTCTTAACTCATTAAAACAAACTCAGAAAAATTGCTACATTTTTGTTTTTTGTTGCATTGTAGTTTTTTCTGTTGCTCCTTTAAAAGTGCCAAATTTCTGACATAGGTGAGATTGCCTTATAACCTAACGCTCAGTGTCTTTAGTCGGCTTTCTTCCCATATAGAAGATTAGCAGTTAAAAGAAGAGGAAGAGCTTTTAGAAGCAAAGCTAGGCTCAGTTCAGTTCAGTTGCTCAGTCGTGTCCGACTCTGCAACCCCATGAATCCCAGCACGCCAGGCCTCCCTGTCCATCACCCACTCCCAAAGTTCACTCAGACTCATGTCCATCGAGTCAGTGATGCCATCCAGCCATCTCATCCTCTGTCGTCCCCTTCTCCTCCTGCCCCCAATCCCTCCCAGCATCAGAGTCTTTTCCAATGAGTCAACTCTTCCCATGAGGTGGCCAAAGTATTGGAGTTTCAGCTTCAGCATCATTCCTTCCAAAGAAATCCCAGGGCTGATCTCCTTCAGAATGGACTGGTTGGATCTCCTTGCAGTCCAAGGGACTCTCAAGAGTCTTCTCCAACACCACAGTTCAAAAGCATCAATTCTTCGGCGCTCAGCTTTCTTTACAGTCCAACTCTCACATCCATACATGACCACTGGAAAAACCATAGCCTTTACTAGACCGATCTTTGTTGGCAAAGTAATGTCTCTGCTTTTGAATATGCTATCTAGGTTGGTCATAACTTTCCTTCCAAGGAGTAAGCGTCTTTTAATTTCATGGCTGCAGTCACCATCTGCAGTGATTTTGGAGCCCCCCAAAATAAAGTCTGACACTGTTTCCACTGTTTCCCCATCTATTAAATAAATTTGGTGCAAGGTTTAGTTGAATAGATACTGCATATTTACAGAAAAGCTAATTTTAATTTAGAAAAGTCTGAACTTGTTCCCCTGTGGACCTGATGATAGTGATGGGGTAGCCATGAGAACAGTATACTTCTTGTTTTTAAAATCCCTATTTTCCTTCCAGTCAGAGAGTTCAGATACTTCAGGTTCTGAAAGTGAAGCAGAGAGTGAACCAGAACAAGTGTCTGGTTACCATCGATTACTCGCCACATTAAAGAATGTTTCCAAGGAAGAGGAGGAGGAGGAAGAGGAGGAAGAAGAAGAAGACAGTGTTATGGATGAGACAGAAATGACTCTTGAAGATGGTGATAGTGACGTCAGCGAGGGGGAAGAGATGGCAGCAGAGTCTGCTGGCGTGCAGAGCAGTGAGTGTCTCTGGTGTGGGTCTAAGACCTTTGCTGGGACCACAGAGAGATTGCCCCAGGGGCACGGTGCCTTGTGCTGTATGAGCTGGGCGAAAGCACATGGATTCAGAGCAGAGATGCTTGACTTTGCTGGGCTTGGTGGTAACTCAGGTCTGACAGCAAACACAGGACCCTCTGGCCATAACTATGGAGAAGTGACATTTTTGCTTATGATTTCCAGGATTTCAGTCCTAGTTAAAGTTCCCCTGATTGGGAGGAAGGGGAACATAATTCTGTTTTTGTAACAGTCTCAACTTATTAAAGAGATTACTGTCCCTCCCTTAGAGGAACTGTGTGTAATGGAAGATAGACATGAAATATACAAAACATTTCAAGCAGTAGATCTAGATGGAACAGATCGATATAAGGTGGTGAAGAGATGCAAAGTGGTCACATGCTGCCAGGGTAAATGAGGGAAGGCTTCAGAGAAGAGCTGGGATTGAAAACCTAAAGGGACTCTGCCTCACTCAGACGTCTAGGTGACTTTTTAATTTAACTTTAAAATCAACTTTATTGAGGCATGATTTACATACAGTAAAGTATACCCATTTCAAGTATGTAATTCAGTAAGTTTTGACAAATGTGTATGTTCGTATTACCACCACCAAAATCAAGATACAGAATGTTTCAAATACCTACAAAAAGTTTTCTCGTCCCTTTGCAGTCAGCGTCCCAGGCTGGCATCAGGCAACCACTGACCAGCTTTCTTTCACTATATATTAATTTTGTCTTTTTTAGAAATTCTTATGAATGCGAGCATTCTTTGGCTTCTCATGTTTTTGTGACTCATCCGTGCAGTTCATATTAGTAATTTACTTCTTTTTGTTGCTAGAGTAGTAGTCCATTGTCTGAATATGTCTGTGTAGCTTTTTATACCCTATTATCTTAATACCTATTTGCCTGACTATTGTTTTTATACTTTAAGGTGTCACAAACCAGTCTTAGTGTTTTAATTCATCATTTGTACTGGTATAAATAAATCATTGTCTTAGACTTAGGGATTTCTTGTTTAATTTTGTTGCTTTTTCAGCTTTCTTTCATGTTTTGGGTTTTTACAGATGAAAAGTTTTTTTTTTTTTTTAATTGTAAAAGTAATATATATTTACTGTAAAAGTTTAAGAGGATAATATAATATAGTTCACCTGTATTTGCACCGCCTTGAGATGAACACCTTTACCATTGTATATAACCTGCCAGACTGCTTTTTTGTGGATATATGAGTGAATACAAGTCTATACATATATTTGTGAGTATGGTCTCATACATTCCTGTAACTTCCTTTTCTTTGTTAATAATATAATGTTTGTAACTGTGGATTCACATTAGCTTAATCACAGAGTATTCCATTGTGAATACTGTGAGATAATTAGTACCCCATCAATAGAAATGATGAAATAATTTTTCCAGTTATTTGTTATAATTAGTGCTGCTTTGAACATCCTTACACGTACTGGGTCAACAGTCCAGCGTAATTTTGGAACTTCTGTCTTCGAACCTGAGTTGGCTTAATGATGGCAGTGAGTGTCAGTGTCAATATAGGCTGAGGAATTAGATTTCATTTGTCAACAGAAGTGTAATTGTATTCAAAAGCATAGTAAATAATTTTATAAAATGTTTCCCAAAACTGCAGATGTGGCCTCACCTGCTGACCCTGAGGGAAAAGACGGGCATGGGCCACCCGGCACATCAGAGGAGTCCCCCGAGGAGTTTACAGACGCAAAACATGAGTCACTCTTCAGCCTAGAAACCAATTTTCTCGAAGAGGAAAGTGGCAGTGACTCTTCTCCGAAAGCATCACAAGGTCAGAGCCTGGTGTACATTGTTTGAATTCACCTGGGGCTAGGTAGGGGCTGCTGCTGCTGCTGCTGCTCAGTCGCTTCAGTCGTGTCCGACTCTGGCAGTCCACCAGGCTCCCCTGTCCCTGGGATTCTCCAGGCAAGAACACTGGAGTGGGTTGCCATTTCCTTCTCCAGTGCGTGAAAGTGAAAAGTGAAAGTGAATTCGCTCAGTTGTGTCTGACTCTTAGCGACCCCTGGACTGCAGCCTACTAGTCTCCTCCATCCATGGGGTTTTCCAGGCAAGAGTACTGGAGTGGGTTGCCATTGCCTTCTCCAGGCAGGGGCTAATGTGTGTTAAATCTCCTGATACTGGCATGGGCAGCAATAAAAACATAGTTTAGCAGCTAGATGTAGAGCTGGGAAGAAATGTTTCTCCAGGGTATCTTCTGTTTTTCAGGGCTTAGGCCTTGTTGGGAGTGGGAGGGTGTTCAGGAGAACAGACAGTTGAAGAATGATAGCAGGGAAGACCAGTTCCCCAGACCTGACATTCCCGAATTTGTGGTCAGGGGAAGATCTCTGATTTCTTTTCCCTGAGCAAAGAAGAAGGAGGGTAGTACTTTGCATTTTTCTCTCTACCTGTCACTTCTCAGTTCCTGTAAGCAGCAATTTTACAGGTTTGTGAGCCCCGGAAGTGGCTGATCTAGTTGGTCCTTATTACCAGGGAGCACCTCGGAAGCCAGCGTGCTCTGCCGTATCTGCTCAGTCTCTCTCCACCTCTTGGCTGCCCTGTGGCCCCGTGGCAGTCTCTTGGACAAGGCCTGCCTGTGGAAGGCTGAGGCGGGCCTCTGCCGTCTCTCGGGGCCCGTGTCTCCGCGTGTGCCTGGATGGGCAACTCAGCTTGGTCTCAGTCCCGCGTCCTGACTGCCCTTTTTGGTCCCAGTGCCGTTCTTCAGCCAGGTCTGCCACTGAAGTTGAAATTTTAGTCCTCATTTGGCTGTTAGCTCTTCTAGAGAAGAGGGAGAAATAACAGGTAGAACTTGGGCACGAACCCCATTCTGAACTTAAAAAAACCCTTATGTTTCATAAGAAAGCTTATTGTAAAGTTTCTCTGGCGGTTTTGCCTGTACAGATATATTAGCACCTTGAATTCTTGTTTCCTATCGTTCACCCTTGTCTTAGGTTTGTTGTTAGGTGCGTTGCATTTGAGGCTTTACTGCCTGGGTCCGGAATAGGTTGTTGAGCTTTGCTTCTGAAATGGGTGGGACTGGAAGAGGAGACTGGTGCCAGCACGGAGCACTGAGGATGACCCCGGGTGCAGGTGGTGCCGTGTGAGCCTTTGTTCTCCTCGGTTGAGTGTTGGGCCTGTATGGATGTCTTCAGTGCAAGTTAAATCAGACATGAAAGCTGCCCCCAGGGATCTTGAGGTCTAATTAGACGAGGTAGGACATACACATGTGTGTTGGGGTGGATGGTGGGGGTCTTGCGGGTGATGACTGTCTGTGGGGGACCAGAGGTGGCCTCTTCATGGAGCCAGCCCTGTGTCTGACACAGGAGCCTCCTGGGAAATAGTTGTTTACTGTGAGTCAGGGGTAGCACTCAACAGATCCTATTTGGATATATGAAAATGAGGTGAAGGAGAGGATAGAGTTTTCAGTTAAAGGAAGGAAAACCACAGTGGCAGAAGAATTTGAGAGCCATGTTATTCAAAAATTACATTGGGGAAGTAGGTTATAGGTGTATGTTGATTTTCAGACTGAGAATTTTCTTCGAAGGTTTTTGAGCTCAGAAATAACATGATTAAAGAAATGCTTTAGGGAAATGAACGTGTCAGAAACTTTTACGCTCTGGACTGGGATAAATGATGGGGGAAGTGGATGGGGAGAAAAGTTGAGTTAACGTCATGAAGAACACTGTGTCGTTAAAAGGGAAGACTGAAAAATCCCTGTCCTTTGCTCTAACTGTTCTCATCTTCTTTATGTCTGGATTAGATCCATTTGTACAGCATGTGAACACAAAACTGAAAGAAAAAGAAATCCAGGCTGTTGCCACAAACCCCAGAACTACCCAGCAGCTAAAAGTAAGTGTTGTTCCATCATCACAGTCACAGACGGGAGGAGCGGTGATCTTGGGCTCTAGTGATCTCCCTAAGTGTGTGATCACACCAGTGGCAGGTGGCGTGGGGAGCAGGACATAGGAAGGCTGGAAGAGCCTGTGTGCGCTCACCCGCTCAGGCACATGTGACTCTACGGCCCTGTGGACTGTAGCCCGCCAGGCTCCGTGTTCGTTGAAATTTTTATTGAGATAGTTCTTACAGACGTGGTTGTAAGAAATAATGCAAAGATACCCATGTACTCGATGCCTGGTTCACCCCAGTGGTGACGTCCTGCAAAACCATAGTACAGTATTGCAGTTAGGAAATTTCCGCTGATCCGATCTCCTTGTCTTGTTCAGGTTTCCTTGGTTTTGCTCCAGTTGATTTACATGTGTTCCTTAGTTCTGCACTGGTTTATCATGTGTGTAGGTTCCCATTTCCACCACTACAGCCAACAGACAGAGCATTTCCAGCTCTCTAAAGATCCCTCCTCTTCTCTGGAGCTGTTTTATGACCGTACCCACCTCCCTTCCCCTTGGTAATAACCACTAATCTGTTCTCCATTTCTGTCATCTTGTTATCTCAAATGTGTTCTACAAATACAATGATACAGATTGGCTTTTTTCACTCAGCACAGTTCCCTGGAAATTCATCCTACTTGTTGGCACATCTTTAGTAGTTAATTCTTTTTTATCACAGAGGTCATCCTTTATTGCTAAGATCAGCAGTTTCGTTAGAGTCCAAACATCTCCATCACCCACCCCCCCCAAAAAAAATCTCAAACAAAAACAAAAACCTTGTTCAAAAAAAAAAAAAAAACCTTGCTCCATGCCCAGGTAAATTTGGAAAACTCTGGGTTAAACAAAGTGGAACAGAGTCTTTGTTCCAGGACTCAGCAGAACCTTTATATCTATTCTGCTGTGACTCTCCCTGAGGGGGATTAGGTTTTGTAGTGTTTTCAAAGTTACTTGACCATTGGGTACCTGTACCTTTTTTTTTTTGTCTAGAATAAATTTTTACTTCCTACAGTGTGGTCCACAGCACAGTCTGTGACCCACTGATTGAGTGAAGAGCTCACAAGTTTTCTAAAGTCATAAACCTTGGGCTCTAACCCTTAGCTCTGTTCTCTCCTGTTTGTCTCAATCCTGTAACCTCTGCATCTCAGCATTTCCTAAACTGTAAGAAGAGCATTATAGCGTTTACCTTGCACGGTGGCTGTGAGGATTAAGTGGGAGAACCTGTAAGCCGTCGAAGGCCGTTGTAAGTTATGAAGCACTGTGTGAACGTAAGGTACCGTCATTCATTTCTAACTTCTTGATTCTTTCTCCCTCAGTGGCCCATCCTGGGCCAGGTTGTCTTTTCATCCAAGTTTCAGAAGTTGGAAACCTTGAAACCCCCAAAGGACATTGACTTAAAGTCAGTTCATCTTCAAAAGCCCCTGGAAACCACCTGGATCAAGACCAACAGCCACTTCCTCTCTGGTCCCCCAAAATCAAGTAGCCCCTTCACACCCCTCCAGAAAGAGCTCTTCTTAATTATGAATTCTTACCGGGACCTGTTCTACCCGGAAAGGACCGCCCTGAAGAACGGGGAAGAGGTCCGCCACGTGTACTGCCTGCATGTAATAAATCATGTCCTCAAAGCCAATGCCCAGGTGCTCGCCAACAACAGCAGACGCCGAAGCCAGAAACTTGGGGTGGGTGACGACGACGACTTCAGGGACCAAGGGCTGACAAGGCCCAAGGTGAGTGGCCGCAGAATGTTGCCCTCAAGGAGGCTGTAAGGCACCGCCATATAGTGGCACTTAGCAGGTTCTCAGGTGCTTTAATGCTTGGAGTAGAGAACAAGTCCAAGACTGCGCGTATCAGCCAGCTGACACTAGAGTAGTGCTGCAGACAGCTCAGCGGGCTGGCTCTAACAGTGGCTCTACCTGGAAACTTGAGTAGGAGGCGCCTCCATGATAATTCTCCTTCAAGGTAAACCCTGATCCTCGGGAAGTAGCTCTCCACTGTAAATCTCTTCTTTGTGACTGTCAGAGCTGGATGGGTCCTTAAAGAACTTTTTATTCGATCCCTACATATTACATCTGAGGACACAGACCTAGATTCATAAAGTGAAGTGAAGTGAAGCTGCTCAGTCGTGTCCGACTCTTTGTGACCCCATGGACTGTCGCCCACCAGGCTCCTCCGTCCGTGGGATTCTCCAGGCAAGAGTACTGGAGTGGGGTGCCATTGCCTTCTCCAGGGGATCTTCCCGACCCAGGGATCAAACCCTGGTCTCCCACATTGCAGGCAGACACTTTACCGTCTTAGCCACCAGGGAGGCCACCAAGGGCCTTGCTACGGAGAACCAGGGAGAGAATAGCACAGACAGGACTAAACCAGGGATTCTCTCCACTAAGTCACGTAAATATGTAAACCTTGGAAAACAAAACGCCTATTTTCCCACCGTATCATTATTACAACTTAAAGTGATGGTTACATGTATGTGGGCTCCTAGGCTTAAGCGCCAGTGGATTGAGGGCTCATGCAGAAAGTGTCTTCTGACTTGCTACATGTTGCATGGTGTCATGTAGCTGATACTGTACCTCCTGCCCCCCCGCCTTTCACCCAGGTGTGAAGAAGCCTCCTCTTCTTAAATACTTCTCATTGAGCTTGATAGGATTCTCGGCTATTAAGACACGCGGCTCTTAAGAGATTTCTCAGTCCAGCCCTCTTGTTCGATAGCTGGGGAAAACCACTAGACTCTTACTTAGTGTCCCAGCGGGACAGGAACTTGGCCCTCTTCAAAAGTGACCCGCCATCCCCGTGTTGTACCAGATTGAGTCACTGCCCCCTCTGGCTGTGCTGGTTGCCCTTTGGGAAACCACCTCAGAATCTTGAACATCAGGATAAAAAGATTATCTGTTTAGAACTATAGAGCAGAATATGGGTAGAGCACCCAAATGAAGCAGTTTAGAATTTGGTGAATTGCCAGAGCTGACTGGGGTTATTTCCACTGATTGTGTGGTTTACACAAGAGTTGAGTTGTTTAGTCAGTAAGTCATGTCTAACTCTTTTGTGTCCCCTTGGACTGTAGTCCGCCAGGCTCCTCTGTCCATGGGATTCCCCAGGCAAGAATATTGTGGTGGGTTGCCATTTCCTCCTCCAAGGGACCTTCCCAAGTCAGGGATTGAACCCATGACCCCTATATTGCAGGTGGATTCTTTACCATTGAGTCACCAGGGAAGCCTTAGCCAAGTTAGGGAAAAAAACCCATGTACACAAGGGTAGTTAGAAATTATTTGTTAAGCATCTTCTGTTTTTGTTTTTTTCTCAACAATTAATACTGAGCATTTTTGGAAGCGTTTGGAAAACTGAATCCTCTATTTCCCATTGAAATATCTTACTTCAGAAATACTTTATCATTATTTCTGAAAAGTGTACCAGGAAATGTACTAGAAAAGTAATGATAGGTTATTTGTTCTCTACCAATACATCTAATTCATTTATTCAGCATATTCCTTGGCTCTTATGAATCACAATGCTGTAGTCCTAGTTCTGTAGGAGACAGAAATGAGTAGCATTTCTTGTCCTCAGAGAGCTCTGTCTGTTTATGTCCTTGGGCTTTTGCTGGTGGATACCTCTGTTAAAGGCATTGAGTTACCCTAAAGGGTGTTTTCACACCCTTGAGAATGTCCCCCAGGGGCCATGAGATTGGAGTCCATAGGACACTGCTGTGGGTCTGAAAGACACTCGGCCTGCTGTACTGAGCCAGCCCTGTATAAGGGGGGTGCCACGGGTGTGATCCCTGGCCCGGAGCCTCGGAACGGGACTCGTCAGCTCCAGGTCCCCAGCGGGCTCGCCTCAAGCTGCCCTCCCTTCCCCACACCCCTCCAAGGCTGCCCACCTCTCCCTTGACAGGTGCTGATCGTGGTGCCGTTCCGGGAAGCTGCTTTGCGGGTGGTGCAGCTCTTCATCAGCCTCCTGGAGGGCGACAGCAAGAAGAAAATCATTGTCAGCAACAAAAAGAGGTTTAACGGAGAGTACGGTTCCGATCCTGAGGAGAGACCACCCAACCTGAAGAGGCCTGAGGACTATGAAGCTGTGTTTGTTGGAAACATCGATGACCACTTCAGGATTGGTAATTCCTCCTTGTCCAGACTGAGACCCCAAGGGACCTGGGGTGTGAGGTGCACATGACTGGGAGCTAGAAGCCTAGAATTAGACATTCTCTCGGAGGGTCACTGGTAGACTCCTGGCAGAACCAGTGCATTTGAGACATCTCTTCTGCCAGGGGAGAGCCTTGCCTTGGCTAATCGGATGGACGCTCGGCTAATGAAATGGAGCGTCTCCAAAGGCATGTGTGGAAAGCATATGTACATGTATAATAGCTATCTCGGCTCACCCATAGCGGGTGGCTCATGGTCAGGGCTGCAGGAGTCCTGAGCGAGTGGGAGGTGAAGGGGCAGAGTGCGGTAGGCTGGGGAGGATGAGTTACCTGAGGGGCTTGTGGACTCCCTTCCGGCCCGCCATAGGGAGCTGTCTCTACTCCGGACTTCCTGACTCCCACCCAGCTTTTCATGTGTGTGCTTGTCGCATCCAGCTCCCATGTATTTGGTTGGTTGTACATTGAAAAAGTTCTTGAAGACTATTTACTGTCACATATGCTCACTTATTAGTTATTTAGCGTCTACTATGTTAAGCACTGTAAAGTATCTGGGGATATAGGATTAGAAGGATTAAAAGTTACTGTTAAGGAAGTCCAGCCTAAAGGCAAATCGGACAGTATGAGATAGAAGATGTGTTATGGTAAGAGGATGCAGTGGCTGTTTTAAATATTTAAAGCAAATATCCCTACGCCAAGTGGACACAGGACTGTTTGGGAAGATCTGCTGATGGATGTACTGTCTGTACTGAGTTGAAACACAAATAGGATTTAGCCAGTTACGAAGTAGGGAGATCTGAGTGGAGGGAAAAGTTTCACACAGGAAACTGCAGAGACATCAGGATGAAAAAACAGCATGACCTCGGACTCAGAGGCTTTAGCACAGCTGGAGTGTGAGGTGCAGGGGCTGAGAGTTGATGTTTAGTTTTAAACATGTGCAGGTGGCCAGCAAGCAGCTGATCAATCACTTTTTTTAACTGATGTGTAACTGACACACTAGTTTCAGATGTACAACATAGTGACTCAGTGTCTGTATACCTTACAAACTGATCACAACAGTAAGTATAGTTGCCGTTTGTTGCCATGCAGAGTTAATACAGTGTTGCTGACTGTATTCTCCCTTGGCAGTCGCTGGATCCTTCTCGTACGTTGGGTACGTTGGTGGCCGGTTCACTTGATACTGAATGCGTTGTACCTCTTGATCACCCCCCNTCCAACCCCCACCCCCATTTTCTGGCAGCCACTGGTCTGTTCTCTGTGTCTGTCAGTCTAGTTTTTTGTTTTGTTTCTTAGATCCACATCTAAGAGATATCATATGGTATTGATACTTGTCTTTATCTGACTTATTTCGCTTATGGTGATACCTTCACGGTCCATCCTTGTTGTCACAGATGGCAAGATTTCATTCATTTATGGCTGAGTAATATTCCATTGTGTGTGTGTGTATCTGTATACCACAGCTTTATCTATTCATCTACCTACGGACTCCTAGGCTGCGTCCACATCTTGGCAATTATAAATACTGCAGTGAACAGAGGAGTGCATGTATCTTTTTGAATTAGTGTTTTTGTTTTCTTTGCAGCAGTACCCAGAAGTGGGATTGCTCAGTCATGCCGTGGTTCTGTTTTTTTCTTTTTTGGTGATGGTCCTATTTTTCATTTTTGAGGAACCTCTGTACTGTTTTCCATAGTGGCTGCACCAATTTACATTCGCATTAACCATGCACAAGGGTTCCCTTTTCTCCACATCCTTGCCAGCACCTGTTATTTCTTGTCTTTTTGTAAAACCTATTCTGACAGGTGTGGGGTAATATTTCATTGTGTTTCTCTTTTCCTCTGTGCTTTGATTTATTCAAATGTAAAATGAGGATAATACCAACTTACATGATGGCTATAAGAATTCTATAACTCCAGTATTATTATATTGTTTCATTTTGATCATCACACTTGCTAGCCACCTGATACATTATTTGTTTTTTTAAAAATTGAAGTATGGTTGATCTACAGTGTTGTGCTGATTTCTACTGTACAGCAAAAGTGACTCAGTTATATTTACAGTCTTATCAATATTCTTTTCCGTTATGGCTTATCCCAGGAGATTGGATTATAGTTCCTTGGGCTATGCCTGAGGACCTTGTTGTCCATCCATTCTAAATGTAACGGTTGGCATCAGCTAACTGCAGACCTCCAGTCCTTCCCTCCCCCTTTCCCCTCAGCAGCCGCAAGTCTGTTCTCTGTACCTGTGAGTCTGTTTCTGTTTTGTAAACAGCTTCATTTGTGCCTTATTTTAGTTGGCACGTGTATGTGAGATCATATGGTATTTGCCTTTCTCTTTCTGACTTTCTTCATTCTTCACTTAGCATGATCGTCTCTGGTTGTACTCATATAGCTGCAAATGGCATTAGTTTGCTCTTTTCATGACTGAGTAGTATTCCATCACGCACACACACGCACACACACAGTAGTAGTCTATTGTATACATTTATTTATATATATATATATATATATACACATACATACAGACACACACCCTACATTATTGTGCTCTTTTCATGACTGAGTAGTGTTCCATCTCACACACACACACACACACACACACACACACACACAGTAGTAGTCTATTATATATATTTATTTATATATATATACACATACATACAGACACACACCCTGCATTATTGTGCTCTTTTCATGACGGAGTAGTGTTCCATCACACACACACACACACACACACACACAGTAGTAGTCTATTATATATATTTATTTATATATATATGCACATACATACAGACACACACCCTGCATTATTGTGCTGTTTTTATGGCTGAGTGGTGTTCTGTTACACACCCGCCCCAGCATCTTCTTTATTCATTCTTCTATTGATGGATATTTAGCTTGTTTCCACGTCTTGGCTATTGTGAATAGTGCTGCTATGAATATAGGGGTATGTGTGTCTCTTTGAATGATAGTTTTGGCCAGATATATCCCCAGGAGTAAGATGACTGAATCACATGGTAATTCTGAGGTTTTCTGAGGAACCTCCCTTCTGTTTTTCATGGTGGCTGTACCAGCTTACATTCCCACCAACAGTGTAAGAGGGCTCTCCTTTCTCCACACTTTCCCAGCACTTGTTGTTTGTAAACTTTTTAATGACGGCCATTCTAACTGGAGTGGGATAGTACCTCATTGCAGTGTTGATTTTTTTCCTGGTGGTTTTTGGTTTGCATTTCCCTGATCGTTAGTGATGTTGAGCATCTCTACATGTGCCTGTTGGTCATCCCTATGACTTTGAGAAAATGTCTGTTCAGATCCTCAGCCCGTTTTTATTGTTTTGCTGATAATGAGCCACATGCATTCTTTGTATATTTTGGATATTAGCCCCTTACCACATATGCAAGTATCTTCTTCTGTTCAGTAGATCACCCTTTTGTTTTGTTGTTGGTTTCCATCGCTGTGCATAATCTTTTTAGCTTGAAGTAGTCCCAATACTCTTGCCTGGAAACTCCCATGGACAGAGGAGCCTGGTGGGCTGCGGTCCATGGGCTTGCTAAGAGTTGGACATGACTGAGTGACTTCACTTTCACTTTTCACTTTCATGCATTAGAGAAGGAAATGGCAACCCACTCCAGTGTTCTTGCCTGGAGAATCCCAGGGACAGAGGAGCCTAGTGGGCTGCACAGAGCCAGACACGACTGAAGCGACTTAGCAGCAGCAGCAGTCCCATTTAATTTTGCTTCCGTTGCCCTTGCCTGTGGAACAGATGCAAAAAAACTATCACTAAGACTGATGCCAAGAAAGTTGCTGCCTATGTTTTCTTCTAGGGGTTTTGTGGTTTTTCAGGTCTTATGTTCAAGTCTTTAATCCATTTTGAGCTGAGTTTTGTAGTTGGTGTAAGCTCGTGGTCCAGTTTCATTCTTCTGCACGCAGCTCTCCAGTTTTCCCAGCACCATTTGTTCATGAGACCGTCATTGTATATTCCACATTGTATATTCTTGCCTCCTTTTCATAGATTAATTAGCTATACAAATATGGGTTTATTTCTGGGCTCTCTATTTCTGTTCTGTTTGTGCTAGTACCATACAGTTTTGAATACTGTAGACTTGCAGTGTAGTTTAAAATCAGGGAGCAGGATACCTCCAGCTTTGTTCTTCTTTCTTAGGATCAGTTTGGATATTCAAGGTGTTTTGTAGCTCTAAATATACTTTACGATTATTCTAGTTCTGTAAAATATGTCATGGGTATTTTGATAGTAATTGCATTGAGTCTGTAGTTTTCTTGGGTACTGTGGACATTTTAACAATACTGATTTTTCCAGTCTATGAGCATGATATATTTTTGCATTTGTTTGTTTCATCCTCAGTTTCTTTTAAGACCTTGTAATTTCCAACTACAAGTCTTTTACCTTTTTGGCTAGATTTATTCTTAGGTATTTTATTCTTTTTGATGCAGTTGTAAATGGGATTGTTTTCTTAATTTCTCTTTCTGGTAGCTCATTGTGAATGTGTAGAAATGCACCAGATTCCTGTATGTTAATTTTGTATCTAGCAGCTTTACTAAATTCATTTGTTCTAATAGTTTTTTTGTGGAGTCTTTAGGGTTTTCTCCATAAAATACCATGTCTTTGTGCTTCCTGGACCTGAATGTCTGTTTCCTTCACTGGGTTAGGGAAATTTTCAGCCATTGTTTCTTCAGATAAGCTTTCTGCCCCTTTCTCTCTTCTCCCCCCTCTCCTGGGTCCCCTATAATGTGGATGTTAGTGACTCTTTCTCTTCTCCTTCTGGGACTCATTAACGCTAATGATAGACCCCTTGATGCTGTCATGTAAACTCTCCTCATTTAAAGAAGAGTTTTTACTTCCCTTTGCCGTCCTCTTGGGGTGATTTCCACCACCCTGGCTTTCAGGCACTGACACTCTTTCATGTCATCTCTTCTGTGGATTCCCTCTGGTGTGTTTTTCAGCTCATTTATATTCTTCAGCTCTGTGAGTTCTTTTAGAACTTTCTCAATATTTTCTCTTTATTGAGTTTCTCAGTGTGTTTGTTTATTCATAATCTCCCAGGTTTGGTGAGCATTTTGATGACCATGACTTAGAATTCTTTATCACATAAACTACTTGCCTCTGTCTCATTCAGTTTTTTCTGGGGTTCTGTCTTGTTCCTTCAGTTGAAACATGTTCCCCTGCTTCCTCATTCTGCTTGGCTGTTTGTTTCTGTATATTATGCAAAGCAGTTATGGCTCCCTGTCTTGAAGGAGAGGCTCTGTGTGGGAGATGAACTGTATTGTTTAACCTTTTCCTAGTTCTTGATTGTCCCACAAACTCTGCTTGTTTCATTCCCGTGGAGTCCAGAAATGCAGTCTGCCCGCCTTCTGCCTGAGCCTGGCGCTCAAGGGGTGTCCCCTGTGTGGGCTGCACGCGATCGTCGGCTCTGGTGGTGCCCTGCGAGTGGCGTGGGAGGGGGTTGGTGGGGCTGCTCGCTGTCGGTGTCTGCCAGCGCTGCCCGCAAGCAGTGCAGGGCGGTGGGGTGGGGGGCGCTCACCTGCCACTGTGGGCAGCTTGGACTGAGCGTGCAGAAATGGTGCCCACCAGTGCCATCAAGGTTGAGGGCGTTTGTGAAAGTGGTTTCCACCAGCATTCTACCCCCAGAGAGAGTCCCCAGCAGTCTTCTGCCCCTCTGGTACAGGCTTTCAGATAAGCAAGTCAATCTCCTTCACGTACACTTTGGTCTCTTACAAACTGCTGCTTTTTGCTTAGGAATGAGATGTGGGCAGGAAATAATAAAATTTTGTGACAGTAAAACCATCATTAGTGAATATATTTATCCAGAGCTTTCTGCATAGTGAAAGAGAACTTGCAGGTGAATCCAGGGATTTGTAGAAGAGCTGTCTGAATCTGGAAAGATAGATAAGGACCAGGTCAGTGATAAAAAAAGTAAGTGTTGAAGGCATGGAAACCACCAGTGAGGAAAAAAGCATTTCAAGGAGGATGTGCTTATGCATTAATGACAGGAAACACCGAAGAGCCATCGTGTTGGTAACCGAGAGCTTCCAGTGACCTTAGCGAGGGTCATGTCAGTGGCGTCCTGAGGACCAGAGGCAGACTGCAGTGCGTTGAGGAGTGAAGAGGAGATTTTGAAGTAGAAACGATTTTCTGGGAAGATTTGCCAATGAAGAAAAGGAAGAGAGTGGGGGCTAGAAGGGGCCATCAAAGCAAGGAGGGGTGATGATGATTTTAATAATGAAAGCCGTTTGAGTTCAGCTGTATGCTAAGGGGGAAGCTGGAGGGTACAAGTGCAGGCGGCACTTTGAGAAGGTGAAAGCTGGTGGCTTGGTGGTGATTAAAGAACTGACATGTCCTTGGCTGTTTCGTGTGTAGGTGTGGCGATTCTGCAGAGGAGCATCCGACTTTACGCCCCCTTCTACTCCTCGGACATCCTCATCGCCTCCCCTCTGGGCTTGAGGACCATCATTGGTGGAGAAGGAGAGAAGAAGAGAGATTTTGACTTCCTGTCTTCTATCGAACTGCTCATCATTGATCAAGCTGACATTTACTTGATGCAGAACTGGGAGCATGTCCTGGTAATGTTGGTCATTCACATTTAGAGACTAGAAGCTCAGTGGGTTGAGTCTGAAAGGATTATTCAAGTCCAGATTAAAACTCAGTTAGTTTGGAAATGGAAATGTTCCACATTTTCCCGTGTGCAGACGAGAAGTGTCCCCTCTGCTAGCCGCAGGTTGCTCAGTATCCAGAAAGATAAAAACTCTTGTCCGTCTTCTCAAATCACCAGATACGAGTTCTTCCGCTTATGGAGGTGGCTTCTCCTAATGGACTGCTTTAGCGTGGGTGGCTGGTCGAAACCCCTCCTCGGCGAGGATGTCTCCCCTAGAATAGGTCCTCCTGCACTTGATGCTCAGTCGCTTTTGTTCAGTGTTTGGTAGAGTTTGGGCAAAGATTGCTCGTGTTTTACTGATAAATGTGAGATGTTTTTGTCCTCCTACCAAAATTAGTGCTGTAATTTTTTTTCTCCCTCTCCACATATTCTGCAATGCCTCTTGAGTTTAGGATTGTGCTTTGGAACAGTCCTCATCATGGAACCATAGGTTTATTTTGACAGTATAAGGCAAGAGAGAACTTACCTTTTCTACAACTCCAGGACTTAAAAGTTTGCAGCAAATAAAGGGGAGTGCTTATAAAGTAAGGAATAAATTTATAGTATTTGTAACCCTTCAGTATACAAGGTAAAAATATGATTAACATAGAAAAGGCATGTTGATAGTTGTGGTGGTGGTTTAATTGCTAAGATCTGTCCAGTTCTTGCGATCCCATGGACTGTAGCCCGCCAGGCCCTTCCGTCCATGGGATTCTCCAGACAAGAATACTGGAGTGGGTTGCCATTTCCTTCTCCAGGGTATCTTCCTGACCCAGGAATTGAACCCAGGTCTTCTGCATTGCAGGCACGTTCTTTACTGACTGAGCTACGAGGAAGCTAATGGTTGAGTCATATTTAATTGGCTGACGTGTAGTCACTCAGGGAATCTCCTAATGTTTTGAGAACCAGGTCATGGAAGGACAGCAGTTCTGTTTTCTGTGTCATTTTCCCTCTTGTCCAAGTCTGAAGCCACGTTGCTTGTAGAGTAACCAGGGTGGCATTTCAGAAATACACTGTATAGACGCTATCTCGATCCTTTTTGAAAGATCCACGAGGTAGCCAGTTGGAGCTTTATTTTCGTGTTGGGAATGTTTACCTGGCTGTGACAAGTCACTCTCCCGCCTCAGCCACAGTTTTCTTGCTGTAACTTGGGAGGTGATAGAGTGCGTTTCTCAGGGTTAAACAAGACAAAAGGCTTATGGAACGCTTAGCAAGGCCTTCCAGGTAAGTGCTCGATAAGTATTAATGGAGTATTATTTCTGCTCGCAGCATTTGATGAACCATATGAACCTCCTGCCCTTGGACTCACATGGGGTAGACTTTTCTCGAGTGCGGATGTGGAGCCTCAACAATTGGTCCAAATACTATCGCCAGACCCTGCTGTTCGGGGCCCTGCAGGATGCCCAGATCAACTCCGTGTTCAACAAGTACTGCGTCAATATGCAAGGCCAGGTGGGGTCTCCCCTTGCTCTGATCTTCGGGAAGTGTTGGGTGTTGTTTGGGTCTCGAGGCAGAAGGGGAGGATTTCATCTGGTCAGCAGCGGGGATAGCTCACCTCTGATGCTCTCCCTGACCCCTGGCAGGTGGCCGTGAGGAGCGTCCCGATGACAGGCTCCATCAGTCAGGTCCTGGTGCAGCTCCCACATGTCTTCCAGAGGATGGAAGCGGAAAGCCTCGCTTCCGTGATTGATGCCAGGTACCCACATCCCCCGCCCTTCCCACTGGACGCTGGGAGTCACAGAGAGGGCTTTTACCTGGCCGTTCAGACTTAGACTTGGACTCCATGCTGGCTTTATCAATGATGGTTTGCGAGATGAAATGAGGTGATTCCCCTCCGTCATGGCATCTACAGAGGAGGACACTGAGGCCCAGGGAGGCGATGCCTCGCCCTAGTTCTGATATCTAGTTAGTGGCAGAGCTGGCGAATCGGGGATGCTTTCCCCTAGATGGTGGCATTTTAAAATTACATTAATTGCTTAATGCTGCATGTCAGCAACTTAATTGTAAGCCCTTCAGGGCAAGAACTCCTTTTCTAATTCTCTATGTTATTTTCTCCTGTTTGCTCATTGCGTTTAGTCAGGGGGCCCTTGGCAGCAGAATGGTGCTTAGTATGTGGTAGGTGTTCAGTAATTATTTGTTGACTGACTGACAGCTGAATGAATGAGTGATATGGCTATATGCTTCCTAGAATAATTCTCTGGGATATACCAGTGCCACATCCATGTTTTATGATGAGTAGTGTTAGCACTTAGTTTCTAACGTGTTGAACAAGTTTAATCTCTTTGCAGGGCGTCAGACCAGATTGGCCTCTTAGGGGAGGTAGAGGGAGACTGTGACTTGCCCAGGGCCATGCAGTTAGCAGTAACCCTACGGGCTCGCTTCCAGACTGCTGACTTTGCCCTTTGCCTTTCCAAATCAGGTTCAACTTTTTTGTGAACAAGATTCTGCCTCAGTATCGGGATGCAGTCATGTCCCACACACTTATCTATGTCCCCTCCTACTTTGACTTTGTGCGTCTCCGAAATTACTTCAAGAAGGAGGAACTGAACTTCACCCATATCTGCGAGTACACTCAGAAGTCTGGGGTCTCCAGGGCCAGACACTTCTTCCTTCAAGGGGAGAGGCAGTTCCTGCTGCTCACCGAGCGCTTCCATTTCTACAAAAGGTGAGAAGTAGGGCTGGGCTTCAAGAGTCCTCTTTGGAGGGCCTGCTTCTGAGTGTACGAGGGGGCTTTGCAGTGCTGTGGTCCTCCCTATTCCACCTGGAGAGACACCAGAGTTCTAGGGGCTGGACAGGCTTTTCTTGATGGGTTGTTTGGTTTTCTTGCAAAATGGGCGTTGCTGGAAAAGGTTGTAGAAATGAATGGATGACTGCAGCATGGTATATATAGATGTGGAGTGGATCCATACTTAGGGTACTTCCTAAGTCGCTTTCTTGAGGATATGCCCCTCAAGGAAGATGTTACAGAGCTGAGCAGCTCTTGACCGGGACAGCTCGAGTACAGCAGAGGGTGGATGGAGCCTGTCCGAGCAGCACAGATGGAGTATCGGGGACTGTGCGGAGATGGAAGCTGAGTGCAGTGTCAGTGTTCAGGAAGTTCTCATGTGTCCAGAGATGGTGCGCACACACTTCCTCACCAAAGAGAGCAGGGACTAAGGGGCCCCTTGATGTTTAGGAAGACCAAAAGGCGAGGGTCTTAAAGGTGAATGTTTAAGAGCTTCAGCATTTGCTTAGCTTCCCCACCATGTGACTGACAAAACTGTTGGCTTGACCTTTTTTTTTAAAATTAGAGTGTTAGTAATATTGATCCTTCTGTTACTGTTTGGGATAGCTGCAGCCCTTCATCCACCCAGAGCTCGGTGATTTTCTTGTTTTGCTAATTCTCTCTACTGCCAAGTGTAAAAGCCTCCTTTAAGCCCTTACCTAGAGAGAGATGGAAATTGCATGCTATAACCCTTTCTTTCCTGATTCACAGTAATGTTCAGTGAGTTTAAGTTCTGACTTTACTGTCTTACTAATCCTCAGTCGTATGCTACTGAGGGACACATTTCCGCAGAGAGTCTCGAACAGCTGAGCCAGAAATCTAGGCTTTGGAGCTTATTAGTGGGTGCACCTTGGCACTGCACTGCCTTTTAGTTTATGTTGGTATTGGGTGGTGTTCCCCCGAAACCCTCTCCTCACCAGGAAGACCCAGCACCCTCCAGGTGAAGCAGGCTGGCACGGCATGACCTCTGGCATTCTGCTGACAACGGTTATCTGCCAGCGGAGAGGCGAGGCATGACTGCATCTGTGTTGATGAGGCTTCATTCTTAGCTGTTTGGCCCAAGAGTTTTAACAAATGCCTGCTTCCCGGCATCATTATTTGCTTCCTTCCAGTGAGTTGTTGTTTTCATTCACGTTGGAAAGTCGTATTTTGGGGTGGGGAGGATTTGCATTAAGCAGGTTTTAAGAGCCCTTAGTTTTCCAAAAGCTTAACACATCAAAGCAAGTCCTTTGAATGAAGTGGATGGACTGGAAAACTTTCCAACGTGATTGTCTCTCACAACTGTGAATTAAGCTGGGATGAGGACCTCTCTCAAAGAGCAGATCTTCAAGGAGAGGGCGTGGTGTTAAGAGGAGCCCCTTCTCTTAAGTGGGACAGTCTCCTGTCTTACACTGTTCATTTAGTGACCAGATGGTTTTGTCCCCAAAGTCATGGTAAAGACAGACCTGACGTGCCATTTGCTTTACACCCTGGATCCAGTTATTGGGTGTTAAATGCGAATCTAAGTAATTTGCAACTGGCAATTGTCTCAAGATTCCCAGCTATAGAATTTTTTGCTTGAGAGGTCACGAAAGTGATGATAGGTATTTTGATCTGCAGTGTCTTTGTGATTTGATTTTTTTAATTTGATCATGGGGAAAAGTACATGTGTTTTCAACTTTAGTAACCAACTCTTAAGATTCTGTGTCTGTATTCTCTGAGGAAGTAGTGTTAGAAATACTGCAGTTCATTTGTGAGCTAATGAAAATTTTTCAACCTGAAGATTTGTTTTCTTTGGGGAGATGAAACCAGTAGAATCTTAGGGCTGGGGTGGCCTTTGGTCATGATGCTCCTGAGGCGAGGACAGTTCACAGCTTCTTCTCTGAGCATTATCAGTGGGTTAGCACAGCATGAAGGACTGGCACTCAGAAGCTCTGGAGGTGGGATTCCTAGAGTGGGGAAGGCCGCCCGGGGTGTTTCCAGGTGCTCCTCGGCCAGTGAGAGCCCCAGCTGTAGAGGTAGCAGATCGAGTCTTTATAGACCGTGGAGGAACCAGCCTTTCAAGTCAGTTGTGGGTGCCTCATTTATCATTGACAGTTGGCAGGTAGCATAGATATCTGGAATGTCCTTAATTTTAGGTCCTGTCAGAGTGTTAGGCCATATTTGTTGGGGTCATTGAAGACACAAAACACGTACAGGAGAGGAGGAAGGCGGGAAGGGGTGCAGGAGGCTACAGGAGTTGGTAGTGACTGCCCCTGTGAAGAGGCCCCGCTCACACTCTCTTATTTCCAGAAGATCCCTAGCCTCTCTTTGTATTGTTTAGTCACTAAGTCGTGTCCGACTTAGAGGCCCCATGGACTGTGGTCTGCCAGGCTGCTCTGTCCATGGGATTTTCCAGGAAAGAACACTGGAGTGGGGTGCCATTTCCTCCTCCAGGGGATCCTCCCCACCCGGGAATCAAGCCTGCATCTCCTGCATTGCGGGCAGACTCTTTACCCCTGGGCCACCGGGGAAGCCCTCGTCTCTACTGTGTCTCTACTGTAGACAGATTGGCACTAGGGGATTTTCTTAGTTCTTAAGTATAATACCTATTGGAGTCAGTTTTGTTGTTTTATTTTATTTTAAAAATACTCTCATTATAAGAGTATTATTGTTAGAGAACCTGGAAAATCTAGGTTAAAAAAATGGAATCACCTATAATCCCACTGATACAAATACTCATTTTGGTATATTTCTTCCCTGACTTTTTAATGTCAAAAGACTTGTGTACATGCACACAGACACAGGCAATTTGAAAAAAAAAATGCCAAAGTTGAGATCCCCATATACACATAGGGATTTTTTTTCTTTTATCTTACGTGTTTTATGTGCTCATAGAAAAAAAACAAGTTAGCGTTTTGGCGTGTATGCTTGTGTGTTATGGATATGTATTTCTAAGTCTTTTTAAGTTTATATATGGTTCTGTCACATCCTCCCCCCACCAACATTTTCTTTGGGAAGATTTCATTTCAAAAGACATTGTAAAGCTCTCCCAGTGAGCATCTCTAGCTCCTTCCACGTAGACTTGGCCAGCTGTTAGCATTCTGCCCCGTTCACATGCACTCACATTCTGCCTCTCCCCTCTCTCCTCCCACATCTTATTTTTTTTCTTCCTGAACCATTTGACAGTAAATTACAGGAGGCTTCATGACACTTAACTTCTAGATCTTTCAGCATGTAAAGTGGCTAAAAACAGAATTCTGTCATTTACTGACACTCCACTTGACGTGGTTGCAACAACATCGTCTAATATTTAGTCTGTGTTCAGACTTTCCTAGTTGTTTTCCGGTGACTGTCACAGCTGGCCCCCACCAGCAACCCAGGGTTTAGGATTCAGTTGAGTATCATACATTGCGTTTGGTTAACATGTTTCTTAAGCTTATTTTAGCAGTTCTCAAGCTGGGAATAGTTTTGCTCCCCAAGGGACATTTGGAAATATCTGGAGACATTTTTGGTAGTTACAGCTGGAGGGTTATTCTAGTGGTTCACACAGGTCAAGGCCTGAGTGCTACTAATCACCCTTCGGTTCACAGGATGGCCCCTACAACAAAGAATTACCTGGCTTAAAACATCAGCAATACTGCGGTTAAGAAACCCTCATCTGGAATAATTCTCTTCCTTTTGTTCTTTGTCATGATACTGACATGTTTTTGAAAAGTTTAGTCCGGTTTCCCGTAGAATGTCCCACGGTCTGGATTTGCCTCTTTCCTTATTATTTAGGTCAGTGTCCCCAGACTTTACTACACATTGGAATCCCCTAGTAGGCTTTTAAAAAATCTGAATGCCCATGTCATACCCCAGTATCAATTAAATCATAGTGTTGGAGATGGGGACCAACTATATAATAGATATTTTTTAAAAACAAATAGGTGATTCAACAGGCGTCCAAGTTTGGGAATCACAGATTTAAACTTTATTTTGGTAAGAATTCTACATGAAGGCACAGGGTGTCAGTTTATCCCATTTTGGGTGATGCCAAGCGTAATCACCTGGTCAGGGTAGCTCTGCTCGATCTCCGCCTTGTAACGATGCCTGTTCTGTTTGATCATGAGTAACCTGTGAGGTGTGCATGGTATCCGTTTTAGTGGTTACTGTTATGTACTTTGAATGGGGATATAGTTAACCCAGTTTCCTTTTAATAGGCATGCTGTTTTCCGCTATTATGTACAATAATGCCATGAGCAGCCATCTGTGTAGTTGATGGCCTAGTTGCCTAGGTATTTCCTTGGGATAAATTTGGAAAGGAAAACTTGTTTGTTCAAAAACTGTACACAATTTAATGTTTGCTGTACGTTGCAACTTCCGTCTTCTTCCTTCCCCCCCAAAATACATACAATTACTTATACTCCCATTAACCTATCTCTATAAAACCCTACCTGTTGCCAGTAGTTTGATAGTCAAAATGATACCTCATGGTGTTGATGTCTTTTTCTTGCTTTTCTGTGTTTTTTGTAATAGTTGAATGGAGTTCCTGAGGGGGTGGTTGGCCTGGACACACCTCTTGAGTCAGGCCACTAGAGTGGGAGTTGGGAGCCTAGTGAGGACCTGGTTGCTATCATGGTTACCGTCCAGGTACCAAGACTGCAGTTCCTCCAGCGGACAGTGGCCCGGCGCGCGGCCCTGCTGGAGGGTCTTGTCTCAGGACCTGCTCCCCTCTCAGCCTTCCCCAGCCCTGCGCCCTTGTGCCCAGGGAGAGCTTCTTCCCGCACTCCAGCCGCTCCTGCTCATTCCTCCGCACAGGCTTGAAGTGGGGCGGGGGCCCTCCGACCCATCCAGCTCAGATGCAGGCAGGTTCTCTCCGCCCTGGGCTTTCTCAGGGTTCCTCCACCACCCTGCGTGGTGGCAGACCTCTCTCTGCCTTGTTCTGTGAGGGTCTTGGAAAGAATTTCCTGCTTCTCCCCACTGGCAGCAAACCTCTGCTTGCATCAGCGCAGGCTTGGGCTCTGTAGGCTTCACGCCCTTTGCTTAGGGACAGACTGCTCTTGCTTTTTACTGGGTGTGAGTCTTGTGGTGGGGAGGGACAGGGTGAGGGGGTTAATGCCCCTCCCTTGAAAGTGAAAGTCTGTCAGTCGCGTCCAACTCTTTGTGACCCCATGGACTGTACAGTCCGTAGAATTCTCCAGGCGAGAATACTGAAGTGGATAACCTTTCCCTTCTTCAGGGGATCTTCCCAACCCGGGGATCGAACCCAGGTCTCCCACATTGAGGGCAGATTCTTTACCACCTGAGCCACAAGGGAACCCCCGCTCCCTTTGGGTAATGGATTTTTGCTTCACCTGACTCCACCCCAGCAGTTGACCTTTGTTCTGTTCATTGGCTTTAGGCTTTAGTTTCATACACAGTATGGGTCTGGGGAAAGAGGGAGTTTTCCTGTCTGCGCCGCCTGCGGGGTCTCTCAGGTCTTCTGCCTTGTCTTCAGGGCCCCCAGTGGAGGCCTGTGGAAAGGACCTCATGAAAATGAAGTAAAGGTGCGTCCGGAAATCCCAGGGATCCTGAACTCTCATGCAAACCCATAATTGCCCTTTGAGAACGTGTTGAAAGTGTAGCTGTTTCTCCTTCCCGCTTTCCCGGCAGCCACCCCCTTTCCCGGCAGCCACCCCCTTTCCCACGGTGAAGTGTCCTGTTTTTCTTCAGACGAGCTTGTCGCTCTGGAATTCAGTCAGTGATGGGCTGAAGCTGGCTCATGCCTGCTCTTGAGATCTGGTTGCACATCTCTTCCCATTTCCAAGTTCAGGAGTGTGACATTGTTCGCTTGAAATGAAGGGTTTACACCACAAAAATTGGCAAGTGCTTCAAATCAGCACCTTCCCTCTCCCACTGAGCACCAGTTAAACACACACCAGGGCACCGCTGGATCAGCTCGCCTGGTTGCCTCACATCGGCTGTCTAGGCTCAAGAAGAGGAATGTTGTTGTAGACTGTGTTTTTCTTGTTAGCATGGAAGCAGTATTCTCTTGAATTTTCTACATAGTAAGCAGAAGTAAAACTCCGTGTTTGTGTTTTTTTGTTTTGATAACTGCTGAGGCAGAACTGTGTCTTGTCAACTTCACTCGTTAGCATTAGAATTCCTCTGTAGAACGGGGATGTGGAAAAATGAACCAAGTAATGGACTGCAGTTATATTCTGGAAGAGGAGGGTCTCCAGAGAGGTAAGGCTGAGCCATGGGATAAAAAGACAAGGAAAACTTATCCTCCATGAATAAAATAAAATTCCCGAGGAAGTCTAACATCAGATGTGTCAGACAGGAAAATTCAGACCCTTGTCAGCCTGTGAAATCTTCTGTTAGGAGGGGATGCTTGACCTCGACCTAACTACACGGTGAGTCCTTAGGCTGGGCCTTCCCACCACCTCGGTGCAGCCCTGTGGGGCAGGGAAAGAGTGAAGAAGCTCCTGATACTAATTGCCTTCCCAGAACGCCTGCTGGGTCCTTGGGCACAGTGTTGTGAATGGGTGAACTTGGAGCGTCTGCCATGGAGTTAACATGTTGTCAAAGTGGTAAGAAGAGACTTAATGGGAGAGCGTTTGCAGTTTATTTTATGTACTGGATCTGACCTCATCTCCATTACAGAACATTGTTTTCCCTGATTATAAGGATAGTGTTAAACTGGAAGTTGTCTGCTTTTTAAATTTTTGATGATCGATTTTTAACCCTTGTCTTCTATTCTTCCCCAGCCTACCTCACTCTGCTCAGAGCAGGCTTAAGAAAGGCAAATTCATTCTATCATTATCTTAAACCAAACATTAGGAATTCAAACACGTTGTCACAAAAAATGAGCCCTTCCAGCTCAAATTAGAGTAACCTTTGGTCTGTTTGTTATTGTTCTTCCTCCTTGAGCACGAAGCAGTATGAGTGACTGTGTCCCTGTAAAGTTCCGAGGTGGCTTCTCCATAAATTTCTCCCTTAGACGTAGCCTCTTTCTCCTTCTGGCAGATACACAATAAAAGGCATCAGGAACCTGATTTTCTATGAGCTGCCAACATACCCGCATTTCTACAGTGAAGCCTGTAACATGCTGCGGGCCACCGGCAGTGGCGAGGAGGCTGCCTGGACCTGCACCGCCCTCTACTCCAAGTACGACGCGCAGCGCCTGGCCGCCGTGGTCGGGGTGGAGCGGGCCGCCCAGATGCTGCAGTCCAAGAAGAACGTCCATCTCTTCATTACCGGAGAAAGATAAGAGCTGGCTGGACAGGAAATGGTGTTGGCGTGGCGCAGAATGCCTGACACTCTGCGCCACTCGGACCCGATTCTGATCACCTCTACAAAGAAGGGCTGCCAGCAGGAAGGGGCACCAGGCAGCGTCTTCTCAGACACTTCTTCCTTTTCAGGTCATGCATCCCTGAAAGGCTCGGTGTGGACCAGATTTTGGTACAATCTGTCTTTGAGAGGACAGGAGGAGCTCGTGGGGGCTCTGAGAAGTCGATAGAAGGAATCCTCGACTTGCGAGTCTTTTTGTAAGCTGTAAATTGTTTTACTGTGATTTTACGTCGGATTTATCCTGCTTGGTAAAGTCTGTCAGATTTGCCTGTTTCTGTTTGACACCTTCTTACACTGAGGCATACATTTCTATGCTTGTGAGAACTGGTGGTGAGAAACTGGAATCCTTCTTGCTGTTGAACATCATCTTTTGAATCGCACAGGTTTTGCAAAACTGTTACTTTTCCCCAGCCAAACTTTTTTAAACCTTACATATCTTATCTTAATTCAACCTAGAAGAGTATATTCATCCACTGATCTTTCTTTAACTCATAATAATAAGTGTTTTTGTTAAAATATGTACCTAAAAATCACATTATATAAAATAACAATTTCTGCTCTATTTCAAGAAATAATTTTGTGACACTCTTGATGCTACAAGTTCCTTTTCACCACTTGTCTTCGTATTGCCGTAGTCACTTGTCTGTTACACTGAGAAACTGGACTTTTAAAAGTGGTTAGGGCTCGGCACTCTCACTGGTGCGGCCTGGGTTCGGTCCCCTCTCAGGGAACTAAGATCCCGTACGCTGTGATTTCCGCTTGTCTCATCACTGTAACACTAACCGACCACTTGTTTAAAGTGGTGCTTGCCAGCCTTTTTCACTATAGGGTCACTCATTCCCCGTTTGTTTATTAGTTTATATTACGAGTATGGAATCGTTTTTGTATCCAGTGAGTTATAATTAATTATTACGGTTATTCCTTTAGATGCTTAAATCATCTCAGGTGTGGCCAGCAGGAGCGCCTTCAAGCTGACTGCTGGGTCTTCTTGATGTGTCTCCCTTATACTTGGCCTTTTTCTTTATTTTCTGACACTGTAGGACAGTTCAGTTTTGTCTGGTACTTTTCATCACTCCGGCCCTACTTTCCTTGAAGTAAAGTCGCTCAGTCGTATCCAACTCTTCGCAACCCCATGGACTGGGGCCTACCAGGCTCCGTCCATGGGATTTTCTGGGCAAGAGTACTGGAGTGGGTTGCCATTTCCTTCTCCAGAGGATCTTCCCCACCCAGGGATCAAACCCGGGTCTCCTGCATTGTAGGCAGACACTTTCCCACTACTTTGCTTAGTGGAACACTGTTTTAAAACTAAGACTTGAGGGCTAAGTGTGCTCAACGCTATTGTGGAGCCGCTGGTCCCAGGCTATCTCAACAGTCAGAGTTTAGGAATATTTGCATGTGTGCACATGTATGCGCATACCTGTGTGCCCATGACATCTGAATCTATTTCTGTATCCGTATTGAAAAGCACGAATTTATCCCGTACCTCCATTTCAGACTGACAGCACAGGGTTCCTTTTGTTTTCTCCCTTCCCATATTAGTAATTTTCTTCTCAGTGAGACTTGTGGCTCCCATTATCCTCAGTGGAACAATCCATAATTGGAACAGATTTTGTTCCTCTTGGACATGCTTGAAATTTCTTATAAAAAAAAAAGTAAAATTACTTCTGGGGTACTCTTACTGCTAAATATTTATATTGGCATTTTTATGTCTCTCTTTCCCCAATATGGAGAGTACAACTATTCATTCCATATATAGATGGGTTCCTAAAGTCCATGTAATTCTCCAGGCCAGGATACTGGAGTGGGTAGCCTTTCCCTTCTCCAGGAGATCTTCCCCACCCAGGGATCAAACCCAGGTCTCCCGCACTGCAGGCGGATTCTTTCCCAGCTGAGCCACAAAGGAAGCCCAGGAATACTGGAGTGGGCAGCCTCTTCCTTCTCCAGGGGATCTTCCTGACCCAGGAATGGAACTGGGGTCTCCCGCACTGCAGGCGGATTCTTTCCCAGCTGAGCCCCAGGACTGATTTACGGTGTCTTGTTAGTTTCGGGTGTATGGCAGAGAGAGTCAGCTACACATTCACGTTTATCTACAAAGAGCTGTTTTACCCACAGAGTGCCCTGTGGTTACTGGCATATTTGTGCCGCTGTTTACCAGACAGCCTGTGTATTATGAGAAAAAAATTTTGCCTGGTTCAGAGAAATGAGGAAGAAGAGACTCTGATTACCCTTGTCTTCTATTATTTCCACATTCTTTTCCCTGTGAATTGTAGCCGATCTGTGGCTTTTGTTATCACTAGTCACGAGACTCTGAAATCTCCATCTTCTCTGGACCTCCACTCACATGTGAGCCCAGATTTCAAGTCTGTGATGTAGCCCCAGGAATACACATTTTATTAAGCTTTCCTGCTGACTTTAATGCTGGCTTATAGCCAGCTAACTGCTTCTTACCCACAGAGAACACTGAGAGTATCAAGTGTGAACAGAGCCGTGTTGCTTCTGTTCTTGGCTCAGCACCTGCGAAAGAAGGTAAGTAAACCTGCGCAGTGCCCCTGGCTCCTCAGCTGATTGCAGAGGGCGGAATCTGGAGTGGTTTCACTACAAGGATACCTTCACATCAGGTCTCCCATAAAAAATGAGAGGAGAGAGTCTGCTGAACTATGGATAAAAACGCCTAAGCTGGAATTACACACAATCTTGATATTTCCTCGCAAGGCTCACCTTGAGCAAACGAGCGCCTGTATAGTGCTGGTAGAAGACAGAACATGGAATGGTCCCAATCCTGGGAAGAGGTAGAATTTTAAGGAAGGAAAAGGAACTTAACCCGAAAGTAAGAGTTTTAAACTTTTTTTTTTCTTCTTCCCGTGGTAATAAAACTAGCTTAGCACTTTTCTTTTTGAGGGGAAAAGAGCTTTGAATCATGAATGCTCTCTACAGCTGGCTGCACCATATGCAGTATTCAAAAGACAAGAACTAGCTAATCATAGAGAACCAGCGGCAGCTAAACAGCCCTCTGCCGGCTTCCAAAGGGCTTGTAATTGAGTGCAGATGGCCCCGGCAGGGTGGGTACGTGTCCCTGCTGACTCCTCTCACCCCAGAGGGCCACGGGGGGCTTGTGGAGCCTCCGCCCTGATGGTGCTCTCATTGGGGCTGCTGAGGACGGAGTGGGAGGCGGGCGGGGTGGGAGCCCGCTTGGCCGCCTGCTGCCCAGCCCGCCCTCAGCCGTGCGAGCAGCCCTTCAGGCCACAGGGCGTAGCTTTGATGAGTCCAGAATCTCGAGATGACAGAAGGCCAGGGGTAAGGGAACAGGGTTGGGAGTTCTTTATAACCACCCGAAGATCCTCACTGTGCAGTTTGCAGGTGGCCGCGGGGTGCCCAGCCTCCCGGAGGAAGAGTGTAGTAGAAATGCACAGCCTGCTCCTTACAGGGAGCCGCCTCTCGGGTGGGGCCCGCCGCTGGCCCGCCCTCTCCTTCCCATCTCTTCCCCAGCTTCTCTCTTCAAAGGCGTTCTGCTCGTCATCTTCATACCATTCAAAAAAGCCTTTCTGACTTTTATAGCTAAATAGAAATCTAAACTTCAGGCTCATGCAAAAAAACTTTTCCAGCTAAACAGAATTCTAAACAAGTTTCAGTCCGCTTTTAATGTCAGAGCCGGTGAACTGGGACTAGGTAACACATAATCCAGCATTGATGTAGCCTGTGGAAGGTGAAAGAACCCCCCCACACACACCTCTTTCCGTCCCTAGTCATTCCTTCCATGCGCATCCACCACGTCCAGCTGACAAGACTTGTGTCTCTTCCTCTTATACGATACGCTCCAGCCAGAGCTGCAGTAAAATTCTATGCAATGCATTTTATGTCTTTTTTTTTAAGATGTAAAATGTGTGTGTGTGTTCCTATCCCCTCATGGTTTTCCTTCTTTCCCTGAGGACCCGCCTTTCTTCAGATGCGCGCTGCTGGCTTTTCAGACTAATTCCTGCATTCCCCTTTACTCCTCTGGCCACATGGTCTTTCCTGTGGGGCACCAGGACCTGTGGAAGAACAACTCCAGGCCTCTGCCACACAAACAGGCTGCCATCTCCGTGGTTGGAGTCCCAGGCCCCAAAGGTTAGGGCAGGGATTGGATCGCCACAGGCTTGCTTGCCCTGCATGGGGACATGTGAATCTGGTGGGCCTCTCCACCCAGGTGCGTCCCCCTTGCTGCTGGAGGAACCCCTGCGCTCGCTGGCCCTCGTCCTGGCCTCCACGGTGGGCGGGGAGTGGCACAGCCCTGGCCCAGCTGTCGGGGACTTCAGACCTGAGCCTCTGCCACTGGCTGGGACCCAGTGGGAAGCGTAACCTCGGCTGGCATGGAGGGAAGGCAGCTTTGCCGCTTGGCTGCTCCGGAAGCTGCGCTGAATCCCTGCCCATCTGTTCTCCCAGCTGAGCCAAGGCCAGAGCCGTAGCTCTCGCCAACCAGGGGATGACACGGAGCGTGGAGTCCTGCAGCCCCTGTCCTCGCTGCCCTCTGCAGCCCCTCTCATCTGCCAGTTGGACTCCCCGCAGGGAGATGGCCCCGGGCTCACACCTGCTGTTGGTCCACAGATGTTCATGAGGCTCTGCCTTCTGTGTTCGCCATTTTCCAAAAGCAGCCCCGAGCTGGGTGTTGGCACCGTCACCACCACCACCCCGCTGTGGCTCTGCACAGGTCCTCCCGGCCGCCTCTCAGCTGTCTCGTCTTCGTAAAGTGGGGGACAAGCCTGCCATCCTGACGGGCGCAAGAGACGGTGGCAGACACTGCTTCTATTCGTCCTGCACGCGCCGCCTCCTCCCCTATTGTAAGGGGACCCTGGGTTTTACGGGTGGCCAGAGGGCCCGAGCCCCGTGGCAGTAAGCGGCGGCAAGAGGAGCAGGCACTCAACTTTGGAGCAGATTCTTAGGAGAGCACTTTGAGAGGAGCCCTTCTTTTGCCTCTTGTGCTTCCAGTTTCCTGCCTGGAGCACAGAAGGGACGGTCGAAGCTCCCCAGGAAGATGTCCTGTGCCCATCTTCCCCTCCCCTGGGGAAGATGTCCTGTGCTCATCTTCTGTGCCCAGCAGATGGTGGCGCCGAAAGGCAGCAGGAGCCTGGCTCCCCGGCCGCCCGAGGCTGCCGTCGCAGCTCTGCGTGTCCTCCCCGCACCATCCGCTGTGAAAACCTGAACCCTCGTTTGTTTCAGCTGCTGAGGCCAGGCTCTATCGTCCACAACTCCTAACGGCTGCAGAGGACAGAAATGGGATCACGAATCCCGGGGGCCAGAGGCCCTGCCTGTTCTTCCCTTCATCTTGTCTCTGCAGTAACCAGCATAGGGACTGTGTTTCAAGGCTGGTGTCTGGCGCTTGGTGGGATATGGGTGCTAAGGTGTCGCTGGTTTGGGGCCATCGCTTCCATCTTTTCCAATCCAACTGGGTCCTTAAGAATGAGGGAAGACACGTGTCTTCTCATAGGGTTTATGGAAACAGGGTAGGACAAAAATACCTGGCAAGAACACAGACTTCAGCTCTCTGCAAGCTGGGGATCACCTGTTTTTTCATTTCTTCAGGTGGATTTCAGAGCAAAAGTGGGAAATAAAAATTAGGACTAGAGAGGTCTTATGACCCAGCCTGCCACTTGACCCATGAGTTGCCTACCTATTCCTTGTCTCTTAGAGGCGTTCTCAGCCTTGGGTGAATGTTTCAAGGGTGAGCTACTCTCTGTGGCTTTTCAGTCACCTCTGCTCACTAGCGACTGAAACTTCCATCCATCGGTCCTTGCTCCGAAATGCTGGTCTTTCTCTTCCACTTGTTAACTCTCAGCAACTTGAAGACATTTCAATTTGAAGTGAAATGACAGTTTGAAGACATACACTGTGTCCTCCATGAGACTTCTTTTTCCCGGTCGATTATCCTTAGCTCCTTCAATGAATTTTTTTTTTTTTCTGTTAATCTTTAGTTTTGGTCTTCTTTTTAGAAAACAACCCATGCTTATTCGGCAGACAAGCCAAACAGTGAAAAGCAATGAAAGCACGCCTGCTCGGGGGCAGCGACTACCATCTTGGCACGTTTTCCTCCCAGATTCCTTTGTGCATTAATGGTGTTAACAGCCAGCAGTCTGTACAGAGAGACCCTCGCATTCAAAGGTGGTTTTGTCACCTGTCTGTTTAGCATGGCGCCTGGCACATTACACGACAAGGTAACATTTTCAGAAGAACTTACTATGTGCTGGAAACTCTTCTGAACTCTTTTCATGAATTAAATCAGTTCATCCTCACACACTCTTCTGAAGCAGGCGCCATCATTTTCCCTGTTCTATAGGGGAAATTAAGGCCTAGCTATGTGAAGGAACTTATGCAGTCAATAGCAGCTAAGATTTGTACAATTCCTTCAAATCCACATTATTTTTCACTAGATCATTGCTTCTCTAAAGCAAAAACCGAGAAAAAGCACTCAATAGACTATAGCTATTGTTATTGTTATTATTACCCTTTAAAGGAGAGATTTGACATTGTTGAACTCTTAAAAAGACTGAGGAGAATATACTACTTTCCTGACTGGGGTGTGGGGAGGTGTTATAAACAAACACTAATGAACTTGTTCTGTATTCCATCCTTCTGGACTGCATGACATTCTAAAGGGCAATCTATGCTTCTTAGAAGCTTAAGGCATTATTTTTTACCTTGTTGTTGCTCTGTTTATCCTTGGTCCATCAAACTTGACCCAGAGAAATTAAATTTTTAATATCAGGCCAAATAAAAATTAAGAAGATACCTTTTCTTGAAACATGCACCTGCATGGAAAAGTGGTTAAAATCATGGGCAGTGGAATAAGGCTGCCTGGCCTGAAATCTTTGCTGATTTCTAGTTGTGTGATTTTTGGCAAATTCCTTAAACGCTCTGTGTCTCAGTTGCTGCATCTGTAAAATGGGCATGTTAATAATAATACCCGTCTCTAGAATTGTTATAATAGTGAAGTTACTTAATCCATGCAGCACATTTAGAACACTCCCTGGCACATAGTCACTGCTCAGTCAGTCTTAACTTGTATTACAAGCAGACCTGCCCTCCCACGTTTGAGTCGGACACAACTGAAGCGACTTAGCAGCAGCAGGAACAAAAGTCGTCACGCGTCAGCTGTCGTTTTGGTTTACAACCCTTACTCTTTTTAAGTAAATGAAAACTTTTGAGAGAGGGAGTGCTTCAAAAAGTCATGGGGATTTTACTCAGCAAATTTCAGGGCTTAAGGAGGAGGAGGCGTTAGAGTTTAATGAGGTATAAACACCAGGTGGCGCTGTAAAGGAGCTCAGTAACAGGCCCTTGGCCCCCTCTGACGGCCTCTGAGAGGCTGCTGCCCTGTGAGACCGGAAAAACCCAGGCCTCTTTTTTTTTTTAAAAAAAGGAAAACATTTCCAACACAGAGGAAATATGTAAATTCAAAAACAATTTTACAAAATCTTGTGCTATAATTTAATTGTTTATGAGTTAACACCTTTTAAAAATGATCCCACAAATAGCATATTTATGTCAGGAACTAGGTTTTATAGAGCAGTGCACATTGTGTTTTAAGAAATGGAAAATCACCGCCAGGTGCAATCCATAATTAAACTCACCAATAACTGTTAAAAATTAACGTTTTAAACACAAACCCCAAACTATAACTCGGCGAATAACTTCCTTTGGAAATACAACCAAATGTGTATATATGAGGCCCAGTCACACGTCCCCTGCTTCTCCTGCAGCAGGCTCTGGAGGATTCAGCACAAGATTTAGGATTCTGGTGGCTTGTCGGCATCTTCCTTCTAGAGGGTCAGAGTTTTCCTTGGAGAGAAAACCGTGGGGTATTTTCCTGGTCTTTTATCCACCTACTTCTTCCAGGCCTGGCTTGTCCCTGCCTTCCTTCTTGAGACTGTCCACTTCCCTACCCACCCCAGAGCAGATGTCCTCTTTACGCTTCCTCCCTCTCTGGTCCTCTTCTCAGGAACCGTATTTCCCAGATGAAAAGACGGCAGGAGGCCATGGGGAAAAAGAGAAGGGAGTTAATATTTATTGAACACCTCCTATGGGCCAGGAACTGGTCCGGGTGCTTTACCCGCATCATCTCACAACCGTAAAGCTGGTATCTGTCCCCGTATTGTGGGGGAACATTCATTGAGAAGGTAGATATCTAAGTCTTCCGAAGTGAACCAGCTCCTTAGTGGCCAGTGCCGCGGGTTTTCTCTGTCATCCCCATGCGATTGAGAAGGCCAGGGCCAGCGGCTCAGAAGGAGATGAAACTGCCGAGGATTCTCTTCCAGCCTGTGGCCATGTCTGGTCCACTCTGTCAGCACACCACCTCACAGGCGTGAATGCAACTCCCTTCCCACAGTCTCACTTAGCTCAGGCCTCTCTTAGCCTCTTCCTGGTATAGCCCAGACTTTGGAACCTGCTAGCTTAGGCTTCAATCCCACATTTTCCTTTTAATGGGTGTGTGACCTTTGGCAGGTTGCTTGCCATAGTCTCACCTCCATTTCCTTATTTGTAGTATGGAGATAATGCCGTCTCTTCTGGAGTGGAATTACGCAGATGACATGAAATGACATAAGTGCTCGTAGATTTCATCAAAGTCCTCTGCCCGCCCTTTTGCTTGGACTGCCTGTTGATTCCTCCATGCTACACATAAGCACCGTGCACCCACCGTGTGCCAGGAATTCTTTGGGGCACATGGGACAGACCTGCTTCCTACATTCAGGGAATTAGAGGGCATGAGGGAGACAGAAAATAAACAACTAGAAGCTAGATAAAAACATAATTTCAGGTGGTGCTAAATGCTGGAAGAAAATAGAGCAAGGTCAAAGCGCTGAGATCTTTTTGGCCATCCTGTTTCCTTTGCACAGAATGCCCGGTCACCACTGTTGAACTCATACTCGTCTTTGAAGGCCCCCTTCAAATGATCATCTCAGTGGAATTGTCACAATTCATTATCAGATTCAATCGTGGCCTCTCTATGAGGCTGAGGACAACCGCTGTCTTACTCCTCGTTGCATTTTCCAAACCACCACTCACCCCCAAGAAAAGCTCCTTGGATATTCCGCAGAGGAAAGTTGATCCTGTCACCCCGAGTAACTACCGTACATGCCAGTCTGAGAGCGGCAGATCCTCGGGTGGGCTTGGAGAGAGGGAAGAGAAGGGGAGCAGATATACAGGGGCCAAAGGAGCAAGGTTCCAAACAGATGACAACGACAGGGCATCCACACTGTGCGTGTGTTAGAGGCAGGGATGAAGGCCAACAGGAGGGGCCGACAGTGGTTAGGAATCTGCCTTCTGCCAGGGAAGCAGGTTCCATCTCTGGTCAGGGAACAAAGATTCCACACACTGTGGGGCAACGAAGCCTCCGTGATGCAGCTGCTGAGTCCCTGTGCCACAAATGGAGAGCCTGCACGCTGCACTGAAGACCCACCACAGCCAAAAACACAACCCAGCAAAAAACCCCAGACATTTATTTTCAATTCTGGAAGCTGAACATCCAAAATCAAGGTGTTTGCAGCGCTGGTTTCTTCTGAGGCCTCTGTGTTTGGCTTGTGGGTGACTGTTTTTCCTCTCTGTGACTTCATATGGCCCGTCTGTGCCTATGTCCTAATCTCTTCTTCCTATAAGGATGTAAATTGTAGTAGATTAGGGCCCACCCTGATAAAACCCATTTTACCTTCACCAGCTTTTTAAAGTCTCTGTCTCCAAGTTAGTTACATTTTAAAGGACAGGGGGTTAGGACTTCGTATAGATTAGAGGGGAAACACAATTCAGCCCATAGCAACAGCAGGTAGTCATACCCACTTTCTGCCCAGACCTTAATCCTGGAAGGGGCCACACATCCGGGAGAAAATAGCCCCTGGGAAGAATAAATACAGGCCTCTGTAGGTATCCTTACTAGAAGGGGAAGTTGAGAACCTGTCTCTTTTCAACCGGTACTCTTGCTACTTCCTGCACTGGGCCGTGGGCTTTCCAGGTGGCGCTAGTGGTAAAGAATGCATCTGCCAGTGCTAGAGACGTAAGAGATGCAGGTTCGATCCCTGGGTGGGGAAGATCCCCTGGAGGAGGGCATGGCAACCCACTCCAGCATTCTTGCCTGGAGAATCCCACGGACAGAGGAGCCTGGCGGGCTACAGTCCAAGGGGTCGCAGAGGGTCGGACGCGACCCAGGCGACTTAGCACGCTGGGCCTCGAGGTGAGGGCGAGCAGCCAGCCCTGTCAGTCTCCGTCCGCCCACCTCCACCCCGCTCTTCATGATTAGCCTGGGAGAAGCATTCTCACGTTTTTCTTTCCTTTCTCTAACTCTTCTAAGAGCAAGTTTGTGGTTGCAAAAGGCAGCAAGTATTTTGCTGCAGAAAAGTAACCAAGTAAGAAAACAATCATAAAGAAACTACCTTATTAAGCCAATAGTGGGAAAAACTGGGTCCTAAAAGATGGGTCCTAGGGTGGGGTTGTTACGAGGGCACCAGGAAAGGGGGAAAGAATAAATTGGTCCACATGATTGAGTCTGGAGGGACAGCGTCTGTGGTCTCAGCGGGCGTCGCAGGCTTTCCTGTGGGTGCCGATGACGGGGAGTCCCAGCAGATGGGACGTGACCGTGAGAAAGCATCCCCTCTCCCGGCTCCTCCCGGGTGGGCTGCTGCGAGGCAGGGGCTGCTTTGGCTCTGAAAACCGCAGCTCCTGTTGGCCACCCTCTGCTGCTACAGCTCACTCTCTGGATTCCCTCCGCTTGCCCACGGGACACTCCACCTTGTTAGTTTCCCCTTTCCACATCCTCGGGAATAGACCTTTCATTAATCTCTCCTTCAGGACTCATCTAGGGCTTCCCAGGTGGTGCGGTGGTAAAGAATGCACCTGCCAGTGCAGGAGAAGCAAGAGACATGGGTTCGATCCCTGAGTCAGAAAGATCCACGGGAGAAGAAAAGGCAGCCCCCTCCAGTATTCTTAGCTGGAAAATTCCAAGCGCGCGTGCACACACACACACACGACGCATCTAAATATTGCACGGTTTCCTCTCAGGACTCAGAACTCACCTATGTGCTGTGCTTAGTTGCTCAGTCGTATCTGACTCTTTGCAACCATTCAGACTGTAGCCCAGCATCTCCTCTGCCCATGGGATTCTCCTGGCAAGAATACTGGAGTGGGTTGCCATGCCCTCCTCCAGGGGATCTTCCAAACCCAGGGATCAAACCCAGGTCTCCCACATTGCAGGCAGATTCTTTACCATCTGAGCCGCCAGGGAAGCCCCTCCTGTGTGCTAGGTACTGCTGTAAATATAAATGTGCATCCTCTCTTTTTTCTTTTTAAAAAACTTTATTGAGATATAGTTCACATACCATACAATTCACGCACTTAAAGTATACAAGTCAGTTGTGTTTTAGAATATTCACGGTTATATGGAAACATCACTGTGGTCATCTTAGTACATTTCGTACCCACATCCTTTAGTTATAAACTCCTTTAGCAACCACCGCTTCTCAGCCGTAGGCAGCTACTAATCTACTCTCTGTAGATTTCACTATTCTGGGCATTTCACATGAAACGATGATACAGCGTGTGGGCTTTTGTGATTGACTTCTTTTGTGTAGCATAATGTTTTCAAGATTCTTCCACATTACAGCATGTGTCAATACTCCGTTCCTTTTTGTGGCTGAGTAACACCTCATTGTGTGGTTATACCATATTTTGTTTAGCCACTTGTCAGTTGATAGACATTTGGATAGTTTACATGTTTTGCTATTATGAATAGTGCTTCTGTAAATCCCCTGGGGAGGGAAATGGCAGCCCACTCGAGTATTCTTGCCTGGAAATCCCATGGACAAAGGGAGTCTGGAGGGCTACAGTCCATGTGATTGCAAAGAGTTAGCAACTAAACAGCAGACACTCAGGTACAAGTTATCGTGTTTTCATTTCTCTTAGAGTAGAATTGCTGAGACGCGTGGTAAATCTACGTTTAACCATTTGAAGAACTGCCAGACTGCTTTCCAAAACAGCTAGCCCATCTCACATCGCATTCAGATGTAACGTGATCAGATTTCTCTGCATCCTCACCAACAGTTGTTATTACCTGAACTTTCAATTCCAGCCATCCAAGTACGAAGTAATAGCTCCCTGTGGTTTGGAATTGCATTTATCTAGTACCCAGTGACGCCATATCTTCAGTGTGCTTATTCGCGTATATATCTTCCTTCATGCTCCCACTACTTTATGAACTAAGTGGATTATTATCTCCATTTTACAGATGATAAGACTGAGGCACAGTGAGGTGAAGGGACTTACCTAACGTATACAGCTGGTGAGGGTTAGACTAGGATATGAACTCCAGCAGGCAGCCTTCATGTCCCTAAAACCACTATACAACACTGCCTTTGCATAAGAGAGCAAGAGGATTTAGGAGATAGCAGGGCAATAGGGCAGAGTGGGCAAGGGACTTTTAAGAAGAGGAATATCCACTATTCAATTTTTAATTGTTTCTATTGCTGCCTGTAAATCTCTTTCATCTCTTTGTGTGAATGGTTATTTTATGGGAAGGGGGCCAAGTTCTTCCATGTTTGGGTTAAAGCTGGGTGAAAATGAAGGAACAGTCATAAGACGTAGGGCAGACAACACGAACTCAGCAGGTGGCAGAAAGTGAGAGCCAGAGATGGACAAGATCATATACAGCCCCCAATAGTTCACAGAAATCTGGGAGAGGTCTCCCGCTTTGGAATAATGCAGACATTTCAAACAGACCTTATCTGGATTTGAAGGTACTGGGAGGCCCTAGCTAGGTTTCATTGATAAAGTTGTTTGATGGAAGTATGGCCAAAAGTGTCTGTGGTATCTCTGCCTCCTCCCCACTTAACCCCACCCAGTTCTTAGCCTCTCATCCCAGTGGACATGTGGGTGCTGAAGCCCACTCTCCACCCCTTCTCTGTTTGATTCAACAATGAACACATTGGCCTTTGTTTCTGACCTTGAAGAGACTGTACTGCCAGCTTCATTCTCTAAATCCTTTCTAAAAGAGGGACATAAAAATTCAGAGAGGTTAGAGGATGCCCCATTTAGAAGCTTTCTTCCTTCAAATTCATACCAGGAATCTTCTCCCATTTAGTCCAGGTGCTCCCATCCCTATCTTTCACACACACACGAGCGTGTGTGCACACACACTCCTCTGACTCACTGCCAGACTGCCTGATGATTCTCTCTGATGTCAGAAGCCAAGCAAGGTAACCACAAGGAAGGAATGAGTCTGTGAATCAGGTGATGTTTTCTGAATTTCCATCTGTATCCCCAGCATCTGTCTGCTGATCTATCAGGAGGACCAGTGACTGTTTAGGGATGATGGACAGTCCTCTGAGGAAGCTGTGCCAGGGGCATGATGAGCAGAAATGCTGAACAAGATGCTGGCTGGAGGGGAATTCAATCTCCCAGGCCGATGAGTTCGGGGAGAGCCAAGAGAGGCAGAAACTTGTCACAGCCACACTCATCTTTCTTGCTACCTTTTTTTTCTGGATCCTTGAGTAAAATTAGATTAGCCTCAGAGCTCAAGGTAGCTAGCTGGTCTGAGCTTATCACAGGCATGTCTCAACGCTGATGACTACTTAAAAATGCATCAGATTCATCTCTTCAACTGATCTGTGAGATACCTAAGGAGAGGGCTCTGACCTTTCTTCTGTAATTCATGGAGTAACCAGTACAACGCTGGGCCCAAAAGGTCACTAAGGAACCTGCTGGAGAGAATTAGCTTAATAGTAGAAATAAAAGGAACTTTCATTTTTCAAAAAAACAAAAAAAAAAGTCTGTCTAAACTGCCAGCTGAGAAATGAAAGCCAGATGAGTCCAATTTATGACGCACTGAGAGTAAGATGGATAATTAGAAACAGGGAAGCCCACAGTGAATTTTTTTTTGCGGGGGGAGGTTTTATAAAATGTGTGACAAAAACCACTACAATATTGTAAACAATTAGCCTGCAATTAAATAAATAAATTAAAAACCAAGATTCTCATACAGACATATAGTCAAAGATTTATCTAATTCATTAGCGAATCAGCAGGATGACAAAGCCCAATCACAGGGGAATACAAGGGACTGCTTCATATGAACCTTAAAAGAAAGGATGTGGAAGAAGTTAGCACAGTAGATAAAGCTGGTTAATGTCACATGTGGCAATAAGATCAGACCTTTTGGGGTCACATTTTCTACCTGACAGAATTCATTTGCATTTCTACTGAATACAAGCCATTTGTAGCCTAGCAATATTCTGAAGTGAATGTCTCCTAGAGAATCTGGGCCTGGATCATTAATAATTCGTAAGTCTAACTAGGTTACCTCACTTTGAGCATCAGAAGACCCTTAAGTCAGCTTGTTAGACAGTGTGATGGCATGCCACTAAAGCGCACATGTAATATTTTTTGTCTTATTTCCAACTTTTAGGTAATTTTTCTTCATATCATTTGCATACAAATAAACTCACCACATATGATTATGGGTAAGCCTAGAAATGGAGAAGGCAATGGCACCCCACTCCAGTACTGTTGCCTGGAAAATCCCATGGACGGAGGAGCCTGGTAGGCTGCAGTCCCTGGGGTCGCTAAGAGTTGGGCATGATTGAGTGACTTCACGTTCACTTTTCACTTTCATGCATTGGAGAAGAAAATGGCAACCCACTCCAGTGTTCTTGCCTGGAGAATTGTTCCCAGAAGTTATCCAACCCAAGGAATTTCCCTGGTGGTCCAATGGCTAAGACTGCATGCTCCCAATGAAGGGGGCCCACTTTCAACCCTTGGCCAGGGAAACTGGATCAGCTGGGCACGCCACAACTAAAGATCCCGTGAGCTGCAGCTAAGGCCAGGCGCAGCCAAATACATAGTCTATATTTTAAATAAATATTTTATTTAATATAAAATATACGTATAAAGAATATCTAAAGAATATATATGTATATGTAAGTGGAGTGAATGAAAGCCTCTCAGTCGTGTCTGACTCTTTATGACCCCACGGACTATACAGTCCATGGAATTCTCCAGGCCAGAATACTGGAGTGGGTAGCCTTTCCCTTCTCCAGAGGATGTTCCCAACCCAGAGATTGAACCCAGGTCTCCTGCATTGCAAGCGGAGTCTTTACCAGCTGAGCCACCAGGGAAACCCATATGTATGTATATCAAGGCATTATATAAAGAAATTATATCTGCCTGCTTTCCCTGCCCTCAGTCTTTTGCCATTTTTATACCTCCCTCCATGGTCTTTAGTTTGTGGCAGTAAAAACTCAAGTGGAGTGAATAACTTATTTTAAGCCCTATTTATGAGGCAATATGTCCTACTATAAATGGGAATCACGGTTGTTAAGCAAGTGTTTGTTCTCTTTCGCTTTTCCCTGCACAGGCCAAAAGCATTTCCTTTGGATCCCACTCAAGTTTAGGTTGGCTGTGCCAATACCATCAGCTACATTGACTATATTTATAGGCAGCGGCAACTGACAGTGAGGGAATTGCTTGTTAGATGACTTGGAGTTTATCCCTGCCCTATTGAACCAGGGTTAATGAACTCAACAGCAGAGCTTGGGAGGCTTAACTGTCCACATCCGAAGATATGACTTGGGAAGAGTCCAGACTCGCCCTCTGAGGCACTCTCACACCAGCTGAGGCAGGTGGGGGGTTGGCAGTGGTCACGCTCAGTGCTGCCTGCTCTCCTGGCCAGGGATAGAAACAATAGCAGCTCACCTTTTTAGCCCCATTTGCTACTATGAACCCTCCAGCCTCATCAGAGTCCCCCGGCTCCGTGGTTCTAGGGGTCCCCAAGGGGCGATTCACGTGCACAGATAGAAGAGTCCGCTGGGTGGTCACTAACATCCATCGTTTTTCTCCAGTCCTGCCCCAGCCTGCTGGGCTGGGTTCTGTGAGACAGCTGCCCGTGAAGCTGCCTGGAGGCAACCACACCACCACTCATTGTGCCAAAGCCTCCTCCGTGGGGTCACAAAGCCCGTCTGTCCCACACCAGCGGTGCCCTGCCCGGCGCTGTGGGACCCCTCACCTAGGTTTTTGTTGTTGTTCTTTTGACTGCACCAGGTGGCATATGGGATCTTGGTTCCCAGACCAGGGATCGAACTTGTGCCCCCTGCAATGGAAGCATGGAGTCTTAAGCACTGGACCACCAAGGAAATCTCGCTCACTTGGTTTTAATTCTTTCCTTAGTGCAGCCTTTCTCCTCGGAGCTCAGGCAGGTGTCCTGAGTACCTGGAGGAAAGAACACCTGTGTCTTCTATTCCTCCCACGTGGGCCCGGATTTGTGCACCTCTGCCCTTCGCTCGTTATGCATGCATGCTAAGTCGCTTCAGTCGTGTTCGACTCTGTGCAACCCTGTGGCCTGTAGCCTGGCAGGCTCCTCTGCCCGTGCGATTCTCCAGGCAAGAATACTGGAGTGGGTTGCCATGCCCTCCTCCGGGGATCTCCCCGACCCAGGGAAGGAACCCACTACTCCTACATCTCCCGCACTGGCAGGCAGGTTCGTTTCCACTGGCACCGCCTGGGAAGCCCATAAGATGAGCTCTTTTCTGGGAGGCCATGCTGTGATTCTCCAAACTCTAAGCCCTCTGAGGAGGCCCAGTGCTGTGATTCTCCAAACATGCTTACATTGTCTGAATCCAGGGTGGACAGAGTTCAGGTTCAGGTGGAAACCCTGCCACTGCTTCAGATGGACACGCGTGGGAAAAGAGGACATCACGTGACAGCTCTGAGAGGCTCAGGGATGTTTCCCTGGCAAAGCAGAGGAGCTCATGACAGTTTTCTGGCTCTTCTGAATCACATCTCCAAAGTGAGTTCTTGTTATTCAGGTGAAGGAAGAGTGGGATAATGAAGATGACACAGGGGTGTGGAGACACAGAGCGTGCTGTTAATGAGTCACTTCCTCTCCTGACCTCAGTGCCCTTGCATGTAAAATTAGAGTGGCACTCTGTCTAGATCAGGGCCAGCAAACCTTTTCTGTAAAGGGCCAGATAAGTGTTTCAGGCTTGGTGGGTCATACGGTCTCTGTTGTAATGATTCAACTCTGCAGTTGTAGGACAAAACAGCTGTGGACAATGCGTGGCTGTGTTCCAACAAAACCTGATTTACAGAAACAAGTGGTACACTGAATTTGATGCCCAGGCCATAGTCAACCCCAGGTCTAGGTGATCTCCAAAGTCTCTTTAAGTTTCAACAGTTCCTTTAGGTTAGAAGTGAATTACTTGGATACCAGATATGCAATGCATTTAAACGTACGATCCCAAATGTAGGAACTCCAGTAGTCTACTTGTTCTTTCAGATCACATTTTTTCTCTTCCCCAGTGATGAGCTGAGTTTCAGATGCATTTATTGAGAGCCTGGAATGTGCCCAGAGTTGCTCTTGCTGGACAGGAATCTCATCATAGAGTGATAAAATTGTACACCTCAAGTTATTCACCGTGTAATGAAAGAGATGAACAATTACATGATTACAAAACATTCCAATTATTGTGCTATAATCAACTATGGGGACTTAAATCAAGTTCCATCACAGTTCAGTTTCAGAGGTTAGAGGGGAATGGGTTCAAGGACATTGCAATGCCCTATGTGTAGGATATACAGGAAATTGGCTGGGCCATCTGAAATGTGTGCCTGTGAGAACTGATGGTCATGAATTCTCAACAAAATCCTGATTCAGGCTAGGACTGATCCACACAGCAATGCCGTGGCGGATTGCACTTGAGGCCTGACGGACAGCCAGAGAAAAAGGCGATCTAAAAAACAGGTAAACTGCTGGCGTTCTTACATCTGGGATCTTACATTTAATGTATTGTGTATCTGGTATCCAAGTAATTCACTTCTAACCTAAAGGAACTGTTGAAACTTAAAGAAACTTTGGGGATCACCTAGACTTGGGGTTGACAAACTGTGGCCTGGGGGTCACCAGTGAAGGTGGAAGTCAGACTCTTGGTCAATTGCAGAGAAGTGGGGAGGAGCCCAGGGTGCAGAACATGTAAAGGGAAGCTCTTATTCCGGAATTCGTCCGTGACATTGCATGTGAAAGGGGACCGACAGGGAGTGTATCAGCCCTCACGAGGCATGGTCTCCAGCTCCACAAAGCTTGGCATTTCTTGTTATACTTCTTTTTTCAGAAGTTTTGGTAGAAGAGAGGCTTAGACCACAAGCAATCCTGTACTAGGATTGCTGTCTTTGGCATACTTATTTTTAAAATGTTATCATAATTTGAAATCTTTCCATAAAATCTGCAGTAAGCTTAGCATTCCTTGGACAGTGTGGCTAGATGGATCCTAAGGCTTATCTTAGCCAAGTCTTGAGTGGCTACGTACATGTCATTGGAGGAGCCACAATGCAAATAATTAAAAACACTCACTACTGAAAAAGGAACCCCCCTACAGTGTTGGTGGGAATGTAAGTTGGTACAGCTACTATGGAGAACAGGATGGAGCTTCCTTAAAAAACTGTAAAGAGAACTACCATATGACCCAGTAATCCCACTCCTGGGCATGTACCCAGAGAAAATAATAATTCAAAAATATATATGCTCCCAGTGTTCATTACAGCAGTATTTATAATAGCCAGGACATGGAAGCAACCTCAATGTCCATCAAAAGATGAATGGATAAAACAGATGTGGTACATATATACAATGGACTATTGCTCAGCTATAAAAAGGAATGAAATTGTGCCATTTGCAGCCATGGATGGACCTAGAGATTGTCATATAGAGTGAAGTAAGTCAGAAAGAAAAAAACAAATATTGTATATTAACGCATATATGTGAAACATAGAAAAAATGGTACAGATGAACCGACTTGCAAAGAAGAAATAGAGACACAGATAAAGAGAACAAACATATGGATACTGAGGGGGAAAGGGAAGTGGGATGAACTGGGAGAACTGAGATCGACATATATGCACTATTGCTGCTACGTATGAAATAGGTAACTGATGAGAACCTACTGTGCAGCACAGGGAACTACTCGGTGCTGTGTGGCGACTTAATGGGAAGGAAGTCCAAGAAAGAGGGGATATATGTACAGATAGCTGATTCACTTTGTCGTACAGTACACAACACAACGAACACAACAAACGAACACAACATTGTGAAGCAACTATACTCCAAAAAAATCCCCTCAACCCATTTCTACTTGACTTTGGGCTGTAGTACATTTGTGCAGGAATAAATTTCTATTCTTCCTATTTTATGGAATTACTGAAGCATGGAATTTCACCAGAGCCCTTCATTTTACAGATCCTGAGAGTCGAGTTTAGGGAGGGGATGTTAGGTACTTGCTTCTAGTCGCATAGTTCATGCTGTGCTCAGTCACTCAGTCATGTCCAACTCTTTGCAACCCTCTGGCCTGTAGCCCACCAGGCTCCTCTATCAGTGGGATTCTCCAGGCAGGAATACTGGAGTGGGTTGCCATGCCCTTTTCCAGGGGAGCTTCCTGACCCAGGAATTGAACCAGGATCTCCTGCGTTGCAGGCAGATTCTTTATCAGCTGAGCCATCAAGAAAGCCCAGTTAATAGAACAACCAAAATTGGAACCTAGGTCTTCTGATGCCAAATTTAGGCTGTAAGAAGTGCATTTTATAGTGTGACTCAGTATGTGTGCAAAAGCACACCTACAGTCCTAAACTATTTGCTATTCTTTTCTCCTCCATTCGATTACTTCCTTTTAAAAAGTGCTGGTCATGATTCACTCAGTGACCTTCAGTTCAGTTCAGTCGCTCAGTCGTGTCCAACTCTTTGCGACCCCATGAATCGCAGCACGGCAGGCCTCCCTGTCCATCACCATCTCCCGGAGTTCACTCAGACTCACGTCCATCGAGTCCGTGAAGCCATCCAGCCATCTGATCCTCTGTTTTCCCTTTCTCCTCCTGCCCCCAATCCCTCCCAGCATCAGAGTCTTTTCCAATGAGTCAGCCCTTCGCATGAGGTGGCCAAAGTACTGGAGTTTCAGCTTTAACATCATTCCTTCCAAAGAAACCCCAGGGCTGATCTCCTTCAGAATGGACTGGTTGGATCTCCTTGCAGTCCAAGGGACTCTCAAGAGTCTTCTCTAACATCGCAGTTCAAAAGCATCAATTCTTCGGCGCTCAGCCTTCTTCACAGTCCAACTCTCACATCCATACATGACCACAGGAAACACCATAGCCTTGACTAGACGGACCTTAGTCGGCAAGGTAATGTCTCTGCTTTTAAATATGCTGTCTAGGTTGGTCATAACTTTTCTTCCGAGGAGTAAGCGTCTTTTAATTTCGTGGCTGCAATCACCATCTGCAGTGATTTTGGATCCCCCCAAAAAATAAAGTCTGACACTGTTTCCACTGTTTCCCCATCTATTTCCCATGGAGTGATGGGACCTGATGCCATGATCTTCGTTTTCTGAATGTTGAGCTTTAAGCCAACTTTTTCACTCTCCTCTTTCACTTTCAGCAAGAGGCTTTTTAGCTCCTCTTCACTTTCTGCCATAAGGGTGGTGTCATCTGCATATCTGAGGTTATTGATATTTCTCCCGGCAATCTTGATTCCAGCTTGTGTTTCTTCCAGTCCAGCGTTTCTCATGATGTACTCTGCATAGAAGTTAAATAAGCAGGGTGACAATATACAGCCTTGACGTACTCCGTTTCCTATTTGGAACCAGTCTGTTGTTCCATATCCAGTTCTAACTGCTGCTTCCTGACCTGCATACAAATTTCTCAAGAGGCAGGTCAGGTGGTCTGGTATTCCCATCTCTTTCAGAATTTTCCACAGTTTCTTGTGATCCACACAGTCAAAGGCTTTGGCATAGTCAGTAAAGCAGAAATAGATGTTTTTCTGGAACTCTCTTGCTTTTTCCATGAGTTGACCTTACAACCCACTAAAAGGTCTCAGCTCAGCTCAGTTTTTGATAAACACTGCTCTAGGTGACGGCACTGCTCATAAGCCATCACAGCTGCACGTCGAACAAAAAGGAATACTTTCTCCCAACAGTGTGAGCAAATATTTCCCTTTGAAAGGTTACATGTGTATGCCACATTCCATAAGTGAGCAGAAAAGAACTGGGACTATTGGATTTTCTTGGGTTAAAAAAAAAAAGTTTAAATATGCATAAAGGGAGCCACAGATCTGTCAAAGATTTTCAAACCACGTTCAAAGCTCTCTTTCTCCATGAGTTCTTTCCAGACTACACTCATGGAGCTCTGATCCTCTCAGCACTGTTGTACATTTTTGCGGCCGCTAATCCTAAACCTCATCTATATCCCCTTCCTTCTAGGAGTTTGCAAAGAAAACAAAATTCCCACTGGGGTTTGGGAGATTCTCAGCCTGCTTATTCCCAGCTCTATGAGAGAGGGCTGGAGGCTCTAATGGAGGATGCAGTGTGACACAGTCTCTCTAACGATACAAATTCTGCATATTTGAGTGCTGAAAATACAACGGCAGCACACCAAAAATGTGCAAATCAAGCTTGTCCAGAATGGAACACGGGCTTTCTTTGGGGCCGGGGGTGGGGGGCATCACAAGGCACGGAGGATCTGAGCTCCCCAACCAGGCATCAAACCTGTGACCCCTGCAGTGGAAGCAAGGATCCCTGCCCACTGGACTGCCAGGGAAGCCCCGGAACATGGGCTTTATATGTATTTATAGTTAGATTGCCAGTGCCGTTAGAGACTTTCCAGGCTCTGGACAGCACAGACCAAACTTGATTCAACCTCCCACAGTTCTCCACCCAGAACATCCTTCAGAGTCATACGCTTTCAGCAAGGATTCCTTTTCGAATTGTTTTGCTTTCTCAGCCACCAGAGCTGCAGGAGGTCATGACTAGGGGCAAGAAGCAGAACGCAGAAGCACAAGAAGCAAAAAAGCTTGAACAATCCTTGTGCTGGAGAAAGGTGCTACAGATGGGAGAGCACAGCCTGAGACAATCGACTCTCTCGAAGACCGTACAGCACGGCCCTCAGGCCTGATCTGCCTCCTTTCCCAGCTTGAACTGTGCTTTCCTAAAGTGGTTTCAATTTCCTCCTTCTCCGAGAGGCGGCAGCAGAAAGGAGGGAGCCGGCAAGGCAGAGGCCTGGTGCTTTTCTCAGTGGCTGCCCGAGCTGTGCTCTGACACCCCAGCTGATGCGAAATGGCTCTTAATTAAATCACTTCATTAAAAAGAAGACACCATTTTCCATCTGAAGGCACTGCAGTTCTCATCCTGGGTAATTTGTTGTCCTAATAAGCTGGAGAGGTTGAATTCCAAGGTTGTAGCTGCCGATGGTCCATAGAAATGGGGTCCGTGCTTTAGCAGTGCCCTTGTCCTGTGGAGGGTAACGAGGAAGCCTGACAAATGGCAATTCCTGGTAATAATTCTGTTCACTGGAGACCTTGGGGCTGAGATTCATGTTTCCCAGCCCATAAGTTTAGAATGATTCTATGCCACTAAGCCAAAACAAAGCCAGGCTAGAAGAAAAGCCTCCATGCCATCTGTTAACTGAGAAAGAAGCAGGAGAGAACCCCTGTTTTCTATAGATCTTGCTGGGATGGGGGAAGGGAGTACTCCTTCAGCCATGTTTGAACAGAAATGTGGATAACCTCTCTCTTTATTCCACGGTCTTGGGACAACTGGACGGGCCATGCCACCCAGCGTGAGGCTGAGGACCCTAAAGTTAGACCGAGTGTCAGTTCCAACACTTCCCAGCTCTGTGACCTTGGACAAGTTGCTGCAATCTCTTTAAACCTCGTTTTCCTCGCCTGTTTCCTCGCCAACAGACGATAATAATACCTACCTCTTGGGGTGGCAGTGAAGAGTAAAGAAGATTATTAGACTGCGTGGTATCTGGCAATAGGAAACTCATTAAATGGTAGACAGAGAGGCCATTTTCTCCATTTTACAGATGAGGAAATGGAAGAGCAGAGAAATTAAGGACTAGAGAAATTTTACGAAATTTTTAGTCATAAAACTAGTGAGTGCTCAGATCAGGATTCTACTTGACTCTAAACCCAGGCATCACGGTTTCGTTCTTGGTGCCTATCGAAGTGAACATTTAAAGACATATACTTTCATTGACTGTGAACTGAGCAGACCTATTCTTATATACCTGTCTAGAGAAGACCCATCACAGACCGTACAGATTATACTTCGAGAGGTGTATCTTAGCAAAGACAATGGCAACGCCCTTTGGTTCTTAGGCCCATCTTGCTCCAGGATTCCCTTGTGCAGAGTGCCTGAGCCCATTTCTCTCTGAATGCTGGAGCATTTGCTCTCTTGGGTGCCCTGTATCCAGAGTCTGCCGCTTCACTCCTTTCTCTAGTGTCTAAAATGATTTCTCCTCTTGTTTCCTAAGATCCAAAAGCAAGTTGGTGGTCCTGGCTCCCTGCCTCCTTACCTCCACTTCTCTCTCAAATTTCCCTTTTAGTTCAGGTTCAGTGGAAAATTCCACTGCGGCCTTCTATGGATGAATGCAGACTCTTTAATTATATTGAATTTACCGAGATCAATTTTTATAACCCTAACAGGGTTAGTTCCTGAGTTCCTGTGCTTGTTAGGTAATAATGGATCCATTCCTCTGGGTCCAGGGGCCCCTCAGGGAGGCTAATTGACAGTGGCCAGTCATCTGTCATGAGTCATTTCTATCGTGCTGGAAAAGAGAAATTTATGGCTTTGATCAATATCTATCCTTAGGGCTCGGCATTTCCTGGCTCCATTCTCTTGCTGGCACTCTGAAGCAGCAGCAGTTTTTCTCCTTTTCTATTGGAATGGACTCCTCCTTGCTACAGTTTCTCTGAGGGCCTTGACCACAGGAGAAATAATGTGGGCTCTGTTAGTTCTCTGTCTCCCTCCTTCTGGGTTTCTTGCCTTCCTCTCTTTCCTTCCTTCTTTTCCTCCTTCTCTTCACTTTTCTTGCTCTCCTACCCTTGCCTTTCTCTTCCTATCATCTTTCTCTGTGTTTCTCCATTCTTTTCAATTCAATCAATGTTGATTAATTCCCAATCATTTGGGCTAGATAACTGAGCACCCCAAAATGAGATGGTTTCTGTCCTCAAGAAAACCCACAGCTTACAATCTAGTAGAAACTCTTTCTATATTGCCTTCCTTTTTCCAATTTATAATAAGGACAGAAAAAGTCTAGATATTATTTAGGGTCAGCAAAGATTATCACAAAATGTCAGAAACATTTTGAGAGCTATGTGTGAATCAGTCATTCACACATTAGTATGAATTAATTCAATAAAATTGCTTTCTTTCTCATACTTAGTTAAGCAACTGCCCTATAAGAATAGAGATTCTGGTTGGAGAAGGAGAAGTGGGGGATTTGGGATCATAAAATAATTTTGGAGGTTGGCAGCTTCAGGAAAGCACTTCAGACAGTGTAAAGACACTGTTTATTAAGATAGACATTTGTTTCAAACCAAGGTTTATCAAACATTGCTGTGAACTGTTGTTATGATTTGAACCAGGACTGAATCAGAGAATCTGGAGGGCTTATAATTTTTATTTCTTTGGCTGTAAAAATGGTTGACTCTCAGCAACAGTCAATGGAACTTGTTTACTGAAGATCTCCCCCACTAGACTGTAAGCTCCATGAGATAAGGATGTCGTCCGTCTTAGTCCTAACTATGTCCCCTTGGCCTAGAACAATGCCTGGTCTACGAATAGTAAGTGTCCGATAGGTACTAGTTAGATGAATGAATGAATGAGTGGAGTAACGGTGGTGCATGCATGCTCAGTCTTGTCCGACTCTTTGCAGTCTCATAGACTATAGCCCACCAGGCTCCTCTGTCCATGGGATTTGAGTGGAGTAGCAGTAGCACACAAACTGCGATAGGAATACATGGTGGAGGAAACTACATCGGGTTGAAGGCTTGTTTTGGAAAGAGTTCATGGAGAAGATTTTTCAGTGAAGAGGTAGGGGACTAGACACCTGACGTTCAAGGACAACCCAAGAAGAAAATAACTGCTGAGAACCAACAAGGGACACAGTCATTTGGGACAGTAACACTTAGAAGAATGAACATGCCAGTAATTAACTCCTTCCTGAATACAATGGGAAGTACAATCAGATGTGCTGGTGTGGACGGGTGGTGTGACTTTACTTTCCCCGGACCAGTCTGGGAATCGTCTGGAAAATAGAGGTAGCTTCGGGCCAAGAAGGGGTTGCTGAGAAGACTGCCTGCTAGCCTGCAGGGTTGTTCACGCTCCACAAGGCAAGGCTCAGTGACCACTGGAACTCTCCCAGGACATGATGGGCGCTTTCTGTCTCAAGGGTTGTCGTGCCTGAATCCAGCAGTCCTTCTCAAATTTGTTCTAGGGGATGTGCTACCAGAATGAGCGGTGGGGTGACCGTGCAGCCTCCTTTCGCTGAAGGCCTCCCAACCCAGGCAGGCGTGGGTGTGGGCAGGATTCAGCCCCAAGGCAGAGAGCAGACCAGATGTCCTTCAGGGAGCCCATTCAACCTGAAAATCCAGGGTTACCTCGTGCAACCAGCTGCATACTGAAGGCCTGTTTTTCAGCTCCCTGAGTGATGGCACGTATGGTTAACTCAACTCCTTCATCTTCTGCTGATCATCAATCCCCACCCCCCAGCCCAAACCTGGAGATTATTCATTCCTTCCTGGTGTCCTTTCCCCCGCCCCTTTGTCTCAGAAATAATGAGATGTCGTGAGTCTGCCATCCATCACTGTATCAGCAGCAAGTGGTGACTTCCTATTAGTGGGATATCTCAGGAGCAGCAGGAGGGACCACGGCAACACCGACTGCTCCACCTGGCAGCCTTGTCATCCCTCAGCGACGGGCATTCTGTCTGTGTCAACAAGAATCTGTCTGGGGATTATTCATGTGGCTGGACATAATGAATTCAGCTGTTTGCTAGTGCAGCAAATGGGTTTTTGCCAGTGATATTAGGATCAAGCTGAGTAACAGGATGTGTCCATACCAGAGGAATGTCCATTTATTAGCTTCTGTGAGAACACACAGATTAAGACAAATCACATTTTGCATGGCTGGAGCTGAGGGAATGGCTTGTTAAAAATTTCCACTCAAGCAACCTCGAGCTAAGGACTTGTATTCCAAAGAGCTGGACCTATTTCACCAAAAGTATTTACTTGAGAAGCCGAAAAATCCCACAAGCTCAATGAGCAAAAGTGACTTTGCCTTATATAAAAATCTCTGTGGGAAAGTTAGCCTTCGTGGAGGAGAAACGCTGGAGGTCTACGGAGAAGGCAAATGGCTGACACACGCTCTCTTTCAACATAATGTCAACTGGTTTTTTTTTTTTTTTTGGCAACAGGAGATTGACTTAATGGCTTCTGAGGTTACGCTGGGAGCAAGGACAGTCTTCTGTCACTGGGAGAAGTAACTACTTGCTTGATTTCAGGGACTAGGGGAGGTGTCCCTGGTCCTCCTCAGAAGCCCCTCTTCTGCTCGAGTGATGACTAAGATCCCATATTTCAGATTTGTTCCTTGGCTGGAGATTTGCCTTTGTCCAGTGCAAGGCATCACCAGGAAGTGTCACCCATTAAGCCTTAGAACTGCACAGTGCCCGTCTGCAAGGTTGTATATGGCAGCTCTGTGAAGCGCTTATCAGCATGAGAGATTTGAGACTTTCTCACAGATGACTTTGGATGGAGGCCCTGGGACCCAGGGAAAATAGAATATAGATGTGGTAGAGTTAGCATGAGTGTGGTTTCAGAAAGTCAAGAAAAAGTGGGTTTGAAGACAATAGTGCCTAGCTCATAGTCTGACAATGGAAACTTTAGTAAGCGGAAGTTCCCGTCCTTGCCATTAAGGAGCTTACAAACCTGGGGCGCTGTGAAGAGCACATCTCACGCGGCCCAGACAGCTGGTCTCCACAAAACCAAGCTACCAGGCTTCAGAGGGTCTTCATGGCGTATTTTCTTCTGTTTGGGAAGGAAAAAGAAAAAGCATACACGGAGGTGGAGATTCTGAGGTGAGACAAACCCACCTCTTCTTTCTCAACACAGAGGCCCCGAAGTGATCTCGTTGAAAGACTGCCCATTCCTCTGTGGGCCTTTCAAGCCCTGTCTACCAGAGAACAAAGTCCCTTTGGCACCAACTCGGCCTTTATAGCGGTCAGCTTCTCGTGATCTGGCGACATGATCCATGTTCCCTGGAAGACAATAAGGCCGTTCAGCTCAGACCACCAGGTCAGAAAACACGGAGGTCTCCCGCCAGGCAAGCACTCTCTCAGCCCAGCTCCAGGGGCCTTGCGTCCCCTTCCTTCATCGCCCAGAAGCCCCTCCACGCGTCACCAGCTGTCCTTCACACCTAGTCTTCTCAGGCCTCTTTCCTCCTCAGGACTAATTTCGGAGGAGGTTATTTCCTCATTAACTACACTTTTCCTTGCTATCCTCAAAGGCAAACAGAAGGGCTCTTTTGTTTGTTTTTATCCGGTTGCCGCCAGGAAGAAACAGCCAGGGCACCAAGACGTTCCCAGCATGGCGTGAGCAGAGAGGTTCCAGGGTTGTATGAGCTCCCACACACTGCCCCGCACACTGTCCGCCCCAAGCACTCAGTCCTTGGTCCCTTTCTGCCTCAGATCTGGATGATCACACAATCTCACTTCTGCCGTCTTTAGGCTGAAACCTCCCAAGTCCTTGTCTCTGGTCTCAGCTCTTGCTCTGAGCAAGACATTCTCACCTCCAGTGGCAGGTTCAACCATCTTAGTTCAGAGTTCTCCACTCAAGACCCACTCAGCATGTGCAAATCAAAGTGCAGTAAGACTCTTCTGTTCTTCCACGTGAATTAGTTATGCTGGCTCCAGCATCCACCCAATCACTTTAAACGCCAAACCTGGAAAACTTTTCGGACAGTTTCTTCTGCTTCATCCCCATGCCCCCCCCACCTCCGTGTGTGTGTGCGCGCGTGCGGTGTGTGTGTCCTGTCTGACTCTGCAACCCCATGGACTGTAGCCTGCCAGGCTCCCCTGTCCATGGAATTTTCCAGCCAAGAAAACTGGAGCAAATTGCCATTTCCTACTCCAGGGGATCTTCCTGAACCAGGGATAGAACCTGCATCTCTTGTGTCTCCTGCATTGGCAGGCGGATTCTTTTACCCCTAGTGCTCCCTGGGAAGCCCGAGTAAAGGAATAAATACAAGTAAAGATATCTGATCTTAGAACAGTGCCCGGTGGAGAGGAAGTGTTCAGTAAATGTTAGCTATTGATGTTGTTAGTAGTAGCAGCGGAATTCCATGCTGCTGCTGCTGCTAACTCGCTTCTGTTGTGTCCGACTCTGTGCGGCCCCATAGACGGCAGCTCACCAGGCCCCTCTGTCCCTGGGATTCTCCAGGCAAGAACCCTGGAGTGGGTTGCCTTTTCCTTCTCCAATGCATGCATGCATGCTCAGTCGCTTCAGTCGTGTCCAACTCCGTGTGACCCTATGGACAGCAGCCCACCAGGCTCCTCCGTCCATTGGATTCTCTAGGAAAGAATACTGGAGTGGGTCGCCATTTCCTTCAGGTGGAATTCCATATTCCCTATCAAATCATCAGAAGAATTTTTACCCTTATAACTACTGGAGAGATTAGGGGAATGGCTGTGTGACTCAGCCATCATATTTCTGTTCTCACTCATGGCAAGAACTGATCAATAGATACAGCAGTACAAATGAAAACACCAACCCATCCCTCCTCACTCACCCTGCTTTATAAAATACGAAGGAATTCTTAGCCCAGTAGATCTAGTGTTGGGTACAAGTACCTCATGCCTCTATTTAAACTTACCGCACCAGAGCCTCCCACAGTTCAGCCAGAGGCCAGGTACTCCAAACCATTTCATGGCCCTCCATCTCCAGGGGCTAGATTTTATAAAGCATATCCACCTCTACATCCCTCCGTGACTTCTACCGTGCCCCCCTGAGGTTTTAACCTCCCCACCCACAGACAGGATCGGTCACCTGCCTCTGGAAATGCATTCGTCGCTGCCATTTGGAGGCACACTTTTTAAAAAGCACATTTTTTCAGAAAGCACCTTTTTAAAAAATCTAAACTACCGCCTGTGATGGTTTTATGAAGACACAACCCAAGGGAGAGACCCTCAGTGGGTAAGCTTAACTCACGCCACTGAACAAAGGAAATATCTAGGCATCTGGCCTGGCTTTATGAGAAGAGTCACATTTTTCAACTGGAGAGGAAGGCTCTTAAAAAGGGAAAAAGAGGAGCGAAGGAAACTAATGAGACATCCCTTTCCTCGCAAATCATGTGGGCTCCCGACTGCTCCGCAGAGGCTGTGGCGTCCTTTACGCGCCAGTGACAACCAAATGCCTTGGAGATAAGGCAACAGTTATGAGACCTGAGAAGAAAGGAAAGGAAACCCGACAGCAGCCAAGTAGCACTGCCATCTATTACCAAATTATTACAGGCTGAGGCAGGCTTTAATGAGATTTTAACAAAAGAAATCTAGTCACGTTCCTCTGGGGCAAAGAGATTTTATTATGATGTGAATGATTAAGCGGGGAAGAAGCCCTCCCCGGGAGCTTCAATAAAGAGGAAAATGTGAGCCCTGCGTCCTGCTTCTCCAAGGGCTCTGACTCCCACTCCAGAGGAAAAACTCTTGGAGAAAAAGGCTCATATAACACTCTTCCGTAAGAAGTTTCATTTTGGCACCTGGCCTGGTGAGCGGCAAGAGTCTTCAGGAAAATTGTTTTAGACCTTCGTGTTGATATCCAGTAAGTCATCCCACTTTTGGTTATCTAATGGGCGTCACCAAATTCTCAAGAGATTCTTAAATCAGAGGGCATCAGGCAGCACTAATTTGGAAGAACAATGAGGCTGGAGAGAGTCAGGACCTGCCTGTCTGTGACCTTGTAAAACCACTGGGGCTTTCAGAGGAGCAGGCCACACGCCTGTAATGGTTTAAGGGAGGACAGAGAAAATAGGCTGCACGGAGGAGGTCACCGGGAAGGAAGCAAACATTAATTCGAAGAGGTCAGTGTGCACGCTGCTCAGATGAGTGGGACCACTTGCATGCAATGGATTTTTCTCTTTTTACTTCTCACACCCCTTTCATTTATCCTCTAAATGAGAACAGGTTAGGCAATCAACAGTATCAAGGAGAGGTATAACTATTCCAGAGTAATATTTCTATAACTCAGGAATTTGAAATGTGCCTCTGACGCCGTATTGAGGGAAACTGAGGAACACTGATCTAACAGTGTCTGGGCTGCTGAGAGGGTAGCTCCTCAAGGAGGGGACACCAGACCATGCAAGGATGACGAAGGAAGGGTGAGCCAGTGGTCTCCCTCTGACCAAGACTTTCAGCTCCGCCAAACTTCCGTCAGGATCCTGGATCTTCTCCCTACGCTTGTCTGTGCTTAAGTCATGTCAGACTCTTTTGCGACCATATGGACTGTACGCCCATGGGATTTCTCAGGCAAGACTACTGGAGTGGGTTGCCATTTCTTTTTCCAGGGGATCTTCCCGACCCAGGGATCAAATCCACCTCTCCGCTGGCAGGAGGATTCTGTACTACTGAGCCACCAGGAAAGCCCAGGCTCATCTGTGCACGTCCTTCTAAAATCCAGTTTTACCAAGAAGCCCTGGCCCTTAATATCTGATCACCTTTGATATCTGATGGGGGGGGGTGTTCCCCAGCTTTCACAGGTGACAGCTGATCATGTAACTTGTCTTCAGCAAGAATCCTGTTAGGTCATCTTAGCAGAATCTCCTGACCCCTGCTGTTTCCTCTTGTAATTTCCCATCCACTGACCCCCACCATGCTCCTCAGCTATAAATCCCCTCTTGTCCATGCTGCATTTGAAAGGCTGCCCATTTCTATACCAAGGTCTCTTTTCTCACTTTGCAATAATCCTGAGTAGAATCTATTTTGACTACTGTCTAGGGGCTTCCCTGGTGGCTCAGATGGTAAGTAATCTGCGCGCAATGCTGGAGACCTGGGTTCGATCCCTGGGTTGGGAAGATCCCCTGGAGGAGAGCATGGCAACCCTCTCCAGTATTCTTGCCTGGAGCATCCCCATGGACAGAGGGGCCTGGCATGGGGTCTTAAAGAGTAGTCCATGACTGAGCGACTAAGAACAGCACAACAGGGGCTTCCCTGGTGACTCAGCAGTAAAGAATCTGCCTGCCAATGCAGGAGACATGGGTTCTATCCCCGGGTCAGGAAGATCCCCTGGAAAAGGAAATGGTAACCCGTGGACAGATGAGCCTGGTAAGCCACAGTCCATGGGGGTCACAAAAGAGTCGACATGACTGAGCGACTGAACAAGAACAAACTGCTATCTAGCCCTGGTCTTCCTGACTTCAGCCTGACGATGAGTCAGGGAGACAGGTCCTGGGCAGCTGGGGTTCCGTGTAAGATTACGTCACCTTTTGTGGCAGAATAGCAGCCAGAATAGCTGTGTAGGACGCTGGTGATTCTCCCCTTGGGACCAATGGCAGACACTAGCTGTTAAAATATTTAGTGTCTGATAACATAGGATAAATGAGTGAGGAGTATAGCAGCACTTTCTTTAATGGCTCACACTGTAAAAAGAGATTTAATAGAACTGAGGATGAACCCACAATGACATGGAAGATAAATCTCAGGAACATACATCTTTGGGATAGATAGCTCATTTTGTTGGAATCTAATGCTATTATTACTATTCACTAACATTTATTAAGCACTTCCTCAATATCAGGAGCCACTTTAAGTGTTCAACACATGTTAATTCAGTTCTTGGCATACTATTTGTGATGATGAACCAGTTTTTTTTTTTTTTTTAATTTCCTACCTGTTATGGACAGACAGTTTTGTAAAATAAAAATGTATTATTAGAAAAGTGAAATTTTTATTAAAAACTGCAAAATGAAGCTTTTTTTAACTGTTGGACTTAACAGAGATAAAATTACTCTGGCAAATTGCTATCAAAGTTTCTCAGTTCTTACTCTTAATTTCTATACTTATCTTCCTATGTACCAGTAACTGGCACCCACCTAAGGACCATATGTTGAAGAGCACATATGCTAAAGAGGTCTTATTATCTCATTTAACCCTCGTGAAAAATCCTGTGATGTAGTTAATATTTCTATCTACAGATGAGGAAACTGAGGCACAAAGCAAATGTCTTGCTAATGAAGCTGAATTAGATCCTTTAGTATTTGCGGAGAGGAATTAATTAGCTTTGCGGAGAGGAAAATCTCTATTTTATAACCATGGAAGCATAGCCCACCTAGTCACTGTAAAAGTAAAAGTAGCTTAAGAAAAGCAAGCCTTAGTGAGAAAATATAAGTGGAGTTTTATAATCTAGGCCTCTATTAGGAAAACCGTTAAAGGAATAGGCCAAGCATCTTAAGAGTCTCATTTTTGCTATATTGAGCAACACGGTGACATGTTTAAGAGTGTGGTTTAGGAACTAGGCTGGATTTGTTTCCTGGCTTGGCTATCTACTTCCTGTGTGAATTAGTTAGTTCCCACCTGAAAGGATGGTTGGGAAGAATAGCTGTGTTAATATATGTAAACCATTTTGAAAAATGCCTAGCACATAGTAAGTGCTCAATAAAGGTTAGTTCTTATTTTCACATTTGAAAAACAATCCATCACAAAAATTTCAGATTCTCCTATGCCTTCATCTACAATGGCCAGACTTCTGACTGAATAAGCCAATCTTCCCTGCCTTGAACTAGAGCCACAGGTGGAACTCAGCCTGGCTGCAGTGGTCACTCCAGACCTAGGGTACAGGGTGGAATTTCTCAGCTGTTCCACTGCTGACATCTGGGGGCAAGCGAGTGTGCGTTGTGGGAGAGCAGTGTTCCTAGCCTTGGCCCATGAGGTGCCAGGATCACCCCCTTCCCGTGGATGACAAACAAAAATGTCTCTTCAGTCATTGCCAGGAGTCCCCCGAGAGGCAAATTGTCCCCAGCTGAGAACCACTGTTAGAGAAGAAAGAGAATATTAATATTAGTCCCTTATATTTTTGTAGCTTTTCAGTTTAAAAAGACTTCTGCATGTTTTAACTCAGTTGAGAAAAAGAGGGAAAGGATTAAAAAGATTAGAAGAGGAAATGCGAGGGGAAATTAAAAACACAGAAAGAAGAGAGGGAGAAAGGGGAAAGAGTGAATGCAAAGAGTCTGAAGAGATGAAGAGAGGGAGACATTCAACTAACAAAGGACTTATGAACAGGTGTGAACCTTTTCATTGGCGTGCAATTGCTTCACACGCTGTGTTAGTTTCTGCTGTCTAATGAAGCGCATCAGCTCTAAGTGTAACATATACCCCCGCCTCTTGGATCTCCTTCCCACCCACACACCCACCCGCACATCCAGGCAGTCACGGAGCGCTGAGCCGAGCTCCCTGAGCTACGCAGCAGCTTCCCACCTGCCATCTCTTACATGTGGCCGTGTCCATAGTGAAACTTCAGTAACTCAGTCGTGTCTGACTCTTTGCCACCCTAAGGACTGTAGCCCACCAGGCTCCCCTGTCTACGGGATTCTCCAGGCAAGAATACTGGAGTGGGTAGCCATGACCTTCTCCAGGGGATCTTCCTGACCCATGGATCGAACCTGGGTCTCCTGCATTGCAGGCAGATTCTTTACAGTCTGAGCCTCCAGGGAAGCCCCATAGTGTATATATGTTTATCCTGATTTCCCAATTCGTCTCACCCTCCCCTCCCCCGCTTGTGTCCACATGCCCGTTCTTTACGTCTAGGGCCCTATCCCTGCCCTGCCAACAGTACAGATGAGCCCGTGTGCCAGTGTGTGCTCTGTGCAATCTCCCACTAGAGCATGCGCGCCTGCATGTCCCGCTAGCACTCCAAATTTAACATGTTCAAACCTGAAGTCCCAGCAAGTCCCCCGCGACATGAGCCTTCTTTGTTGCTGACGTTTCTCTTACTGACTTCGCCATTCCCCCAGTCACCCAGGTCTGGAAACGCCTGTCTTCTTAAAAGGGTACCTCCTTCCAACCCTCCCCACTCTAACACCTAGTTAGTTCTAAGGCTTGCTGATTCTGCGTGTTACCTCCCTCAGGGTCAGGGGCTTCCCTTGTAGCTCCATCAGTAAAGCATCTGCCTAGCATGCAGGAGACCCGGGTCCAATCCCTGGGTCAGGAAGATCCCCTGAAGAAGGAAGTGGCAACCCACTCCAGTATTCTTGCTTGGAGAATCACATAGACAGAGAGGTCTGGTGGGCTACAGTCCACAGAGTCGCAAGAGTTGGACAGGACTGAGCGACTAAACCACCGAACTCAGGGTCAGAGCCATACTTCCTCCTGATGTGAGAGCAGAAAGAATCTTTGAAAGAATCTTCGACCTAGCCCATCACTCATTTATTTCATGGATGAGGAAACTCAGGCCCGGGAGCTCTAGGCCATGGCCTTGGGGAGGTCTCGGGCATGACCTGGGTCAGATTGCTCTGAGCCTGGTTTCCTTGAGTGTAAACCAGGGATAACACCACGCACCTCCTGGGGCTGCTGTGTCCAGACCTATCACTCTGTATACCTTGTCTCCTGTCAGTTACAGCTTGGAACCCGGTGCTCTTCATCCTCAGTCCACCCCCGGATCACGGTCCTGTCCAACTAACCCCATCATCCTGTCCCCCTGACGCTGCCCCATTCGTGCCCAGCCCTCGAGACTGCCCACCACGTGCACTGTGAGAACCTCCTAGCTGGACTTCTGGCTCTAGGCTCTCCCTGGGACGTTCATCCTACACATCGCTGTCAGGCTGATGTCCTACAACAGCATTAGGATCCAGTAGCTCTTGTTTTTAAAAATCTTTCACCAGTTTCCCATCACCAAATTGAAACTTCTTGGCCTACTATTTAATATCATTCCTCCCCACAATATGGCCCCATCTCCCTAATTTTTATTCTCCATTTTCTTCTTAAAGTGAAGTCACTCAGTCATGTCCGACTCTTTGCAACCCCATGGACTATAGCCTACTGGGCTCCTCTGTCCATGGGATTTTCCAGGCAAGAGTACTGGAGTGGGTTGCCATTTCCCTCTCCAGGGGAACTTCCCAACACAGGGATCGAACCCTGGGTCTCCCACATTGTAGGCAGACGCTTTACCATCTGAACCACAAGGGAAGCCCCTTCTGAAAGTGCAGTTTCTTAGACAGACCTTGTGCTTTTCTACCTCTGCCCTTTGCTCACGCTGTTCACCATCTTGGAATTCCCTTCCTAAATCCACACATCTCAAGGCCCATTTCACCTAACTTCCTTCACAAATTCTAATCTCACCTTCCTGGCTAACTTGCATTCAGTTTCTTTCTTCTTCTATGACACTTTATCTGTGTCTGTTCTAGGGCATTTATGCTTTCCACCTTGTACCATAAATACCTAGGTATCATTTCCTCCACTAAACTGGAGGTTCCTTGAAGATCCAATATGTGCAGGCTGTTTATCTTTGTATCTTCCATGGGGCCTAATACAATAAATATTTACCTGGTGATAAAAATAACATTAACTGTCAAACTTATTTATCCCTTATGGAACCCTTATGTGTCTGTCTAACTAAACTTGGCAGTGGTTTAAAAAAGAAAACCAACGCTAGCATACCATAGCAGCATGAAGAGACATAGCAGCATGAGTAAAGACATATATGTAAGTCAGGAGTTTCTGTCATATGGACATGTGTGTAAGCACGCATGTGTGTGTGTGTGTGTGTGTGTGTGTGTGGTAGTGGATACAGTCGTGCAAGGTCCTGAAATCATACAGAACTGGTTTCCAATCCTAGCTCTAATGCTTGATGGGTATGTGACCTCAAAAAAGTTACTCTGCCTACCCAACTTTATTTTCTCATTTGCAAAAGAGAGATACATATAATGTTCTTGTGAGGATCATTTACTTATTTCATCAATATGTATTTACGGAGTTTTCCCTATGTGCCAGGTTTCTGGTAGAAATAAAATAATATACATACAGTGTTTACTGCTTGTACCTGGTACATATTGAATATTTTTATATGTTAAGTATTTTGCATTAGACCAATCAGAGCAATATTAGAGCAGCTTCTCTCACACATACATGTACATATAGACAGAGAGAGACCTATAGACCCCAACTAAGAGTCTTTATTTTAAAATCTGGACAGAGGGAAGCCTAATCTTATTCTTTAGCTAGAATGTTCTCTTCTCCAGTTAGCCTGAATGTAGTTTCTCTTTTCATTCTCTTAGTATCCCTACCTGTGGAAAAATTAGGAGCTGTTAGTAATGCCATTTATTAAGTGTCTACGATGGGCTGTTAATCTTCTAACAGCCCTTTATGGCAGATTAGCTGGCCTCCATTTTATGAGACTCAGAGGGGATGGAACTTCCCAGGGGCCAAACAGCCCGCGAGTAGTGGGGTCCCCCCACCATCGCTTTCCACAGGCCCTACCTTCTGCTGGCAAGGCATCTCAAATGCCAGGCCAAGGTGAGGAGCAACTATCTGCTCTGTCAGCTTCTCAGAAGTTTCGGTCAATGATTCTTCTGCTTCAGAGGTCTCTAAAATATTGAAACAAAGTTAATTTCAAACTCTGTCTAAAGAGGAATCACCATTTTCAGTTGGAGGGAGACTCCCTAGTACACTCCCTCCCTTCTCACCTCTTCCCAGAGGAGGAAACTGCTACCAACTGTTCAAATCTCCAACTCTCAACTGACTCGACCCCAGATAGGAAAAAAATGGTTAATTCCTGACTCTTTATAGAGGGCAGGGTTATGGGCCTCCAAAACAAGAATGGGTCCAGGAGGTCCTCTGCGGAGTGCAGGCCCCACGTCTGTTCTCAGAGGTGAAGCGGAGCCCGGGGCCTGGCCCTAGTCTGTGCAGCAAAGAGTGCTGTCTACCCCGCTTGTGGTCCTGTGTGTGATCCGGGCCTCCGCCGGGCAGCCTTGCTTCAGTGGGTTCCCTTCAGACCCAGAGCCTCCATCCCAGCGCACCCTGGGATCCTCTTGCTTCTCCCAAGGCTCAGAGTCCAGGGCAGAGGGGAGGGCATCAGTTCTAAGTAGATTTTCTAGTCTAAGTTGCACCATAGGTTTCCCCCACATTGGGGAGATTATCGAACCCTTGCCAAGTCATTAATCAAGCTGATATTCTTGTTCCCTTTTGGCTAGTGGTTCTTATACATGTTATCTAACAGTCCTACTTCAGAAGTCATTGCGGAGCCAGGACCTGGCTCCATTATGAGGTCAGGGACTTTCTGCATTGCCTTCTGCTTCTTTGTCTGTTGCATATCAAAGCTAACCTTATTTTCATAGATCAGCTAAACTGTGGGACTCTTCAGTAATTTTAAATGTACATATACATAAATACTATCTAACGGTCCTCAAAGATGACCTAGTACAGGAAGTCTATTCCTTTTACAGTTAACAAATATAAGGAGGATGGAGACTTTTTTGGTTATTTTTGTTTAGGGACCCAGAATTCAAAACTGAAAACTGCCCAGGGAGCTCATACATGTTAACCAAGTTAAATCTGACAAGTATCGATCTAGGCAGTTTTCCTTGGATTTCTACTTGCCATCTTAAAAACAGTTTTAGCCCCAACCTCACAACCCAAGTGCCTGACTTGGACAAGGCCCTTTTCTGGGCCCAATTTCCTCACCTGAACTGTGGATGTTTTGATTCGGATCATTCCTGACACCCTTCCTGTTCCCATATTCTATTTATAGTCCAAAGTCAGTATTTGGGCTTGGATTGCCTTCAGGGTGTGTTGGTGGTTCTAAGAGGTTTTGGGAGATGAGTGAGTCTAGAAAGAGAGAGAGAAAAAATCTAATAAATAAAAACGGAGAAACTTGCCAGATGCAAAGTGGGAGTTTATTCCAGACATATTAAATTATCATGAAACACTTCCATCTCCATTTATTAAGAACAGGAAACTCAGCTTTGCTTGCCTAAAGCCTTCATTTCCAAAGCATTAACAAATTATTCATTTCCTTCATAAGTTCTTTATTCCTTAGGGTGTTTAACACCAGGAGTTTGACCATATTATTACTTATTCTCATAACATGTGATAAAGATGATACTAAATATTTTACACAAACGACAGTAGATATGGCTTATGGATCCTCATTAATTTATTTTGCTTTTAGCATAATAACTTAATACTTTAGCCATAGACTTCCCCCCCCAACCCAAAGCAGTACTGGTAAGTCTTAGATTTGTGGTATTTTCGTAAATAAATACCACTGACCACATAAGAAAATATTCTTCTTTTATACAAATACATGTCAAGGATTATTGAAATGAGAAAAATTTTTACTTTCTCCACCACTTAAAAAATGAGATTTTAAAACAGGCTAAATCAGTACTTAGCAAAGGCACTCTGTATTTGTTTTCTATTGCTGCCTAACCTAGTAGCACGAACTTAGCTGCTTAAAGTAACATCTGTTTATTATTTCTGTAGGTCAGAAGTCTGTGTGAGCTCACCAGGTTTTCTGTGTGGAGTCTGACAAGATCAACACCAAGGAATTGGCCAATAGACTTCTTGGGAGGCTCTGGGGACGAATTTGCTCCCAAGTTCATTTACGTTGTTGACCAGACTCAGTTCCTTGTGGTTGTAGGACAGAGGTCCAATTCCCTTGCTACTATTGGCAGGCAGCTCTTAGGTCCTTCAGGTTGCCCCCATCCTTGGAAAACAGGCCCCTTCTTCTACAAGCCAGCAATGGCTTATCGAATCCCCTGAATGCTTGGAATCTCTGACTTCCTCTTCTGTAGCTCTGCTTTTAAAGGATGCATCATTTGGGTCAGGCTCACCTGGATAATATCTATATCTCAAGGTCCACTGACTTGGGATTTTAATGATATCTGCAAGATCTTTTCTTAGCATTTCCTAGACAATTGTTTGAATTACCAGAGGATAAGAATGTTGAGGGGCCATTTTTACAATTCTGCCTGACACATCTAACACAATTAAGCAAATTACCTGACTTCTATAAGCTTTTTAGGATTCTACTCTGATAGCTTAGATGACCAGAGCTTTAAAGGAATTTCATTTTCTATAACTTTACAGCATCAGCTAACTAAACACAAAACAAAAACTTAAAAGCAGAGAAATGAAAACCCTCTCACGCTGGGTCTCAGTTCAGTTCAGTCGCTCAGTCGTGTCCAACTCTTTGCGACCCCATGAATCACAGCACGCCAGGCCTCCCTGTCCATCACCAACTCCCGGAGTTCACTCAGACTCACGTCCATCGAGTCAGTGATGCCATCCAGCCATCTCATCCTCTGTTTTCCCTTTCTCCTCCTGCCCCCAATCCCTCCCAGCATCAGAGTCTTTTCCAGTAAGTCAACTCTTTTCATGAGGTGGCCAAAGTACTGGAGTTTCAGCTTTAGCATCATTCCTTCCAAAGAAATCCCAGGGTTGATCTCCTTCAGAATGGACTGGTTGGATCTCCTTG